>JAUIMM010000095.1:0-387500 GCA_031769625.1 Taudactylus pleione
AAGAACCTGCAGACCAAAGGAATGGCTTTGATCTATATTGAAGTTCAGTATTTTATATTGGCTGATCATGTATGTGTGTGTGTGTGTGTGTCTAAAAAATTTGACAATCACATAAACTGTCTTCTGGTAAATTGGTGCCAGACCCAGTAAATCTTGCTATCTAATTTCCCTAAAGTTGGGCACACACTTGAAGGACAGATCGGTCAGCAGATTGATCCGCCATCCGAGTGGCCAATTGGTAAGCTTGATATGCCTGACATGACGAAAGAGCTGGCATTTACATTTTCCTGCCCAGTTGTGATGTCCGTGTCGGTGGTCCCTTCAGCCTGTCTATGGGTGGTCGGTGGGTTGCCCGTACACACATACAGATGCACCGATATAGCTTGCAGCTAGATCTGCTGTGCTGGAGTGCCGACCTGTTATGTCTGTGAACGACAACGTTCAGATATATCTGGTTTACACTCCCGCCGATGCACTCACGATATATAATTCGTTGATTGAATGATATATCGACAAGTGTGTTCCCAGCATACCAGATGTAAAATTTAATCCCGTTCAGTTTATACATCTAATTCATTTATATGCTTCTCTTGTTTTGTCTTATTTTAAACATGCTCCTCGACCCTGGGCCTGCTGTGTGACCTGGAACAAGACCCTCCCGAATGTGCATTGTTACCAGATGAAAACTGTATTTAATTTGCATTTTTGAGTCAAACTTCTCTTGTGCTGTCTGTTTTCTGGCTTCAGCAAGCTCTAATCTACCCTGAGCAGCTCCACAACAACAAATTATGTGATTTTTAGCTTCTTCCAAGAACCAACTTGCTGGCCTGTCATCTTATCTAAACACTGCTTTATTTAAAGGGCCCATTCTCCATACTTAATCCTGGAATGATTGCCAGTAATCTGGATAAAGTGTTTTGTAGTACAGTACAGGAAAGATGCTTTTCCTGGAGAAATAGAAATTGAACGGATTAACAAAGCTTTTAGAAGCCCTTAACTCTGATACTACCAGTATAATTAAAGTCATCGCACATGATCTTTAAACCCTATGGAGTACTGCGGTAGGTTGTCAGCCACCCCTTACACAGCCTGTCAGACAGACCTACTGACAATGACTCCTTAGTTATAGAGTTAATGCATTCCTGCAGCTGTCCAGGACACTTGCTGTAATAATCATTGCTAAGCATGAGCAATGCAGGGTTTGCACAATAGCGAGTAGGGACCTGCTTTTGAGAATCTAAATGGATTTTTCGGAAAACTACCTTTTTTTTTTTTTTTTCTTCAAGTTACCTCAGCTCCGTCCTGTGTTCCTGGCTGGGTGGAGCATTATGTTGCTGTTAGTCTATTAAGAACTTTTACTTTTTTGGCTTTGACAAGTCATTATGTCGGCTCCTAGAAAAACATCTGTTAAAGTAAGTATGGCATGCTCTGTACATTATAACCTTTAGGATAAAGAGCCTGAACTATAAGATGCATTTAATTCATAGTAAAGTTTATAAATTATATGCATTATTTTTTACTTGTATAGTGAATGTTTCAGCTTTTAATTTCAGTTCATCTTTGTGTGATATGCAGTATACCTTTATATTCACTGTAAAGAATAATATACAGATTTATTTTGTGCAGAGACAATTTCTTTCTGATAGTTATTCGAAGGAAGGGAAGTGTCAATTTCTTGCATTACTAGGTGAACCTAAGTGCCACCCTCTTGCCTAATGCCAGTTAATTGGCGGTCACTGCAAAATGCGTCAAACTGTTGCCTCCCAATAAAATGTTTCCTACAATGTCACTTTTTATGAGGGGAATCTAATTAAATCGTGCTGTTTGCAGCTAAAGTCTAATGTGACGGGAGCTTTTTCAATTGTTTATGCTAATGGCTTTGAGGGCCGCAGGTGCCCATTATTCTCTCACCCTCCTGAGGTGCCAAGCAGAAATATACGCAAAAAGTTGTGCTTTCGGCCACCTAAACTGCCCATTACTTTGCATGGGTTTAGCCGCTTTGAGAGTCTAAACCCAGTGCATTTGGGCGCGATAAGTAACGGGCGCCCGCTGCACTTGTGGCCGTTAACATGAACAATTTATTATTGTCCATTAGGCGCCCATTACTTACGGGCGTGATAAAACCATCAAGTTCCCCTCTATGGGGGCAATTCAATATTTTTTAAGGTGCTCTAATAAATGGTGCCCAATGGTGAAATGTATTTTTGGGGGCCCATTAATTATTGCACTTGTTACGCCTAATTAGACCGGGTTTAGCTTCTAAAACCATCTAAAGTTATGGTTAGGGAGCCCAAACAGCAGGACTTATTGCACATTTCTGTTTGCCTCCTCAGAAGGGGACGAGCAGAAACGCTGGTGTCGGCGGCTATTGCGCCCGAAGGGAGTAATTTAATTGCTCCGGGCGCCCAGCACTGACAGCAGCCGGTGCTAACCATTGATTCGCCCCCTATGTGTTTAAGTGAGACATGTGAAAACCTTTTCTGTCTTTGGCAGCTATAGAAATGCTGTAGGGTTTCTTTTTTTGTTATTGCAACTTCTGCACCTTCGTTGTACTGGGTATTTCAGCTCTTGTCTCTGGCAAACATCTGAGTGGTGCTTTGACAGTCAGGCCATTGTAGATAGTAAAAGAGCTTTCATTAATAATAATTAGGGACAGTTGATAAAAGGTATGGGAGTAATTTGCTTTGTCCAGACTTGGGACGGTTCAATTCTGAGTTGAAGCCTGGACCTGCATGTTCCTGCCGTGCCAGCCCCCCCCCCCCCCCCCCCGCGCAGAATAAGCAGAGTGTAATTCTGTGTAAGTTTCAGTTTTGTTTCTGAATTTGCAAAAAACTATTTGTCTATGTATTCAGTAACCCTTTTTGTTTATATGCTCCCGTACCCAGTCTTTGAAGGACCCTTTTAGATTGCTGAGGTTACGCTATAACTATTATTTTCTGCTAGAAGCAGAGCGAGACCAACTTACTGAGGGGTCATTCCATGTTAAGTGGACCAATTTTGAAGATCGTTCCCTGCTGACCATCTCCAATTTTGATAAACTGTTACATGAAGGTTGGCATGTATGTTAGACGTGGGAAAACTTTAGTTCACAGTATGCAATAGTAGCAAAACTATGGCCCTCAAAGTGGGAGTAGGTGCAACTATCAAAATTGGAGATGGTCATGTGGGGACCCCTGGTCCACTTGATGTGGAATGACCCGGAGTGCTAGCTTCTGTTGCCTAGCCAGTGCAATTGTGATGGTGTCAGGCAATGGTGTCAAACTCGGGCCCTCCAGCTGCAGTGGAACTACACATCGCAGCATGCAGTGAAACAGTTTTGCTATTAGGGCATACTAAAACAGTGGCAGGCATGCTGGCATATATAGTCCCACAAAAGCTGAAGGGCCCAAGTTTGACACTACTGGTGTTAGGGGACCTGTGGCCCCTTTGTGTATTTGCCACAGGTGGTGGCAGCAGGGAGGTGTATGGTAAAAATGGGAGGGGTGATAAAATATTCATTTGTATTGTAATCATCTCTGCCCTCACTACATCAGGGGTTGGTGATCTGCACTACTGGAGTATTGATGGTAGTGTAGTACCAGTCAGGGAGACAGTCATGTGCTCTGACCTAATCAGTACCACATTAGGGATACCTATTGAGATCCCTGATGGTTGTATTCACACTTAATTTAATTACTGTACATTTGGAGCCACCCTATTCAATTTTTGAAGGCTTTATTTCTATGGTGACAGGCTGATTTTTGCACTCTGTAGGCCTTAATGGGATAATACAATGAGAATTACACTGTTGTAATTTGCTTTCTATATTAATGAGGTAATGCAAAGGAATTGGGTGCCTCCCAGTTAGATTGGAGCCCACACCTATTCCCCACCATGCTGACTGCTGTCCTCTCTGGAAATGGGGCACTGTCTGCTGCCAGAAAAAAACATTTTCTGGGGCTTATTCTGAAAATGATCTCTCCCACCCACACCCTGTGTAGTTCTTTCAGTTCCTAATTGTTTTTGGTTTATCTGCTACATCTTCTATATAGTGTATTTTATATTGGCTCACCAGCACTAGTTTCCGTAAATATCCCAAATTATTTTTATCTCCATAGAACATTTCCTCTGTTTAGTGCAGTTTTGTGGTGTACAGGCATAAATCTGACCCTTTTCCTCTTTGCACAAATGTTACAAGGTGTCTACAGCATTTGGCTTATGTGCCACTAATCCGCTAATGAGGAAAGATGAATTACACACTTTTTTCCTTTTGATGTACAACACTTTGAAGTATACTAGTCCTGTCAAGGTAAAGGCTAATTATCCTTCGCCACACTGCTTTGTCTTTATAAAGCATAATATTTCTAGGACTATTTGAGTAGTAGTCTATTTCTACAACCAAAATTGTATTGGCCTGTTCTGTGCTCCTCCCATACTTTCATATGGGATGGGTAGGGGATTCCAGCGATCAGAATCCGAATCCCAACGCTGGCATCCCAACAGGGTTAGAGTACAAACACGAAACAACAAAAAGTATTCCCCAGCACACTGAATGAAATCGGCAATAAGATTTGAAAAACTACATGGTGGTAGATAATTCAGAGATCTCAGTTGCATATATTTGCAAAGATATGGCTAAGCCTCCGGGCCGCGTCACGGCGTCTCTGATACCGGAGGTCCCTATCACTTGGTCAGAATCTGGGGTGCAGAACCCCAAAAAAGCCGGCGATAGCCAGCCACCCCAGCGAAGCACACCAGTGAGAGACTAAAGTGTTAGTACAGGATTAAAGGAAAAACTAAGAAAAAATAAAAATATATATATATATATGTGCAGCACTCCCCTCTCAATAAATCAAGCAGAGACCAAAGGATCAATAGAACGTTTCAGTACTTTTAGTACCATCTTCAACCATATACAGATACAAACAAATGGCTCACCTTAAATACACCCCTCTGCCCAATGTGCTAAACACAAGCCAGTCAGATCACATGACAAGACTGACAGCGCCTCCTGATGACATCAGCAACTAAGCTGTCATCACTACAGGACCACATCACCATAGAAACACATAAACACAAACAGAGCCAGGACATATAATGCAATAGCACTGTGCCTGGTTGCCTAGCAACCACAATTACCTCAATAATGTACATGAAATTATTGTCAAACGAGCGGAATGGATATACAGCATTACAGATACCAACAATGTTACATGTGTGGATATCAAAACACATTCACAATGATCACAATAATAGTCATTATATATAAAAATGTCTATCACATGCCCATACTATACCCAGGTTACATAATAGCCTCAATAATACACGGATATAATAAGGGAATATTACAGGCATGCAATGCTATACAAAAAGACCTATGCATGTCAACACACATTTCAGCAATGACTAACATTCATATACATAGAGATAGTTATGTTATTAAATTCCAGTAATTAGTTATTAGAAACATGATAATGTGAGAGCCTCATTTAAACCACGCGGTGCAACTACATCCAATCGATGAATCCATCTTGCCTCACACTGTAATAGCAAACTGTTTCTATCACCCCCTTTTTTTGGCTGTGGGACATGATCTATCATCCTGTAGCGGAGGCATGCCAAATTATGATTGAATGCCAGAAAATGCCGGGCCACCGGCTGATCACTAGAGCCACATGACAATGCTGTCCGAATACTTGAACGATGCATTGCCATGCGTTCTTTAAATTTACGCTGGGTTTTACCCACGTACGAAAGTCTGCATGGACAGATAATCTGGTACACAACAAATGTGCTATTGCATGTTAAATGGTGAAGAATGGAAAACTGTTTACCCGAATGCGGATGAGCAAAGCTATCCCCAGGGATTAAGTATCTACATGTCACACATGAACATCTGTGACATCCGTTCTTTCTTACTGCCAAAAAATTTTTTTTAAGAGGAATATTCATGCGATTAGAAATATCGGCCTTCATCAATATATCCCGTAAATTTCTCCCTCTGGAATAACAAGACATAATGTCAGTATTGGCCAAACCAAAGGACTTATCATATTTTACATTGGGCCAATGCTTTTTAGATGCCTGATTAATATTAGGGGATAAGACATTAAATTTATTAACCCACGGGAGTATTTCTCTTCTGTCACTAGATTCAGATTTAGTTAGCAAAGTTTTTCTTTCAACCTGCATAATCCTATTCTTAGTATCAAGTAAGCATTTGATGTCATAGCCACGTGCAATGAATTTCTGTATAAGTACATCGATCTGCCGGACAGCAGTATCAGTGTCATCATTAATACGCCATACCCTTAACATCTGGGAGTACGGAAGTCCCAATTTAAGACTTCTAGGATGACAACTATTCCTATGTAACAGAGTGTTTCGATCAGTCTTTTTAATAAATACCGAGGTGGTCAATGCTGAACCTTTTTTGGTGATAAGAACATCCAGGAAATCAATGGAGTGTTGATCCATTCTAACTGTAAATTTCACAGGGCTTGGCGAGCTATTATGAGCATCAAATAATTCTCTTAATGCTTTATCACTGCCCTGCCAGATCATAAACACATCGTCTATGAACCTAGTATAGAACAGGATTTTACCAGCCACGATATCGTCTGAAAAAAATATCTCCTGCTCGACACCAAACATAATTATTTGCATACGCGGGTGCCACCGCTGAGCCCATGGCACAACCCATGAGCTGCAGGTAATACCCACCATCAAACAAAAAATAGTTTTTCGTCAGAACAAATTTCAACATGTCAACACACAAGTTGATGTAATCATGATCATACAGAGAATTATGAGACAAAGTATCCCTGAACGCCCTTAAACCATCCCCATGTGGGATAATTGTATATAAACTCGTTACATCTGCACATACTAGCCACGTATCTCGTGGAATGTCTCCTAATTCAAGTAATTTATTCAATAACGATGTTGTGTCCAACAGAAAATTTCTATGCGATTGAATTAAAGGCTGCAGGATAGAATCTAAAAAAACTGCACATGGTTGTGCTAGAGAACCCCTAGCACTGATGATGGGTCGTCCTGGAGGTGGAATAATCCCCTTATGAACCTTAGGGAGTGTATATAGTAAAGGGGTGATGGGAAACTCCGGCAACAATGCTTCAGATAATGCCTCTTCAATGATTCCTTCTTCCAAAGCATGTTTCAGAATAGTAGATAATTCTGATTTGAAAGCCACTGTAGGGTCACCATTCAATTTACAATAAGTGGCACTGTCACTCAACTGGCGATAAATCTCAGATCTATAGTCACAAATGTCCTGGAGCACCACTGCCCCTCCCTTGTCCGCGGGACGGATTATTAAATTAGGATTTTCTGAGAGTGACTTAATGGCCGCCCTCTCTGGTTGCGTAAGATTAGGGTGCACCACACAAGGCTGCTTAGATAACATGGACACTTCATCCTCAAGCATTCTAATATATGTTTTTATACTAGCATTAGAAGAACCCGGTTCAAAGTTAGAGCGTGGTTGTAATTTGCGCAAAGCAGGTGGCGAGGTGTCTTTAGTCATTTAGTGAGGGCACCCCTGCAGGATTTGATTTATTAGCTGGAGTGCCGGACCTGGAGACTTTTATATATATATATATATATATATATATATATATATATATATATATATATATATATACACAAAATATATTGGAAAGTGTAAAAGTGCTAAATAAAGTGTTAATGTGTGCCTCACCAGAGCAGCCCAGCCACACCAACCCCAAGGGGCACCGCACCCAAAACTGATAACTATATCCAATTTGGGTAATAATTGCCCAATATAAGGCCACATGATAATGGCAAATACAAATATACCTGAATTGAGAGCTAGCTTACCTTGGAGTCACCCCTAAGTCCTCCTAATGGCACTACAAGAACCAGCACGCCCTCCTAACGCTGGTCCCATCTATGCCTCTCAATACAGAAATACAAGTTGGAAGCTGCTCAATCACTTCAGTAATATCACTCAGGTGCATGTAAGGGAGGGGTTAGTCTATACAAGAAACAACAAAAAGTATTCCCCCAGCACACTGAATGAAAACTACATGGTGGTAGATAATTCTGACCAAGTGATAGGGACCTCCGGTATCAGAGACGCCGTGACGCGGCCCGGAGGCTTAGCCATATCTTTGCAAATATATGCAACTGAGATCTCTGAATTATCTACCACCATGTAGTTTTTCAAATCTTATTGCTGATTTCATGTGTCTGTATATGAACCACAATGGAACTTAGAAGGAAAAAAGCTGCGGTCGCTACATTGTAGCACTTCGTATACAGATTCAGCGACTCAGGTGCACACAGATTTACAAATTTAATCAGCAAAGTCTGCTGGTGCGTCCTAGATGTAAAAAACAAGACTACCGGCGCTGACAGATTCTCACGGGACATGACGCTGAGATGGGATTTTTACCACGACTGCAGCAAAGATATACTCTCCGTTGTCTTGAGATGTGGACTTTAACACGAAGAACAACGTATACTGTTTCAATACGTGATATGATGATTAGATTTGTGTTTATTACTATCCTTTATTTCTAGAGCACAAACTTTTGTTTTGCAGTCTTGAGTGCGTTAACCATTGTGTTTATGTATCAAGAGTTGGAATATATCTCTGGCATCTCTCTGCCACATATATTAGGATTTCTACTTCAGGGTCCATAGGGTATCCACAGGATACCTTGGGGTATAGGTGTGACGTCAGTCGCAGGGCACCAAAGAGTTAAGCTTTCAGCCTCCCAGGATGCACTAGGTCCCCCTCCTATACCCCGCCCCCGGGCCAAGGCACCTCAGTTTAGTTTGGTGCCCGGCCGGAGTCGGGTGCACCTGTTGGAGTGGGGGCTAGAAGAGCCCCTGAAGCTTATTCTTCATGCAGCTGTGGCTGCACAACTGGATGAACAGCATGGACAGTCAGTCCTGACGTCCATGCTGTCTTCCCTACACCCCGCCGGTACCAGAACGCCGGTACTGATCCGGGGATGCTGGTGGGCGTCTGGGGTCACAGCTAGCGGTGACCCCAGATGCTCCGGACCATGGCCGGATTCAAGGGGGACAGAGGTAAGCAGCGGGGTCCCGCGGTGGGTCCCCGCTGATCACATGGTCCTAAGTCCCCAGGCAGGGGGCTCCCTGGGGACTGGCTGCAGCGTGGAGCCAGGCGACCAACCTGCGCTTCCACTACCCCCTGGGACAGCGGACCGCAGCAGAGCGGTAGCGCTGCGGCGTCCCAGGGGTTAAATGCATGCCAGGGGAGCGCGCCTTCCCTGTCTCACAGCCGGCGCCTCCCCCGCTGCACACAGCCCTCTCTGCACTGTGCTGACTGGTCCTGTGTCAGCGCTCCTCCCCCAGGCCAGCTTCTCTCTGCTCCTCGGCGGCCATCTTCTCTGCAACGCATGGTGAACGCTGCTGGAAGTCTGGAAGGAAGCATCGTGGTCTGGGTCCCCCCGCATACCTCTCCTCCGCTGTGGCTCAGGTCTGTGTATGCAGCGCTGTGTCCTACCAGGCCCTGTGTCTGTGTAGTTGAGTGATCAGCGCTGTTAGTGCAGGAATTGTTATTTCTCTGCATTGTATGTGACTGTGCTAGCGCTGCCTGTAACTATTCTTCACTAAACTGTCAGCTTTATTACTGTCCCTGTTCTTTCTGCTAAAGCCCTTGCGGTGCGGTGCTGCAGGGTGGTCTCTCGCCTATTTAATACTTAATTGGTGAGAGAGGTCACATACGTGGTGCCATCATGTCTGAAAGTGATTTTCCCCTCCGGCTACAGTGTACCACGTGCAAAGTACCGTTAGCGGAGGGGGAGGGTAGCGCGGAGGGCCTTTGCCGGCAGTGTTTGTCCATGGCGCGGCCTATTACGGTTACAGCACCGGTACAGGAGCCGCCCTGGGCTTGTTTCGCTCAGGCGTTAACAGCTTTAGTGGGCCAGTTAGCTCCGCAGCCCGCGTTTACTCCGATGGGTTTGTCCCAGCAGTCTGTGGTGTCATCACCCATGCAGGGGTTCCCACGACAATTGGTGGTACCCCACAGTCTCCCTAATTCCCCGCTCCCGGGTTCTCAGGAGCCAGCGTGGGTTAACTTCCTGACGAGTTCTGTACAGCACTTGTCGGATGTGTTGCAAGGGGAGTCTGTGATGCGGTCTCATAAAAGGCCGGTGGCGTCTCTGTCCGCTCCTTATGAGGATGACGAAGGGACGTCTGATGATGGGGAGATTCTAGATCCTTACGATCAGGAACCTCTCCATACTAAGGACGCTGATGCTAAGTCCAAAGTATATATTCCTGGACTTATTCGGGCGGTCCGCACAGCCTTGGTGATTGAGGACGAAGTTCCCCCAGCGGCTAAATCTAAGTATGCCTTTTTCAAAGATGTGAAGGGCGATGCCACAGTCTTTCCTCTTTCGGGTCAGTTGGTGGACCATTTAGAGGAGGCGTGGAAACAACCTGGCAAAAGATACCAGCCGCAGAGACGCCTGGCGGTGGCTTATCCGTTCGCGGATAATTATTTTGCGAAGTGGGAATCCCCTCCACAGGTGGATTCTCACGTGACCCGTCTTGTCCGTAGTGCCACATTGCCGATGCCATCCATGTCCTCCCTTAAGGATGCTACGGACCGCAAGGTAGAAATCTGCCTGAAGTCCGCTTATTCCCTTGCAGGGGGGGCAGCACGGCCGGCTATGGCCATTTGCTGGGTTGCCAGAGCGATGGAGCGCTGGGCGGATTCATTAGAGGCTTCTTTTGAATCCGACTGTCCGGCCGATCAGGCGGAGTTGATTGGCAATCTCCGTGATTCGGCCACCTACATCAACGAGGCGGCTCTAGACATTAGTACTCTGGTGTCTAGAATTTCTTCAGCAGCGGTAGCTGCTCGTCGCACCTTGTGGCTGCGATCCTGGAAGGCGGACGCAGATTCCAAGAAAGGTCTGGAAGCGTTGCCGTTTACCGGAGAAGTTCTCTTCGGTCCGGATCTGGATAAGATTGTGGCCACGCTGGCGGCAGCCAAATCTGCCTGTCTCCCGTCGGCCGCTGCTCCTTCTGGTTCGGGACCATCGTCCTTTCGGTCATCTAGGGCCCAGGGCAGGCCCAAACCACAGTCGTTTCCTCGACAGGCTGGCCCTAAGAAATCGGTCAAGCCCCGGAAGCAGGCATGGAGTACCAGACGTCCGGCCCCCAAGCCAGATGGCAAGCCTGCGGCCTGACGGTCCGGGCCTCCCTTTGGGGGATCCCAGGGTGGGAGGCCGCCTGCTACAGTTCGCCCAGTGTTGGTCGACCACTACGACAGACACTTGGGTTCTGGAGGTGGTTTCCCACGGATACGCCCTCTCCTTCCGGCACAGACCCCCGGCTCGCTTCTTCACCACGGGTCTCCCATCAGACCGGAACAAGGCTACGGAGCTGCGGAAGGTATTGCACACTATGCTCCAGGCTGGAGTTATAGTGGCGGTTCCATTCTCCCAGAGGGGCCAGGGTTTCTATTCAAATCTATTTTTGGTACAGAAACCCAATGGGTCATATCGTCCGATTCTCAACCTCAAAGCACTCAACAAGTCTTTGCGGGTCCCGAAGTTTCGGATGGAGACCCTACGGTCCATCATTCTGGCGCTGGAACCTGGGGACTACTTGGTGTCATTGGACATACAGGACGCTTACCTGCATGTCCCTATTCTTTGGCGCCATCAACAGTTCCTCAGGTTTGCAATCAGCAGCGACCACTTCCAGTTTCGGGCGTTACCTTTTGGCCTGGCAACAGCACCACGTGTTTTCACCAAGGTGATGGCGGTCATGGCGGCTTCTCTGCGGCTGCAGGGAGTCCGCATGTTGCCGTATTTGGACGACCTGTTATTGGTGGCAGGATCTCCAGAGCTCCTGTTACGCCACTTGGACCTGACCATTGCACTGCTGCAACGGCACGGCTGGCTAATCAACTGGCAGAAGTCCACTCTAATCCCGTCTCGGAGGATTCTGCATCTTGGAGCCTTATTGGACTCGGGACAGCAAAGGATCTTCGTGATGGAGGACAAGATCTCTGCTTTACAGTCAAGGGTGCGCAGTTGTCTGCACAGCCGCCGGGTGTCCTTACACTCGGCGATGAGGTTACTGGGCTCCATGGTGTCGGTGTTCGACATGGTGGAATACGCCCAGTTTCACTCCAGACCTCTGCAGCACCTGATCCTGTCCAAGTGGAACGGCCTGACTCAGTCTCTGAAGTCCCAGACGATTGTGCTCACCCAGGAGGTTCGCCTGTCCCTTACGTGGTGGTTACAGACGACCCACCTCAACAAGGGACGTCCGTTCTGGGTTCCAAATTGGGTCCTGTTGACAACGGACGCCAGTCTTCGGGGCTGGGGAGCAGTTTCGGGTCCACACTTGTTCCAGGGCAGGTGGACGCCGACAGAAGCGGAGCTTCCAATAAATATCTTGGAACTCCGTGCGGTCTTCAATGCTCTCCAGCAGGCACAGCGGTTTCTCCAGGGTCGCCCGGTGCAGGTCCAGTCGGACAACGCTACCACCGTGGCCTACATAAACAGGCAAGGAGGAACTCGCAGTCGGGAGGCTCTCGTAGAGGTCTCTCGGATCCTGGTTTGGGCGGAGCGCAATCTTCCGGCCATATCAGCGGTCTTCATCCCGGGAGTGCTCAATTGGGAGGCGGACTTTCTAAGTCGCCAGGACGTTCATCCGGGGGAATGGTCCCTGCACCCGGACGTTTTTCAACTACTGGTGGACAGGTGGGGTCTTCCAGAAATCGACCTCATGGCGTCCCGGCACAACAACAAGTTGCCGGTGTACGGGTCTCGCACAAGAGACGAAGGGGCGTCTCTGGTGGATGCTCTGTCCGTCCGGTGGACGTTCCGGTTCGCATACCTGTTCCCTCCGGTCTCCCTTCTTCCACGGGTAATCCGGAAATTCAAACAGGAAGGAGGGACGCTCCTGTTGATAGCTCCCGCGTGGCCCAGACGGCACTGGTTCTCAGACCTTCAGGGTCTGTCCGTGGACATTCCTCTGCGGTTGCCGCTACGACCGGACCTTCTGTCTCAGGGTCCTTGCCTTCACCCGGACCTGACTCGGCTGTCTTTGACGGCGTGGCTGTTGAGACGGCCATGCTGAGGTCCCGGGGGTTTTCCAGCTCTGTGGTGCGTACCATGTTACGAGCTCGGAAACCGTCTTCCGCGAGGATATACCATCGCGTGTGGCATACGTTCTTCCAGTGGTGTCGACCGAGAGGTTATGCACCGCGGGAGT
Source organism: Taudactylus pleione (assembly GCA_031769625.1). Classification (NCBI taxonomy): domain Eukaryota; kingdom Metazoa; phylum Chordata; class Amphibia; order Anura; family Myobatrachidae; genus Taudactylus; species Taudactylus pleione. The sequence continues at coordinate 13,234 of JAUIMM010000095.1, forward strand.
TTCGTCTGTCTCGGATTCTCGCCTTCCTGCAAGCGGGACTAGATCATGGGCTTCGCCTTGCTTCTTTGAAGGTACAGGTTTCGGCCCTATCTGTCTGGTTTCACCGTAGGATTGCTACAATCCCGGATGTGCGCACCTTTATGCAGGGTGTTCTCCGCATTCAGCCGCCCTTTGTTCCACCTGTGGCGCCTTGGGATTTGGCTGTGGTCCTGAGGGCTCTCCAAGGACCGCCGTTTGAACCACTGGGCTCAGTGGATCTTAAATGGCTAACAGCTAAGACTGTTTTCCTTCTGGCCATTGCTTCGGCCAGACGTGTTTCTGAGTTAGGGGCTCTTTCTTGTAGACCCCCTTTCTTGGTTTTTTATGGGAACAGGGCAGTGCTCCGCACTCGGCCCGAGTTTCTTCCCAAAGTTATTTCCCAGTTTCATATTAACGAGGAAATAGTTGTTCCGGCCTTTAACTCACCGGGTCTTTCCGTGGGTGAGGCCTCTTTGGATGTTGTGCGGGCCTTAAGGACTTATGTTGACCGCACTTCTTCGTTTAGGAAGTCGGACGCTTTGTTTGTCCTCTTTGGCTTCCGTAAAAAGGGTTGGCCTGCTTCAAAGCAAACTTTGGCAGCCTGGATCCGTATGGCTATTTCTGAAGCTTATCTTCATGAAGGCCTACCGGTCCCTCTTTCTCTGAAGGCTCATTCCACTAGGTCTGTGGGTCCTTCGTGGGCAGCTCGACGTGGTGCCTCGGCAGTTCAGATCTGCAAGGCTGCTACGTGGTCTTCTGTCCATACCTTCGTGAGGTATTACAGGTTTGACACCTTCGCCTCTCAGGATGCTTCCTTCGGGCGGCGGATTCTCCTTTCTGCACAGGAGCGTCCCCACCCTTAAAGGATACTGCTTTGGGACATCCCCAAGGTATCCTGTGGATACCCTATGGACCCTGAAGTAGAAAATATGAGATATGGTAAGAACTTACCCTTGTTATCTCTATTTCTACGAAGTCCATAGGGTTCCACAGGACTCCCGCCCTGTCGCACCTGTGCTGCAGATGGGCTTTGCTCTGGTCACCGGTTTTCCGTCTCCCTCTGGTGAGAATGTGATTCTTGTATGTGTCCAGATCTTTGTTCTCTCTCTTCCTTCTCCTCCTCCGGCCTATGGCTTGGTAACTAACTGAGGTGCCTTGGCCCGGGGGCGGGGTATAGGAGGGGGACCTAGTGCATCCTGGGAGGCTGAAAGCTTAACTCTTTGGTGCCCTGCGACTGACGTCACACCTATACCCCAAGGTATCCTGTGGAACCCTATGGACTTCGTAGAAATAGAGATAACAAGGGTAAGTTCTTACCATATCTCATATTTTTTTTCTATTCTCCCCCAGCCATAGAGATGCACCAGAAAATCTGCAATGTTTTTCTACCATGTTCGTGAATGTGCGGATTCGCAAACAACACTTATAATTGAATTATCCCCTGGGACCCAGTTGATGGTCAGGACATTTATAGTAACAGTGTGCCCTTTTTTTTTTTTTTTTTTTTTAAGAATTGTAAGGTATTTCTGCTTGGATGGACCCTGTAGAAATGTGGAAACTCCGGATTCAAAATAAAAATGTATATAAATATCCGTGATCGCATTAACGCATGTACAGGCGGCAGACTCCTGATTTTCTCAGTCGCTCCTCCAGATCACTTTCTTGCATCTCTGAACATATGACCCTGATCATTCTCTTGCAGAAAGGAATCTCTAAACAGCAGGCGGAGAGTTGGTAACGTATTGTTGACCAAGGCACACAAAAAAAAAAAAACCCAACAAAGACTAGCACAGCAGTGTTTTTCTGCTCTGAAAACCATAAACCTTTGTTCGAAGCATAGTGAAGTTAAAGTGTACTGGATCTGTGTGATTGAGTAAGTAACACATAATATGATACTAATAATGTTGGTAGTGGTTAATTACAGACTAGAAATATGTAAATCTAATGTTTTTATAGCAGGGTGAGAATTAGCAGCATTGTGCATTATGTAGTTACTGTAGAAAATATGGCCGCAAGGTAATACTCCTTTCACACTGAAGCCAAGGCTCCGACCCAGGATATTGAACACTGGTTGAAGCAGGGCTTTCAGATGACTTGCCCCATTCAAACTGTCCGTTGGACTCGGGTTTTTCCCATGTCATTGCCGTTCTCACCGGACGCTTGAAAGTGACTTCATCTCCAAGCGCTCCTGACCCGGGTCATGCATTTCACACCGTGGCTAACCAGGTCGGACACGGAGATAATCCCACTAGCGACCCGGGTTGACCCTTTCACACCAAGCCAGGACCTGGTCTTAAGTGATCACTCTACATCTGATTTTTGGGTTTTTTCTTTTGGTACAATTTAACATATTAACATTTTTAAGGACTATATCTATGCAGAAAAAAGTGTGGCAAAATAATAGATTATGCCATTATAATTGCCCCATGCTACTGCCACCACCCACTACTTTGCAATAATTAGCAGTTTCCACATGTAGCTGTTACACTATGATATAATTTAAACCATCCTGCAGTCGTAGTTGCCATGTATTCTTCTACTGTCTCATGACCTAAACTACTATTTCAACCTTAATTAAATCATTTTATAGAACCCTCAGGTTCAGAATGTAGTCTGATAGGTAGCTGGGGTAATACCTTTTTTAGTAGTACACAAGTATACTGTGATAAAACTGGTTGTGGACCTATCCACTGGGCTCCGCTGCATGTACATATGCTGGCCGTGCTGTGTGCAGCATATATACTGCTTGAGTCAGTTGCCGCAGCTGACTAGGCGCAGATGCGCCTACACATTTGGGCATTAAGGTTCCACACTAATGAGGCGCACAAGCACCAGGAGCCTGCCAATGTGGTTCAATGTGCCCCAAGTGTGTGCAAACTTGGGGGAATATGTGGGAAATGATGTGAATTGGTGAACGTTTCATTGGTACGGAGAGTCCCTACCTAAGCTGTGTTTAAACATTTGTTATCTAACTTTTAACACCTCTCATAGCTTAGGTAGGCACCTCTTTACCAATGACTGGGGACTGTTTATCCAGTGATTGCTGAAGCTCAACAGCAGCCAAGAGATGTTGAAGAGAGGGGAGGGTATTATTGGTAATTGGGCAGAAGTTTGTGTGTGTGTTGTATCCTATCCTTTTGTACCTATTCAATTAGGTCCTACATTCCGTTGCACAATGCTGATTATTATATTTGGTTTTCCTTGCAGTCTCAGGAGCTATGAGGAAAAATCTGCAAAAATCCTCTGGGGATTCACTCGTGGGGAAACCCATATATTCCAGCATTTTATGCAGAATCTATGGGTTACCACGCTGGAAAAATGCTGAATAATTTAATCCTGTGCAGTAAACCCTGCGACTAATTGAAAATCGCCCCCCCCCCCCAAAAAAAATTAGTAAAAAAAAAAAAAAAAATCTGCCAGACTATTACAAGTAAAGTGAAAACGTTACAATATTTGTTTAATGCCACACTTCTCTGCTCATCCTCCTGGACATCGCTGCAACCTTTGACACCGTGGATCAAACTCTCCTCCTTCGCCCCCTTCAAACCTTTGGCATCACTAACACCGTCCATGCCTGGTTCACGTCTTACCTCACCAACCGCTCCTTTTCTGTGTCTGGCTCCACCTCCCACCCTTCCCGTTTGGTGTCCCGCAGGGTTCTGTCCTGGGTCCACTGCTCTTCTCCCTGTGCACCTCTAAACTAGGAGAACTCATCAGCTCCTTTGGACTCCAATGTCACCTCTATGCCGATGACACGCAACTATACCTCTCCTCTCCTGAACTCTCCCCTTCTGTCCTCTCTCAGGTATCCAATTGCCTGTCCGCCATCTTTCTGGATGTCCGAGTGCTCTCTGAAGCTCAACATGGACAAAACCAAACTCCTCATCTTTCCCCCTAATAGTCTACACTCCAACCAATCTCGCTATCACTGTTGACAACACCATCTCCCCTGTCCCCCAACTTTGCTGTTTGGGTGTCACCCTTGACTCCACCGAATCCTTCACCCCCCACATTCAATCTCTGGCCCAATCCTGTCGGTTCCAGCTACGCAGCATCGCTCTCATTAGGCCTTGCCTCTCCCAGAATGCAACCAAACTGATTCACTAATCATTTCTCGGCTCGACTACTGCAACCTTCTCCTTACGGGCCTCCCAAGTTGCCATCTTGCTCCCCTCCAGTCTGTCCTCAATGCTGCAGCTAGACTTATCTTCCTCTCCCGCCATTCCACTTCTGCTGTTCCCCTCTGCCAAAACGTGCACTGGCTCCCATTCCCGTACAGAATCCTCTTCAAACTCCTCACCTTAACATACAAGGCCATCTCTAACTCTACTGCTCCCTACATCTCCAACCTTATCTCCTTACATACTCCCTCCCGCTCATTCCGGTGTGCCAATGACTTGCCTATCCTCCACCCTGGTTACTTCATCTCATGCTCGTGTCCAAGATTTTGCCCGTGCAGCCCCCCTTTCTTTGGAATGAGCTCCCTCGCTCGATCAGGCTCTCCCCGACCGTGCAGAGCTTCAAACGTGCACTGAAAACCCACCTGTTCATCAAAGCATACCCTTCCACCACATAACCATATCACCAGGAGGCTCTACCTTGCCTACTTCCTGCACTCAGGTCCCCCTCTACACACTCATGCCTCATGTCATCTGTCTCCCCTCGGCCCTAGATTGTAAGCTCCTAGAAGCAGGGACCTTCTCCCTACTTTCTCACAGCCTTTTTCTCTAGCACTTCTATGACAGCCTTCACCTTCCCAGCTGTATTGTGTATGGAGAATTGTGTTTCTAATTGTTACTTGTGCTCTATTTATAAGTTGGTTACTGTATTGTAATCTTCTGTATACCCTTTACTGTTACTGTATGTACGGTGCTGCGAACCACTTGTGGCGCCCTATAAATAAAATTTAATAATATGCTGAATATCCCCTTTTTTTTTCTTTTTTTTTCCCCCCAAACACTGCATGTTTTCCAGGTCTCCTCACAGAATCTCACAAGTGAAATAATTATCTCCATCTGCGGATCTTATAAAATGTGCCAGTTAGTAATTAATGCATCGTTGCACCTGCTGTGTGACCTGGAAAATGTGACCTGTGTGGGGTCCTGAGGATAGAGTTTGAGAACCACTGCCGTAGGCTATATAATTGTTGCTCCTGCAGGCTGTAACACAACACCAGTGCTGGGATGTTGTACAACGGCTGGTGTGATAAAGAGAACATTTCCTGTCTAGAACAATACAATCCCATGGGGTGGCCGAATTTTCTTACCCTCCAAGCTGGCATAATAGATACAGTAATGAGTTGCTGAGACTGAGACATGGGATAATTGTAGCTGATGTTTTGTAGTCTCTTATCCTGCAGTATTGACGTACAGCAAGGGTGGGGAACCATTTTTCTGTATAACATTATATGCAGGCCTGGTGCAGGCCACAATCGCCGGTGATTACAGCAATGCCAGGAGCATCCCGAGGATGCTCCGTGGAGCTGTAAGGGCAGCGGTGTCGCTTTCTGAAGCTTTCTAAGGACGCTCCAGGGGGGCACTGCTGCTTAGATTCTGGCTATAGGGTGCCATTCTAGGCAACATGCTAGCCAGATGAGGCTAGCAGAAAAATGCTCCGAGGGCCAGACCAAATGTTTCTGCGGGCCTTATACATGCCCCGGGCAGGAGGTTCACCATCCCTGACATACAGTATGCAGTTCAAGCAATAATGCTGATCCTTTTATTGTGGCTGTTAGTGCAGCACCCTAATTAAAGTTCAAACACCCCATATTATACTTCTACATTTTCATTGTATTGGTAACTTGTAGCCCTGATCCCAGTTTTAAAGCAAGACTCTGTATGATGGAATTATTGTAGAATAACTTGCAAAACATTAAGGGGCACATTTATTAATGGGTCCTAGACCTGATAATTTTTTGATTTTCTTATCGCGGCAATAAGAAATTAAAGATCACCCAGATGTATCAAAAAAACATGCAGGGACAGGCTCCCACAGGCACTGCCTTATTATAGCGGTACAGACACTTCTTCCTGTTAAGTCCAGACAGAAGTTTCTCTAGTAAATATTCTGTGCTTTACCAGTATAAGTTTATTGTATTCACTTAAGGGTCAATGACAGTAACAATCTCCAAATGCGACTTTGTGGACCAAAACCGTTTTTTGCACCTCTCGTCTTTTATCACTGGTAAAATTAGATTATGCTCATTTAGGGTCTGCCCAGTGAGTATATAAGAAGTGTTCCTCATGGTGAACAATATATTACTATTTTAAAACCCCCTTAAACATCTGTCACTGGGTGTATTTATACAGTGACCTGATTATCAAGTCCGTATCAGGCCATGTGGCCTGACTATGTGGTTACCATCCAACTTCAATAATCGTCCCCTTAGATCCATGAGGGAGAGTTGGGAAGGAGCAACGTCCTAACTCAACTCTAAATTGCATTGTGAAAGTACAGTTGCCCCAGTATTTAGGCAATTCATATAAAAGCTAGCAGGATTTTGCCTTAAGAATTATCTTTGTTGGAATACGGCCTTGGTAATGGCAAGAGCTTGTGAACCTTTAACCGTGCTGGGAGTGTACACACTATTATTCTCAAGAATTGCTGCCAGCATGATGTTGCAAGGGCCTAGGTAATGCCGTTGACAACATTAAGCATAACACACCCAATTGCTTTGTTACATTAAGTGTATGGCCCCACAAATCTACGGCTAAAGTGAACTCAACAAATAACACATTTTAATACTCTAATATGCTGCTATGGATTTTGGATAGGAATCAATATGTAATAGATCAGTGAAAGAAATCGCTCTTGCTATGACTTGTCCTAATCATCATTTGATATAAAATTGTATGGATCCTTGGCCAATAATTTTTTTGCACTCTAATGGTGCATACACACGATCTTATCAGATATGAACATTAACTATTGTAAAAATCGATAGAGAAAAACCAGCGCTAAAAGATATATAATAATAAAAAAAATGGATGGTTTCAAATATAAAGAATAACAAATGTATTTATTATGCTAATTAGCACTTAAAAGAATACACTGTACACATGTATTCATAAATAACAAAAGACAAACACTGAACAGACAACACATGCATAAAATATTGATATGAGTCCACCTGGGACCAATATTAAGAGTATAGATATAATGGTCTTTCTCTGGATTGTCCCGCAAATGTCAGTACTGTAGCCCCATATGAATAATTGGGGACTAGATGGGTGAGAGGTTATATATCCCACTTGCATTGACAATATGTCACAGTAATATGCCTGTGAGAGGCAGCACTTTACCAGTTCTCAGGTGAAATGGCTGTTTGGAAAATCCTCTGGCATCCAGCAGAGATGGCAATTTAACAGACTGAAGCACAATGATGAGGAAACATCCACAGCTGCAGGGGTAAGTCCAAAATATGAACTCCGGATGGAAAGTGTATACCAAGTCTTGAAACAAATCAAAGTGGTCCGCAAAGGTACAAGGTGGAAATTCTCAATGGGGTCTCAACGCGTTTCGCTGAGCAATGGTTGCTCAGCTTCTTCAGGAGTGTGAGATATGGATCAAAGAGTACCTCTTTATATGCCCAGTGAATCAGTGACCATTCAGAATACATGAAATCAATCAATAAAAATAAGCAGTACTGAAAAAACCATCCATCCTTAAATGAATCTAGATAGTAAATATAAGGGGCAGTCATACTATTATCCCAAATATATATAAATAAATACAGTATACATAGGGAGTTACCTTCAGTAGTCTCCTATTATTAATAATAAAGGTACTTCCGTATTCCCAGACCCCCTATCACGTGATATCACGTGATCAGGTATAACCTGATAGTAAATACAAAGTCACTAATGACGCACATTTCAGAGACTTCCAGACTCTCGATCATATGATTCAAATCTATCACGTGGTGTAACAAAATGTAAGCCTTTTATGAATGAATTGTAAACTAAGGACGACACTAATGGCGCGCTAGCGCTCTATAGTATATTAACATATTGAGGAGTATCATCTAGGGAAAACAATCTATAGTGCATCCCATAAGTGGCGCTAATAAGAAAAACATAACATATATTAAAAGAGGAGAAAAGGCCTGCCATATATAGGTACACCATAATGACCTAATTTATATAAATATGAGATCTCAAGTAATGACAGTTAAGTTCCATTGATTTCATTTAATCCATCAGGATGTAAGGAGTTAAAATTAAGCATCCAAAAGACCTCCCTGCTACAGAGTCTATTGAACCTATTCCCACCCCTAGAGGTCATTGCAATAGTTTCTAATCCTATAATCCTCAAACGAGGGATCACTGTTGTGTTTAATATTAAAATGTCTAGGAACACTGTGTAAAATACTGCGATCAACAATATTATACCGGTAATAAAAAATATAAATGTGGGCAAAGGCGCAACCTCCTAAGATAACGTTACCAGATGAAGCAAAATACAGTCTCAAATAATGTGAGTTCATTGAGGATTGAATAGTCCTTCAATTTAGACAACACCAAATCCAACAGATGTATCCCTCGTAGATCGCATATAAAAAGAAGAGAAGAATCGCACTATAGCGTAGTAAAATTTAATAACATAAAATATCACACATCTGAAACACAAATCCTTCACCAACATATAAAAAGCGTATCAAAGATGGCGGTGTATAATGCACACCTATTCACATATGAGCCAATGTATCCCAAAGTCTCCCGGGAAGGACCTGGAATGGCAGTTCTTAGGTGTGTGTTCCTCGCCAAGATGGAAATCCTCTGGTGCTCTATCTCTGTCACCAATGCGTTTCCACTCCCTTCTGGAGTCTTTTTCAAGGTGTGTTTGGTTGGTGCAAAAGCGATCTTTAAATACCCCTCACCTGCAGTCTTAGAGTGTTTTTTTTTCTGAGGAGATGGGCCACGTTCAGCCCATCCACCACAATATCATAGGGCGGCTTAGAATTCAACAAACTCAAGAAACGTCTGCAACTCTTGTGGTGTGGTCTTCCGAAATGTATCTTCGCCTCTGATGATGCTGTCAATGACTGCTGTCTTCAGGGTGCTGTATTCCTTTGGCTTCAGGTGAATGGACTTCAGCTGTTGTTTACATGCCTGACAGTGACCGCTGCTGGTGATCTTCGCAAGCTGCCCTCTCCAGGTTTCATCAGGAATTCTGCCTATGCAGAATTCCTGATGAAACCTTCCCGGGAGACTTTGGGATACATTGGCTTATATGTGAATAGGTGTACATTATACAACGCCATCTCTGGTACGCTTTTTATATGTTGGTGAAGGATTTGTGTTTCAGATGTGTGATATTTTATGTGATTAAATTTTACTACGCTATAGTGCGATTCTTCTCTTCTTTTTATATGCGATCTACGAGGGATACATCTGTTGGATTTGGTGTTGTCTAAATTGAAGAAGGACTTTTCAATCCTCAATGAACTCACATTATTTGAGACTGTATTTTGCTTCATCTGGTAACGTTATCTTAGGAGGTTGCGCCTTTGCCCACATTTATATTTTTTATCACTGTTTTCGAAGTGTTGCTGCTCTTCAGTCCACTGAAGTGGTCATACATCCATTTATTGAAGCTCAGGTTCCTACTTTGTTATTTTCAGAATATTATACCGGTGTTCCATAAATCGAGTTCTTAAACATCTGATTGTGCGGCCAACATAAAATAGGCCACAATCACAAGACAGTAAATAAATAATATACTTAGTCACAATTCATAAAAGAATTCAAAATATAATTTTCTCCCGTAAAGGGTAGATAAATTTCTGTGGTGCGTCTAGCCATATGAGAACACATGGTACACCTAGGTTTACCACATCTATAAAATCCTAAAGGTTTAGATGTCAGCCAGTTAGAATTATTCGATGTCTGTTTCATAATCTTATTTTCATTCTTTTGTTCTAAGTGACTGGGGGCTAGAATAGACTTTAATGATATATTTTTCCGAAAGGTGACATGAGGATGTAGAGGTAAGAAATCACAGAATATTATCCTGTCTAAGGACCCTATAGTTTCTAGAAATCTCCTTAATTTCCCTAAAGGAGTTGTTGTATTTACAAATAAAGGATAAATCCCTATCTGGTTTTTGTTTTTTTTGCCTCTAGTTTCATCTAGTTGTGTATTATCAACATTCCTCATTTTATTGTGGACTAAAAGTGTATCCCTGTCTAGATCTAGAACATCTGTAAAGGCCTTTTCTAGTAATGTTTCTGGATATCACCGTGCTTTGAAAGTATTCATCATATCTCTCGCTTGGAGAGAATAAGTCTCTATTGTGGAACAGTTGCGTCGAAGACGCATAAACTGTCCCCTGGGTATGTTACGCTTCCATGGGGCATAATGGGCGCTGTCAAAATGTAGATAGGAATTCGTATCAACTGGTTTCTTGAAATACGAGGTAATAATTTTATCACCACATATTTCGAGAGTGAGGTCCAAAAAATCGACTCGGTGACTATCCATATTGTGAGTGAAGTGCAAATTGTGACTGTTATTGTTAAGGTGCATAACAAAAGAGGTGGCCGAAGTGAAATCCCCATCCCAAATAAAAAAATAAGTAGTCTATATAACGGCCATAGAAAACCAGGTTCTCCGCCCAACCACTCCCCCACACATGGGTTTCTTTGAAGTCCCCCATGTATAGGTTCGCGTAGCTGGGCGCGAACCTGGTTCCCATGGCCGTTTCCATTACCTGTATATAGTGAGTGTCCAGAAATATAAAGTGATTGAGAATAAAGGAGGCACATTGTAATAAAAAATTCCTATGTTCCTCCCTAAGGTCATCATCTTGAATCAACCTTTTTGAAATTACCTCCAAATCCTTAGAATGTGGAATATGAGTATATAATGCAGTGACATCTAAAGTCATAAATATATATGAAGATTTCCAAACAATTTGTCTTATTAGATTGAGAAAGTGGGTTGTGTCTAAGATGTGACCTCAGGGAGCTAACCCGAGGTTGCAAAAAAGAATCCAAATAAAATGAAAGGTTAGATGTGAGGAAATTAACACCAGAAATGATAGGCCGACCAGGGGGTGAGGTGAGGGATTTGTGAATCTTTGGGAGAAAGTAAAAAGTGGAAATAGTAGGGAATTGTGGTAATAGAAATCAATGTTCTTCCTTAGACAGTACTCCTGACAAAAGAGAAGTATTAAGTAAGTGTTTAAGTTCAAAAAAAGGAACTCGTGGGGTCCATAGGCAAAACAGAATAAAACATAACATCACTCGATTGTCTCAGAGCCTCATGGATGTAATGGGTTCTGTCCATAACAACTAACCCCTCCTTTGTCTGCCTCTTTGAATATTAAAGCATGATCTCTAGTAAGTGTTTTAAGAGCCCGTTTTTCACCCTTAGATAGATTAGAAGTAATTCTACTACTCCCCTGTTTTCGCAGGCAGAGAGATTTAGAGTCTTCTAAGGTGATTTTATAAAAAGACTAAATACTGCTACTTTTGTCCCTTATGGGAAAAAATTCAGACTTCAATTTAAATTGATTTCTATGAGAATTTGTATCGAAGATTTTGATTGTGGAGATATCGTCATTAATTTCTGTATGATTTTCTTCCCACAACTCCTCTAGAGTAGATAACAAAACGTCATCCGAACTATCCAATATAATGGGAATTGAATCATCATTCTTTTTATCTAGATGTTTCTTCGCAAAAAAGCTCTTACGACACAAAGTGTGGCTAAAGCGATTAAGGTCAACATACAAGTCATAAATGTTGGGATCATTGGTGGGGGACGATTTCAGGCCCTTACTTAATAAGGATAATTGATCATTATCCAGTTTTTTAGATGATATAATATTTATTATTATTATCATTTATTTATATGGCGCCACAAGTGTTCCGCAGCGCCTTACAAAGTACATAGACAAAAAAGTAACCATTGACTTACAATACAATACAATACAGGACATGGATAAACATTGCTATATTAGTGACATTAACGCCCGCATAAACAGCCAAGTGTTAGTTGCCCTAGTGGCTAGTAAGAGATTAATTAAATTACAGTAGGGAGAAGCACAAGAGGGTAGAGGGCCCTGCTCTAAAGAGCTTACATTCTTTAAGGGAGGGGAAGACAAACAGAAGTGACACAGAATGGGGTGGGCCGGGAGAAAGGAAGATGTAGCAGCAAGTTAGGATGAGAGCTGGAAGGCTTTAGTGGGTCTTAAGAGCTCGTTTGAAAGATGGTAGAGATATTAGACATTTTTTATATCTTCTAGTTTGCATGATTTATTTTTGTTTGCGTTCTTAAGAGTCTTTTGTTTTTTTAATATCGTCTGGCGTCTCTCCTTATTAATTTTCCCACCTCTTCTCCCTCTGGGCTTGAATCCCTTCGTCTTTTTGGTGTCACTCTGGGATCCCAAGAGGTGTGTCCTAATATTTCGTTGTTGGTTTTCGGGCGGGCACCTAAAAAATGTCTTCCTGTATTATTTTTTTCGTTATTATCCATCCAACTAATGTCATTACTTCTCGTTGGCCAAATTTTATCATGTTTGTGATTTTTTAAGAAAACGAGGAGAACGTTCAGATGAATCATCAATAGATTCTGTCAAAACCGCATATCTATTTGGATGAACATATTTATTAAAGCTGTGGTTCGTCATACTTTCATAGTTTCTTTTTTTGTCATTATGATGACTATAGTTATCTCTTGTTCTAATGAATCTGCTGTTCTCCCTCTCATAATGAGGTTTAGAGTTTTTAAAACAGAAGGATCTCACCTTCCCTTCCTCATAATCAATTAAATCCCTCCTAAACTTTTTTTTGCTTATTTTCCAACAGGTTTTTCTCAAATTTAATGACCCTCTCGTTAATAGTTTTAACTAGTTGGTCAAAGTTATCACGTTTTGTTCTCCTCAATAGATTTGTTTCAGAGTTTCAATTTCTCGCTCTATCAGGTTAACCCTTGTGGTTCTGTATCTGATGATCAGGGCCATTAGTGCTAGGGAACAATTATCCAATAGCTGGTCCCATTCCTCCTGGTATGTGATATCATTCTGAAAAATTTAAGACTTAAATAGTCGCAGGCCCCTAGGGACCATTTTTTTTTTGTCAATATATTTTTGTAGGTTGGTGCTATCCAACCAATTTCTTGACTCAGCTTTTAGTAGATCTTCCAATTTGTGGAAGTCTTTAACCAGGTCAATATCATCAGATACATTTACCATTTAAATGGGTTCTTCCCAATGGGATAAGTATGACTGTCTCCTATTATTCCTGTCGCCATAATGGCTAAAACAACTCATGATTGCTGCGTCACAAGACAAAAACAAAAATTGTGAACGACAAAAGGATATGACGCGCTATCAGGAGAGCAGCTGGTAACTGGAGTGTCAATCCCTAAACAGAAGTAAAAATCAATAAAAAAAAGAAAAACCAGCGCTAAAAGATACATAATAAAAAAATGGATGATGATTTCAAATATAAAGAATAACAAATAAGTATTTATTATGCTAATTAGCACTTAAAAGAATACACTGTACACATGTATTCATAAATAACAAAAGACAAACAACATTGAACAGACAACGCATACATAAAATATTGATATGAGTCCACGTGGGACCAATATTAAGAGTATAGGTATAATGGTCTTGCTCTGGATAGTCCCGCAAATGTCAGTACTGTGGCCCCATATGAATAATTGGGGACTAGATGGGTGAGATCGTTCTATCGTTAATATCTTTGACATGTAGGGCATGCATCAACGTACGATGCGTGTTCCCGCATGTCAGATAACTATCTCTGACATCGACTGTTTGCAGTCAGTTTGACGATTTCATTCATTATAATACTTTCAGAAATCGTTCAATCGTTGATGAAATCATTCAAATCGATGTAAAAATGGTTCATTGTTGTTCAAATTTGACAGTGTATGCACCATAAAGGTGCGTACACACCTTGCAGATATCTGTAGATGGTCATTCATATACGCTGAACGACCATCCTCTTCCAGGCAGTCGCAGGTCCTGCTGGCTGGGGTCCGCCCCCCCCCCCTCCCCGCTGCTGCCGCTGCATGTGTACTGTTTTTAAGCAGACCGCCCATACACACTTGCGGATAGGCAGATACGTCTACAGATATTTGTCCATCGGCTGCGCAGCACAGCCAATGCGATATATCTGCGAACAGCATTGTTCAGGCATATCGCTGGTACACATTGGCCCGACGGGCACCAGATATATTGGCCAATCAATTCTTCGCTCAATATATCGGTTAGTGGGTACCCAGCTTAAGGGGGGGGAATTCAATTAGCTGTGGTAATTTATCGCTGGCTAATTGATCCCCCCTCAGCTTTTCAATTAGCCCTGAAGTGCAACACTTATCAGATTTTTATTTTTTCAATAAATAGGTGGTGTGGTGAGAGGGATTGTCTCTCACCAGAATAACTCACATTCTGGTGGAATTGGCTCCCTACAAGGGAGGCTGGAGTGAAACCTTTGCGTTCTGCATTAGCAGTGGAGGTGTGGAATTCCAGGGTTTCGCATTTACACAGACACGGCTGGAATAATGACTGGAGCACAGGAAGGGATTAAAACTCGCACACTTGATGCTGGTTGCCCTGATGCTGAGTAGCAGCCAGGAAGTAGGGACACAGTGTTGTAGTGCCAGGCTCCAGGGGCTATGCTGGGAGTGCATGCCCAAATTGTGGCTGCAAGCCACTGCTGACTGATAAGCACAAGGAGTGCTACCTTCCTCTTTCACCCCTGTTAAGTTAACGGTCCTAATTGAATTCCCCCCTAAAGGTTTAACAGGCTTTTTTTCAGCTGCTTTGCCAATCTGCCTCATCTATAATCTAATAACCTGTAAATACTATACACATTTAGGACATCACTGCCCTGAAGGCAGATCACATGGAGATGTGAGGGTCCTCTTACAACTCTAAAGGTAGGTACGCACCAAGCAGATATATTTGCAGATCGAGTGTTCTGCAGATGTATCTGTAGATGATGGTTGTTCATATACTGTACACTGAACGACCATCTTCAAGGCAGCTGCGGGTCCTGCTGGCCGGGGGGCGTATCCGCCCGTACACACTTGCCGATGGACAGATATGTCTGCAGATATATCTGTCCGTCGGCAATGAAGCACAGCCGATGCGATATGTTTGTGAACGACGTCGTTCAGACATATAGCTGGGAGACACTGCCTGACGGGCACCAGATATATTGGCCGATCGATTGATCGCCCAAAATATCTGTCGAGTACCCAGCGGATCACTTTCTCTTGCCCTAGAACTGCTCTCACAGAATAAAACTGCATTCTGGGGAGGGGGGGGGGAATTCAATTGATTTACGCTGCTGTAGCTCCTGTCTTTAAAGTGACTGGAAGATATTTTGATGGTTTGTGCTGCTGGGCGAGAGTGCCGCGGGTTCCCGTTATTTCTGCTCGCACCCTCCTGAGGTGATGAGCTGAAATCTGCCCACCCCCCCCACTAAGAACCCTTGTACGAGTGTAATTTATAGCCATTTAACATACTGTTTTGTTGGAGTGTGCTGCATGCCAGGATAAAATTGTCAGATGCTATAATGGAAGGTATATGGACTTAATTCTTGTCAATTTGGCCTCTCTCGTTTCTTTGTCTGGTTCATAAACTTTATAACTCTTAGTTTGTGCGGACCCTTGAGCTTTTCTTCTTTATGTATTTGTTTCCATCATACAACAAACTTACTGTCAGCAGTGGCATAGCTTGGGGGGGGGGGGGGTCGGCTAGGGCTTTTGTCCTGGGAGCCGCTGGCCGCGGTCCACGTCAGTAGTTTTAGTTAGTGTAGTGCGGTCCGCACTACTCAGTAAAATGAACACACTCGCAGGGTAGTACACTCGTACTACCCCGAGGTGGTGTTTGTTTTAGCAGCCAATGAGAGCCAGACACTCTCATTGACTGCTGCACCCACGGCCAAGCCGGACTGGAGCTCACTCATGAGCTCCACCTTCCGGCTCCCACAGTCATGACCTCTCTTCCATAATGGCGAGCGGGAGGATGGAGGAGCTGCGGGCGCAGGAGCGGGAATTCAGGTAAGTATTGTGTTTTTGTTTTGTGTGCGTCTTTGTGATATATGTAAGGGGACCACTGTATAGGGGGCCCTGCATAGAGGGGACCACTGTATAGGGGGCCCTGCATAGAGGGGACCACTGTATAGGGGAACACTGTATAGAGGGGACCACTGTATAGAGGGGACCACCACCAGGCGCTGGGCCTGGGTGAAGGGTTTTGTTTAATCACGGGAGGCATGACCACACCCCCTTAGGAAAAAAAACAAAAACATTTTTGCAGCAGCAGATACCTGCTGTGGTCCCTCCTTAATACTTTCGGGCATACTTAATATTTGAGAGAAACCCCCGAAAACGTGTGAATATTTGAGGTATAATCCCCGAAAACAATGATAAATGGGCCCCTTAAACTTGCGAAGTAACAGGAACCATAAGAATTATTCAGCAATGGAGTCCGAAACAAAAAAGTGTCAGCAAACCACGGACAACAGCAGGATACACAAGGAGTAATGTCAGCAGGCAGTAGAGTTCATGTACGGACATCAGTCTGGTAATTACAGAGAAGAAGACTGATTGGATCAGTGCACACAAGGAAAGCACACCCAACGTTAGATGCCTGTTTCTCTGGCAACCAGCAGGTGTTATAAGGAAAGTAGATATAGGCATGACAGGTGATGGCTAATCCAATCAGGGTGTGAACTCATCCTGAATTAAGCTGAAACCCACATTAACCAGGCTTGTCAGAGCGAAGTGACAGTAGCTGATTATATCCTTTTATATGAGAGAATTTATTTTGAATGAGATATGTGATTTCACATGCTGTATATACAACGTATAGGGTTATAGCTGGAGAATATAATACTTTAGTAGTATCAAGTAATGAATGTAAATACTTAGGCTAGGTACATACTGGATCGGGGGGGGGGGGGCAATAGGCGGCCCTCCAGCTGTTGTTGAACTACACATCCCAGCATGCCTTAGAACAGTTTTAGTATTGCCAAATAGCAAAGCTGTAGCAGGGTATTCTTGGATATGCAGTTCTACAACAGCAGGGGGCCCGCTTATTCCTCCCCCCCTCTGCACTGGACGACATATCGCCTAAATCGCTCAGTGTGTACACATGATTCCGCGGTCGCTAGTGACGGTCACCAGGTTTTATGTGCTGCACATCAAACCTAGCGATAACGCTAGAGGCCAGTGCATTGTTAATGAATGACGGAACTGTGATTGTACCACCGTTCATTAGTCAACCAGTGTGGACGCACAATCACTTTCCCCAGACATTCGTTCAGATGTAGGAATGAATGCCCGTTGCTCCAGTGTGTACCCAGCCTTATTCTAAGGAGATTCTGGCCTAGGAAACTGTACAGGGAAAGTGATCGGGGTGGCCAGCAACTATTGCAGCTTCATCTGTGGCTGATCCAGCCTCCAGCATACGGATGGCCCAACGAGTTATGTATATAGGTCATTGCCCACAGCAAATGGGAGGGGAACACACTGGAGTAATTCCACCATGGTTTGGGGGCTTTT
This sequence comes from Taudactylus pleione, assembly GCA_031769625.1. Taxonomy (NCBI): domain Eukaryota; kingdom Metazoa; phylum Chordata; class Amphibia; order Anura; family Myobatrachidae; genus Taudactylus; species Taudactylus pleione. The sequence continues at coordinate 30,801 of JAUIMM010000095.1, forward strand.
ACTACAACTGTTTATCCTGCTGCTAATCTAATGGAAGGAAAAAAAGCAAATTTCAGTTCGATAAGCATCAAGGTCAAAGCAAGACTGCTCCAAATGAATCTGCTCATCCATATGATCATCAACTGTGTACAATGGACTATCAGAAAAGATCTGTTGGATTGTTGTCACAGCTGTGTTTTGTTTAGCCTGTGAGAGGGAACATTGACGCGTGTGTGTGGCGCGTTTCTGCCTGGAAGGGGTTAAGGAAGTACTGTAGCTGGGTGAAGTATTTTGATGTTTGGAGCAATGCCATAAAAACTGTCCCTAGGTGCATATTTACAGTGATTTGTGAGTTGTTCGAAATATCCAATTTGGTTTTCCTACAGTAGCAGCTTGTTACAGCATTGTACGGAGTGCCACGCATTAGACGGAAACTGACATTCAACAGAAAACCTTCATCTGGATCTAAATTATTTCTCATTTGCTAACCTAAACTTTTTATTTGTTTTATACCCCTTAGCAGTTTGCCGCTTACTTTTTGTACCATTTCAGGGTTTTTAACCATTAAAGGTGCGTACGCACGTAACAATTTTTTTTTTTTAACTATAACGACGTAATCGTTCAAAAAATCGTTCAGTTTCTGAGTTATAACGATGAACCATAATCGTTCATGCGCGTTTCCGTTTGTAGTTCATCGTCCATTCTGACCAACCTAACGATTTTCATTAAAGGAAGAAACATTTTTCGTTCATCGTTAAATAAATCGTTAAAAAAATCGTTCATTACACTTCAAAAAATCGTTCAGTTTTTCCATTGAAAAAGAAAATCGGTATGGGTATACGCACATATAGTAATAAGCTAGTTGCACAATCTTTAAATCCAATCGTAAAGCTGCATACACACACAACGATTTTGTTGCTAACAATTTTCTGAATGATTTTCTGTCAGATTATCTGTCAGATTTTTTTAAAGTGTAATGAACGATTTTTTGAACTACAAACTATTTTTGTAACTTCCCTTAATGAAAATCGTTCAGTTGGTCAGTCAAAATGAACTACAAACGGGAACGCGCATGAACGGTAATCGTTCATTGTTATAACTCAAACTGAACGATTTTTTTCAACGATTGAACGATAACGACGTTGTTATAGTTAAGTCGTTCAAAAATCGTTACGTGTATGCACATTAAGTATTTACTATAAAATACATTTATTGCCCCAATCCCACATACGAAAAATATATGTACACATATAACCATATAAAATCACAATTAATGGATACAATATAGCATATATTCCTTGTACGAGTGACTGTATCATAATAGTATAACATTGTCCAATAATTAGTTACTAATGTCTCTTCAGTTAGTGCACGGATGTGGTATTTACCCACTCTTCACTGTCTCCTCACTGGGAATTGGTGCTGACTAATGACCTGTTGTCAGGCTCCAATGTCCAGGGTGTTAACGGACCATTACACAAGACAGGTATAAAAATCCTGTCTGTTATATCCAGTCATCCAGCTAGTCTCCGGTACGCTCTGTACGTTGTACTCTGGCCGGGATAGGACAGCTGTGGTAATCAAGGTGCCCATTAGTGTGGTTCAAAACCCAGCTTCTAGGGCTGAGACCGGCTCGAGGTACCACTGGTGCCTGATTAATAGATGGAAATTCATACTCCAGCGTGTGCAAGTCGGGTCAGGTAATGCAGCGCCTGTACATAGCTCTATCCAGCTGCATAAGCCAGGTACAAGTGGCAAATGTTCAGTCAGAGGTAGTAAGAGAAGCTCAACGCGTTTCTGTGCTGTTAGCGCCTTCGTCAGGAGCATTTTTAATTGGTCTTGAATTGCTTAAATCTCAATAACAATTGGAAAATGGGTGGTTGGGTGGAGTATGTATGTATGTATGTATGTATGTGTCTATATAATGTCATACTTCCTTCTTCTTTTTTTTTTTTTTGTTCGTATATATGTGGGTGCTGTAGATGAAATTTGCGCATACAGTGTATGTGTGTTTTCCTTCTCCTCCATAGAAATGCATCTGTATGAATTTAGTAGCTATTGTGAATACTCCCACAAACATTCAGAACCAGGTTGTGTTCTATAATGCAGTCTTTGTGTTGGAGCACCGAAGGTCTCAGTATTGGCCAATGCAGTATGGGCTACTGGATGCAGGTAAAAATTGAATTCCAGTAGACATGTGTAATCCTGTATTGATCAGTCTTGTTGGGTAGGTGTTCTTTCCTTTTGTATAGCTTAATATAATTTTTCTGTGTCCTATATGTGGCCCTTTTGACTCTAGTCCTCTACTTCGATATTCTGTCACAGAATGCCTACAGTGGGTCTGATTTTTTTTTTTTTTTTTTAGTCTGGCACAGGTTCATAATCGTGTGCTTTTCATATGCCTCAAATTGCAGGGTTTACGCATATGTGGCACGAAGTGCCACCGTGGCAAGGAGCTCTGTATAAACTGGATCTTCAGTGGACAGTCTTCTGTGGAATGGGCAGCTGGGCAGTTACTGTGCAGACACACAGAGAAGATGTCTCATGAGGGTTTCGTGGGCGCAACTTCTGTGCTTGTTTGAGGCGTGTGGATGGTGATGGGACGCCTGTTTTTAGACTGACTTTTTGCACCCAGCATGGGGTAGGTACAAGTGCTAATACTAATGACTGCTTTGGACAGAGAGTTGGCAGAGCAATTCATATGCATGAAGATGGCCGGACACTGGCATACATGGATACTCTCATAAGCATAAGGTAATCTGGCATCTGCGTCGACCGGCGCCTTGTCCAACTTGGAATCAGGCCCAGTTTGTTTAGTCTGACATTTAATCTGGCTGGACTTGACTACTGAAAGCCAGGGCTTTGGTCCACATGTGCTCTGGTCCTTTCCCACAACCTGTATGAAGAAAGCCATCTGCTGGAGCAAGGGCCATGAAGTAACAAATAAGGGGCGGATTCGTTTGAGGCGAAAAGCTGCGATCGGCGAAAAGTGTTTGATGTGAGGTTTTTCGCGACATTCGCATATCGCCCTATTCAATTCCAGGATGTTTTTTGCAAGTGTGAAAACAACTTAGGCAAAAATAGGCGCAAAAGTTTCACCACACAAAGGCAGGAAAAAGATGTGTAAAATCCCTATTTTTGACTAAAAATGTGGGTATTTGATTCAGAATCCTTTGGACACCCCCTTAATGACTCATGACTAATGTCATGACATTTTTGGGGTGAAAATATAAAAAGTTTGAAAATGGGTATAAAGTACCTGGTCTGGTATTTTGGGGTGCTGTATGGATGGGACAGGTGTTTTTAGGATTGCAGGAGGCTGCAGCAGGTGTTTGTTCTTTTTAAAGGCACTTTAGAGATCCAAAAATATGCTAGTACCCATTTAAATGTACCCCCAATTTAAACTACAACAATTATTTTACACAAATTGCTTTAGAACATGTTTCCATACTTGCAAACAATTTACAAACCCTAAATACTTTTTATGAGGGCTCTTAATACACTTCTATATTGATTTCCAGGGTCAGTTAGGCTTTTTATGGGGTGCAGACTGATTTCCCCAAAATAAGCAGTCACCATATGCGTTTTTTGCCTGTTTTGGAATTGAATAGGGCGATAAGAGGGTGCGCGCATTGTGAAAATACACCAAAACTTTGCGTCTAAACAGGCGAATGAGGCAAAAAGATTGCAGCCTTGAATGCATTTCGCTGGCCGTGACACTTCGCCTCTAATAGAATCCGCCCCTAAGTAAGATGAGGTGATAGGGGCTCATTTATCAGTCTTTCTGGATGTGAAATATTTGATGTAGACTATTATATAAGACTTGTGCTATAGGTGAAGAAAAAGGTGTCCATCCATATCATGGACTACAAGTAGCTCAAACTTTTTTTTTTTATTATTCCCCCAGTTAATGATGTGTAAAGATTGTGTTTTGTTTGGAATAACTCCGTAGTACACGCATTAATGACCCCTTCTGACTAGAGCTGGCAGCTGCTGTCAGTGCCGTATTTGTTGGAGGACCCTAACCTATGTGACATATGGTGACTGTTCTTCAGAAGGGAGCCAAAGGCTTCTGAACTGTATTCAGGGCCATAGAAATGCATGATACCTGGCATTCATCATTCTGATCCTTGTTATTGTATTTATGTTGGTGTAGATCCGTATTTGTTTTAGCAGCTTAATAATGGCAACCCACAGGACCACAAGAATGCTCATTGCACTAATTGGCATGACCTAGATTTAGAACTCATTACTGCAATCTCACCCCCATCTCTGACTCTGCCCTGTAATGCCCGCTGGGGTGAGTTTATCTGTAGATCGTTGTAATAAGTCCGGTTTTTACCATTCCTCGGTATTGCTTTATCTGTTATTTTTTAAACAAGGATGATATTCAATTTAAACGTCCCCTCCCTTTCAAAATTGAATTGAATTAAATTTGCCTAGATATTTTGCCTAGATAGTTTGCTTGGGTGTCTGCCTTTAAAAAAAAAAAAAGTAAAGATGCTACAAAAAGACTGTGAAAGGCGCTGACTACTGAGCTGATCGCTATACATGGAATAACTGGAGCCTTTGTACATGACTGAAGCTATTTCACACCCTGCAGCAGGTTATCCTGTTGGGAGCGATGTGCTTTTCTAATACAGCAGAAACGGTGACTGACTGGTTGGCAGACTTGCTTTTCGGAATGCACGGGTTAAAGTGGTTGTTTCATACACAGAGGCCAGACCATTGGCTTTGCAGGAACTCAAATCCTTGCAGTTATTTGACCTGCATCTGATCCCAGTAGTGATAAGGGTGTAATGTATTGGGAGGTAATACCTATCCTGACAGTCCTCTGGGAATCTAGACATAGGGAAGTCTGCAAATGCCTTTTGATGTTTCATAGAGAACAGTATGTTCCACACACTACACTGACTGACCCATTCAGCATTCCCATAATATGTATGCTGTAAGTAGTACAGTCCATATTATGTAACACAAAGTATGCAGTGTGTGTGTATAGCATACTTGCCTAGCACAGGGCTTGACAAATGTTTCTAAAATCTAGGAGTCAGGATGAAACTGTAGGAGCCAGATCACCGCCCCCCCCAAAAAATTACAGGAGTGAGTAAGGAGCACAGCTCTGTGTGTTATACACACTATACTAGTCCACAAAATGGTCACAGTTGAATGGATACAGTAAAATGGAGGCCCCCTCACTGCTCTGCACAGCTCCCCTGCTCCACCCTCCAGTAATAACTGACCACATTTCACATAAAACAATGGTGCCAGAAAGTACAACAAAACCCCCTTCCCCTCATGGTCACACCACTATCCCTCTGAAGCCGCTCCGCAATCCCTGGCCACGCATAGACCCTACTACCGGAGAGCTCTATGCAGCCGGAGATAGGAGACAGTAGACAGCCAGGATGAACAGGAGAATCAGCGTAGACTGGGACAGACAGCAGGGATCAGAGCAGGCCAGGATGGAGAGGAGTCGTCAGTGCAGGCAGGGACGGACAGAGGCACAGCAGTCACCGCAGGCGACACTCGGCACATGCACTCCTGTGCATGATATGAACACCGCAATACTATAGGCACGAATCTCTGCCGGAGCCAACAAGGATCTGCTTCCTACCTCACTGCAAAATCTAGTAGCCATGGCGACCTGGCCTCTGGGATTTGTCGAGCCCTGGCCTAGCATGTAGCATGTGTGCTGGGTTCACACTGATAGATATATCGCCTGTTAGTTTGAATAGGCCATATATATAGCATCGCCGGGTGTTTACAGCGGATGTCTGTGAACTACTTTGTTCAGACATATCAGATCTGCTGTGCAGCACAGCAGATGCCCGATATATCGATCATCTGTTTGTCCGTACACATGCTGCGGGACCCGGTGGTGATTGACAGCTCAACTGGGCTGGCTATTTAAATGCCCGCCTATTTCAGCTGTCAAGCCCAGCACATCGGGCAGACGAATTGGTAAGTGTGTGTGTGTGTATACACTTAATCATGTGGTACCTACTGTACCCAGCTTTAGTAAGATCTACAGCATCATAATGGGGGGTAAAGTGCAATCGGGGAGATGGCTAGTCTCTTCAGGGAGTCAGGGATATTGCTGCTGTTTCAGGGGGGTCTCCCTGACAACCAGGGAGAGTTTGTAAGTATGGTGTGTAATGATCGATGCATGTGTTTCTTCCCGTGAGGAGCTCTTAGTTGGCTCTAAATGCCCCTACACACACTAGACTCTTTTTTTTTTTTTTTTTCTTTAGTGTTTTACTGGTAGCTAGCACAAGACTGCGTACAGTAATAGAGTACCTAGAAGCAAATGGCCATACATGTAAATCAGCCATAATTGGGCGGGTTCTGCTGTGGCAGGGTCAGTGGGCATCAGGACAACCGGATGTGTAGAGTGCCACATACTAAAGTGCTTAACCTGATGGACACTTGACAATATCTCCCTTCCACACTTATAGGTATTTAGAGGAGGGTAATTGAGAAACCCGTGAATTACATTTCCAGGTAAATGAAAGTATACAATTTTAAAAAAAAAAATTTAAGCCATAAATATGGCAAATCCCAATATATAAAATATATAATACTGATGGAACTCTGCACCAAGCAATACTTGCCAATGTACAATCTGTAGACAATGCTTTTTATAAAAAGAGCCGGAGGCAGGCAATTATAATTGTGCTGAACACTGAGGGGGTCACAGTGTATATTCTGGAGGAAGACCAGGATCTGATCAGCTGTTTCTGGAATCTGCACAGCTGGAGATGAAACTCCGTCATATTTTTGCCAAAAGCTGAGTAAACTCAAAGGGATTCCTTAGTCGGCAAAATTATTTCTATTTTTCCAGCATTATTTCTATTCTTCCAGCAAAAAGTGTTTCTGTGTGCCAGTTACATATTTCCATTTGCATGTGTTGATTGGAACCAGCCATATGCAATTTAAGGTGCTGCCAACCCTTTTTGGTGCCCTGTAAATACATTTTGATGATAATAATCATCTGTACAGACAAGGTAACACTGCCCTTCTAAAAAGGCAATTTAGTACTCTGCAATAACTATTCACGTTGCACTGGTAACCACAATTGAGGCAGCCAGGGTGTCTAATGTGAGGTGAATGGTTGCTAATGACTTGCTGACTCATGTTGTAATGAAGTACGATCAGCCCACAAAATGGCTACCCCATTAGTAGTATGTATGTGTATACATTGTTCAGTTTTGCCCATGCAAGCTAACTTTTCGAGAGGGAATGGCCCTGCATCGTTCAGCCATCCACAAAGCAATTAGTTGCATGAGTGACCAGCCCGTGACTAATCACTTTATGAGAATCTATAGGAGCTTGGCAAACATATGATCAATGACCACGTGCCAGTCCCAGGCAGGCTTGGGTCTATCAGTCCTTATGGTTTGAATGAACATTACAGCCTAACATGTTTTCTTTAATTATGTGCAACCAGTAACTGCATCTGTCTGTACAATTTTAGTGTCTTCCTCAGTATCCTTTCCTTATTAGTGATCCACTGGTTTTTTGCTTTTCCCAGATTTTATTTCCTATTGTTACTTGTACAGTACTGGCCATACCTGCCTTTCTGTTTTGCAGCAGCATCACTATGTACCTATTTGCCACTTAGCTCGGTATTCTGGATTATACTTTGAAAAAGATGAATAAATGCAAAAACTACAGCAATTTGTCTGTTTTTAGGGCCATTTGTTCACTCTCTGAGGGCGGCATCCAATTAGTCCCGAGATTTTTCACTGATACTCCCCGTTTTTCTGCAATATTTTATTTTTCTATTTATACCCCACTCTACCCCATACTATTAGTTTCGGGTGAACAAATAGGATAATTTGCCCGAAAACACACAGGCATTTTCGCAATTGCGCTTGCAATAAAAGGCACTTTTTGGCGATATTTTTATCGGGACACATTAGGTCCCAAAAAAATCCCCAATACGTGCAGGCGTCGGGCCACACTTCGGGGCTAATTGGATAACCTTGGGGGATCCATTAGCAGCCGAACAATGTTTGGGGCTAATTGGGTACTGCTCCTAGTGTTTGCACTAATAATTCACTATGCCCTGACTATATTACTAGTGTCTTTGTTCCCCTCTTTCATCAATTTTGCCAACATGTTTGTCCTTTCTAGAAATTTGCTTCTCAACAGGTATTGGCCCTGTTGCCTTTCACTAACAAACAGCATCCAATTTTCTGGTTCCTGCAATCAGTTAAACAGTCACGTATTCAGGCCAGCTTCTCCACCTCTGCCCACAGCAGCCACGAATGCAAGGCCTCCATGTCCATGCATAGAGCTATTCAGCTCTAGGTAAGTGCTCCAGATCAGCGATCTGCATTTTTTAGCCATTGTCTTCATGATGCAGGCAACTTGGGCCATTTATTTTATTTATTACCAGTTATTAATATAGCGCGCACATATTCCGCAGCGCATTACAGAGAATATTTGGCCATACGCATCGGCCCCTGCCCCAGTGGAGCTTACAATCTATAATCCCTACCACATGTACACACTAAGGTTAATTTTTGCTGGGAGCCACTTAACTTTTAATTTATTTAGGTACGCTTCACTTTGATCGTTTTTTGTATGTGTTTTTGGTGATTTGTCGGTGGCTACGAGACTAACGTAGCATTTCACATGCAGATACACCTGTAGTCGCACACAGAATATAGCCATGACGATCATCATTATAATCAGCAGAAGCTGCTTGTGCATCCTATTCACATTGCTTTGGGAATAAGGCTCATTTGAAGGTTAAAAGTTGCATGAAAAGACGCTCGGCGCTACAAAGTCGCACAGTGCACATCAGTTATTGTTAGTGTGACTTGTAGTGCACGAAGGTAAGATGTATGTGGACACATCTATAATTGAATAAACCCCTTAGAATGCTGACCAAAGACATGCGGTATACAATTTATTTGAATGTGTACGTTGCATGTGTCACACTCCGAGTGCAGACAGATAAAGTATACTTTTTAGTGGCCATTTTTGTTTTGAGGGTTTGGAATGTTTCTAGTACTGTAGCTCCCACAAAGCACTGAAATGGCTACTTCTGATCAAGGTGAATGTAATTATTTCTGCTTGGATACCAAGTAAAACATAGGGTGTAGGTGTTTTGGAATATGTCCAAAGATGAGCTGATAGGATTTCAAGGGAATCTTCTCTCTAAAACACGGTAAACCGCACCGGTATTAACAAGCCCAGTGTGTTATAAGTTCAAACACCCTATCCTAAAGCTCCTTAATCTAATTTGGGAGCTTGACATGAACACAGATGTTCAGAATTATGCCCACGGGCAGCTAGGTGTGACTTTCCTGCCTTGTAAGATTCTCACGGCTATAGATGGAACACATACCGGAATGCCGAGCTGCATTAGCTTCAGTCCATACGTTATTGCTGTTACTTATTGTAAGGTCTTATTACTAAATATGCTGTGAAAATATAAGAAAACAAACAAATAGTAAAATGGCAAAAAATGTACTTGGAATGATTTAATGGGGACACTAGCTGGAGCAGGCAACTAGGTAATACTGTACATCTGACACCAACCTAAAGCTGTAGTAATGTTCTAGGTCTCGAGGTAAATGACTGATACTTTACGAAGATGACATGAAGCTCATTTGTTTTATTAGCACACAATTGTACAAGCTTACAGCAGTGGCTCCAACCACTTTGATGTTGACATCTACTTACCAAAATGCCACATTCATAATGTTCATCTATTACAATACATCCGGTCTGGCATTTTTTACATGTTTTGTGCCTAATGTCAGTCATTATGTGAACTTGAAATACCTGAATAATACATAGGGGTGTGAATGCTTTACCATTGTCTGCCTCCTCTGGCCGACACAGTTTTTTTAATTTTTTTTATTGTGAGTTTGGCCAGTCTATCAGTATCCGAATAGGAGATCCTTAGTTTTCCCTAAAGCGGCTCCTGATAATACTGTATTCTATGTCTTATGGACTAATGTCAGCAGATGATACTTCTATTTCTTATTCACTTTTATTCTGCTCTTTTACAGACCACCCTTTGGCACTAGGTATAACTCTTCTAATTCAACAAATGCTAATAGTGTGCAGCGGTAATAAGAGTAATCATTTGTGTTGGATCTACAGGCATCGCTCCCACAAGTAGTACAGCTGTCAGTGTGTACTGGGTTTATATCTCTGATTTCTCTGACAGGTGACATTGGAGAAGGTCCTGGGTATCACAGTGTCAGCTGGAAGAGGATTCTCCTGCGACCCAAAGACTGGCCTTGTCGCCTATCCAGCCGGGTAAGTTGATCCCCCTGCCCCCCCCCCCCCTTTTTTTTGTTTTTTTTATTTGTCATTTGCCAGGTCGTTGTGTACAGCAGAGGTCTGATTTATTAACCAGTTAGAAGGCACAGTTCAGTTTCCCTTTGGGCTCATTCATTTTGGAGTATCAATAGTTTTTTTTTTTTTTTGGTATAACCTGTAGCAACCTCTGCATGCACCATAAAATATCTGCCCTCTACAAATGATTGCTCTCATTATACATTTGTTATTATAAAATGAAGCATGTAAAATGGTCTCTGTGTGGACACCTACAGAATACTATGGGCCAAATGTAATGGGGTGAGAGTTTAGAAAATGTGAGTTTAGCAGTAAACTGAACATTGGTTGAATTTTATCTTCAAAATGGGAAATATCTGGATGAGCGTTTACATAGTGAGTTGTGTGTTTTTTGTTTGTTTATTTTTAATAGTCTTAAAACATGCAAGTTTTTCTGTTCTGACGCTATTACATTGGCTGAGTTTGCTGCTAAACTCACATTTTCTAAACTCACTCGATTACATTTGGCCCTATGTGTCTGTCTATATAAACCCAGGTAACTATAGATAACTATAGATTGTGCACCTCCTTCCTGATCTAGTCTACTCCATCTTCTTTCAGCAATCGATGAATGGGAAATTCTGGATTTTAATGGAGAAGGAAAAAAAGAATTCTAGATTTACCTGATCAGATCAGTGTTTATTCTAATAGCGATTCTGATTGTGGAAAGGAGATTTTCTTTCTTTTTTAACAGTTTGTGCAATTTGAATAATATGCTCAACTCCTCCCTATAAAGTTTTGTTAGAGAGAAATTGTAGAATGTAATGTACTAACATCAATAGAAAGGATTATTATGTATGGGTTGCACAAGACCTCTCACACATTTTGTAACCACATCTTTCCCCCTCATTTCCTCCCCCCCTCCCCACATGTTTTTCACTTGCGCATGTATTAACCAGGGTGGTTAGACAGGTCACACTCAATCTTGACATTCCTCAACCAGCGGTTGTGGGTGCATCCGTCAGGCCAGGAACCAGTGTATATATATATATATATATATATATTTCTCAAATTAGGGTCAAAACCAGGACTCTTTCTGTGGTTTTTCTTGCTTCGTCTTTCTAATTGCAGCATGTTACCAAGCCCTATAATTACTCTGATCTGTTGAAAGTTGTCTCCAAGATTCTGTCTTCTATCAGACAGCTGTATGAAGAGTAGAAAAGGTGGAAATCTGTGGCTGCTGTCAGTGTTCCTCTCCATGCAGTAGATCTTCTGTTTATCTGAAATCCACAGTTTAGCTCCGGCTGGTACTAAAGAGAGCTGGGTACCCCCTTGTTATCACAGAACAAAGTGTTAAGGGCATACCTTGTTCGCTTCTCTTTTGTCCTTTTGGAGACCAGGGTACCGGCTCTACTTCTGATTCTGCTTCAGAGACTGATGACTAAGGGGCACATTCAGTTGGGCGTGAGGTTTAGCTAAGGTAAAAAACCTTGTACCCAATTTTGGATTACCGTAGGGGTGCACGCTCCCGATACTTGCGGTACCCAATAATAAAAAAATAAAATAAAATAAAAAATGGTCAGAGCTGAAAACCCCACGCCGCGTAAAAAAAACAAAAACACAATTACACTTACCTACCCGGGTGTCTCTGTGGCTTCCCCTGCAACTTGTCACTGGGGGGAGGGGGCTGCTGGGAGGCTCCAGGGCTACTCAGAGATGCAAGGGCTGCTTGGAGATGTAGTTCCCCCAGCACCCGTTACGGGGTGTATACATTCACATGGGGGGGTTGGGACACACATACATACACACCCTGAGGTAGGAGACGGGTTCAGATGCTGGAGGAAGAAGACACTGCTTCGGAAGGTGAGTTATTATTCTAAATGGAAACTTCCAATTGCTTAGTTAGTCCTGGGGGGGGGGCGGGGGGATTTGATCAGACTTGCTCTGGAGGTGTGAGGGGAGGGGGGGGGATCCTCCAGGCACTTAAGTAAGCAAAAATCTTGCATCTGCAGGAAAAATCCCGCACCATATTGAATATGCCTCTACGGCTTTGTACACACTAAAGGCAGTCAGCGGCTCCATCCGCCTTCAAAGCGGCCGATTGGTAAGCTATACATACTTACCAATTGGCAGCTCGATGTGTCTGGGCTGACCTCAAAGCTAGGCAGCCAGTTGTGATGTCAGTGCCGGCAGTTCCGCAGCAAGTACACGCTGTCAGATGCACCTCTATATCCTACAGCTATATCTGCTGTGCTGCAGCAGGGTCGCCCTGATATGTCTGCGAACTACATAAGTCTCATATTGGGTGTATACACCCGCCCATGCGCTTGGGATATATCGCTCGTCTATAGAACACCTTTTAGATGCACTTTATTAGTCAGATGTTTCACTTGTTGAAGGGAAACTTGTTGTTCCATATTTGCAGTTTTAAATTTAGGTGGTTGACCATTTTAAATTAAACTATTATGTATTTAGTCACGTTACTAGGCTCTGTTAATCCAAGCACCTGGGTTTGGTATATTTTGTTGACCTTCATAATGTCGATCTGGTCGAAATGTCAAAATGCTTGGCATGTTTACACTCACCATGGAGCGATTCAACTGTTTTAGCTGTGGCTATTTCTTTTGGGCACCTGACTGAGCAATTCAGTTTTTGCTCTGTTTGGGTGTGAATAGCCGTGGGAGCACACATTTCTACTCACAGCCTCCCGGGGTGGCAAGCACAAATGTACTATAAGTCGGCCGCCCAAAGCAGGACTATAAGTGGCTAAACACAATGCATTTGGGTGCACACACGTGGCATTGGTGCCTGAATGGGGCAGCAATAGAACTGCTCCATCGGGCACCCAAAAAACATTTGAATCGCCCCAAAATGTCAGTATGGATGAATTGCCAACCTGATTCAAATGTAGACCAAACGTTCCTGGTGGTCTAGTCGTGACTCACATGGTATAGCGAGTCCGGCAGCTCCAATGGGGTCTTGCTGTCAGTTGATGATGACATCCGAGTGATCCTGTGTGATTATAGCGGCAAGTATCCCGAACGCTAAAGCTGGGTACACACTATACGATGTGTTCCCAGCGACGTTACAATGCATTGTAATGATACATCACACGTGCCGTACGAACTGCACGACCCATACGATACATCGTTAAGATCTGAACAATATATCCTACAACGGACTGTATTGTGTGTTTCCAGCTCTACCACTTATAGTGCCTAACCCTCCTCTCACCTTTCTGCCGTAACCTAGCCCTAAGGGATGTAGTTATAATGTCAATATTTACAATTGTTGAAATGTTGACATTCAACATGTTTGCAGATTCACAATGTCAACATGTAAATTACTGACATTCTTCACAAACCGCAGCAGAGGGTTAGGTGTGGGCACTAAGGGGAGGGTTAGGGTTAGCAATAGGTACCGCCAAGCACAGCTGGATTCGCTGTGAGTTGTCAGGATGTAGTCGCCATACCTGGAATACACCGGTGGAGCTGCCGATTCTATTGAACCAGGTAAGTCACCACTAGACTGCAGGGACATTTTGTTGACTTTGTAATGTTGACTTTTCATAAATGTCGACACAATGACTGTCGACAAAATATACCACACTCAGCCCTAACCCACCGGTCCGTGCAGAATGTCATCAATTCACATGTCAATATTGGGAACATGTTGACATTCTGCAGATGTGGACATGTTGCATGTTGACAACATAACTGTTGACATTGTGGTGTTTACATTATGATTGTCGACATTTGCCGACTTTTTGCACGATGCGGTTTTGGTCGGAACGTGCAGAAAGTCTGCTAGTGGATAGCCGGCAAGGACCAGCGATGCGCGTGCACACTGGGTCCTTGCCGCCCCCGACTATCTATCGAACATGCCGGTCAACCTGACGACGGTCGGCAGGTTCGGCATGTTAATAGATAGGGAGGTTGGGCTCCTGCACTGAAGACATTCAGTGAACATCTTTCAGTACAGTGCCCGCACCTCGGCGACATGAAAGTCTGAACACTGGACGTTCAGACTTTCATGTCGTTAAATGGATATGCCCCTTAACACTGCATTCCCGAGCTGCTATGTTTAGTTAGCATAGCTCTAAAGCACAGGTTCTCAAAATCTGTCCTCAGGACCCCAACAGTGCATGTTTTTCAGGTCTCTTCACAATCACAAGTGAAATAATTATCTCCACCTGTGGGTCTTTTAAAATGTGTCAGTGAGTAATGACTACACCTGTGCACCTGCTGGGTGACCTGGAAAACGTGACCTGTTTGGGGTTCTGAGGACCGAGAACCACTGCTTTAAAGGATGCTGCTAATTCAGTTTCTCTACGGAATACCTTTTTGCAGTTGCAAGGATTCAGTTTTCATTTGTTTGTTGGAAGAAAAGCTCAATCCTGTTTTGTATGATAAAACTCCCCTTGCTCCTATAAACAAAACTGCATCGTCCAAGTAGACCTGCGTTTCGTCCACTGGCGTTTCTGTAGTTATACTTTTACCAAGTGGAAAAGGTGGAAGATCCTACATTTTCAGCAATCTGAGACCTTGGAGTATATTTACTAACCAGCGGGTTGTCAAAGTGTCCGACTCTGCTCATCAGCGGCTCTGACATTTGACTTTTTATAAACTGCAATAAAATAAGTGCGATCAGTCAAAGCTGCCACTTTATCGACAACCAAAGTGGTATATTTACAAAGCCGATCGGACAGCTGCTGCAGCATGCACTCATTGCACTAGATCACAGGTTCTCAAACTCTGTCCTCTGGACCCCAAACAGTGCATGTTTTCTAGGTCTCCTCACAGAATTACAAGTGAGAATTATCTCCACCTGTGGATCTTTTAAAATGTGTCAGTGAGTAATGACTACACCTGTGCTCCTGCTGGGTGACCTGGAAAACGTGACCTGTGTGGGGTCACGTGAGAATCACTGCACTAGATAAGAGAGCAGTATGGTGTCTTCAATATTCTGTTCCCCTCAGAGAGTAAATAGGCCACTACTGAGGTAGTGGTGGGGTTAATATCTAAGACACGGGTTCCCGGATGCTGGACCAGCAGGATGGTTTTTCTTTCATTCCCTTCTTTTTTTTAATGCATGCTCAGAGTCCCTTCTAAAATCTCTTCATAGAGTTGACAGCTTCACACTGATCTTTTTCTACCACCACAGACTATTATTGCTTCTAGAGTGTAAAATATCATATGGTCTGTAGCCCATTGCAAACACACAGCTATAGACTTGCATAGTAGAGGCTATAAAATGTACACAAAAGTGTGACTGGTTGCTATTGGGTTTTATATATTTGCTGAGGAAGTTTAAAATGAGTAAACACTAAGGCATCTGCAGTTGGATATCACTCCCCTGTGAGCAACGTCTGAATAATGTGCAGTCTGTGGAGCCTCTTGTTCGTTTAATTTGTGGATCTTCCAGGTTTTGTACAGATGTCTGTGAAAAAGAACAAGTTCCTAAGACTACATGGGGCTGCAGTAATTCCCTAAATGCGCCATTGTCCTTTCCTCAGGGTGCAATGTTAGGCATTTGGCTTGTGCCAGCATCAGTGGTGTAACTAGGGTATTTGGAGCCCAGGGCAAATTTGAAAAGGGAGCACCCCCCCGATGTGCGCACGCGACAAAAATGGGTGTGGTCACTTAAAAATGGGCGTGTCAACATGACACACCCCTTTATTTTCAAACTGAACATTCCTATCCATATGCACCTTAACCCCAGTAGTACCCCTTATACAGTACCCCCAGTATGCAGTTGTGGTCCCTCTTATGCAGGCCCATAGTAGTGCCCCTTATACAGTATCCCCAGTAGTGGTCCCCCTTATACAGCCCCCAATTAGTTCCCCTTACGTAGTGGCCCCCCCAAATGCAGTGCCCCACGTAGTGTTCCCCCTTATGCAGTGCCCCCAGTAGCAGTCCCCACAATGCAGTGCGCCCAGTAGAGCGGTATCCCCTTATGCAGTGCCCTTTATATGGTGCCCCCAGTAGTAGTCCCCCCCCCCCCTCCCTATGCAGTGCCCTTTATATAGTGCCCCCAGCAGTAGCCCCTGCCCCATGCAGTTTTCCCAGTAGTGGTCCCCTTATGCAGGCACCCTGTAGTGATCCACCCTATCCAGTGCCCCCTGTAGTGGCCCTTCCTATTATTGCCCCCGGCAGTGGTCCCCCGAGTGCAGTGCCTCTAGTAGTAGGCCCCTTTTATAATGCCCCCAGTGGTAGTTCCCCCCCCCCCCCAAGTAGTAGTCCCCAGTAGAGGTTCACCCTCCCGATTAAGTGCCCCCAGTAGTAGCCCCCCCAGTAGAGGTCCTCCCAATAATGGTGCCCCCAGTAGTAGCCACCCCCCTCCCCCGTTGTGCAGATAGGTTAAAAAAAATAAATTATATATACTTACCTGAATCCCTGCTCCTGTCCGCGACGCCGCGCCCGCCAGGGCTGGCACGCTCAGCATTATGGGACAGATGTCATGACGTCAGTCCCATTACCCACTGCAGGAGCTGGACGGAAGTCAGGCTCTTGCAGTGGGTGCTGCAGCAGTCAATGAGAGTCTATCTGACTCTCATTGGCTGCTGTTTAACACACGCATCGCCACCAGCGCTGGCGGCGATGCGTGTGGTATGCACAGCCTGAGCCCACCTCCTAACGCTATTGGGCAAGCACTCAGGGGGAGGGAACGGGCTCATGTGTGAAGCACAGGACCGGCGCTGGAAGCCTAGCGCCGGTCCTGTGTAAATGTGTAGTGCTGACCGCACTCATTGCGGTCAGCGCCGGTCCAACGGCGCCCAGGGCACGCACCCCGCTCGCCCTGCCCTAGTTACGCCACTGGCCAGCATTGAGACTGTTGTGTCGCCTACATAAAGGTCTATATATGGAGGGGTCCACACATGTATAGGTCTATATCTCTCAAGTTTACACTTTCTAAACACTTAGGGGGACATGTATCAAAGCTTGGAGAGAGATAAAGTACCAACCAGTCAGCTTCTAACTGTCATTTTTCAAGCACAGCCTGTAAAATGACAGAAGCTGAGTGGTACTTGATCTCTCTCCAAGCTTTGATAAATCACCCCCTTAGTCCTAAATGGTCATAATGGGATTCGTGCGGTAATCCTCCTCTTAGAATATGCTTTTCATATTTTTCAGAATGCATAAAATAACTTTTAAGAAAGATTCTTTTCTGTACTGACCAATTATATTTTAGCACCGGAGTACTTGTAAATTATGTATGTTTTGTGCATTGTGTGACTAGTTTTCCAGAGGCGTAAGGTTTCTGCAGGGATCTAGTTGCAGTAAAAAGGTTGAAAATGACTGATGTGCTGTACACGGCACACCTAACAGATTGAGGAGGGCCCCTGTACACCGAGTGGCTGCATACTGGCTCAAAATGCAGACCTGTAATATCTGTAGACAAGGCAATGGTGTCTTTTTAAAACTCTTCCTCTGAACTACTTTTATACTGGTGATCCATTCATACCAGAGGTGTTGAATCATGGTGTGACCAGCTTGATAGAGCTAACAGTTTCTGTGTATTTTTTAAACCACTCTCCAATTGGAATCTGTATGTAATGCCGGCTGTCGGGATGCATCCTGTCAGAATACGGACAGCGGCATCCCGATGGTTGGTATCCCTTGGAGGATGTTTTGGTACCATTCTTTATTCATGGCTGTGTTCTTAGGCAAAATTGCGAGTGAGCCCACATCCTTGGCTGAGAAGCAACCCCACACATGTATGGTCTCAGGATGCTTTACTGTTGGCATGACACAGGACAAATACTTTTGGAGGATGGCCTGGTGTCAAGAAGGGCAGCAAAGACTCCACTTCTCTCCAGGAAACCATCAGGGACAGACTGATATTCTGATATTCTGCAAAAGGTACAGGGATTGGACTGCTGAGGACTGGGGTAAAGTTATTTTCACTGAATCCCCTTTCTGATTGTTTGGGGCATCTGGAAAAACGCTTGTCCGGAGAAGGAAAGGTGAGCGCTACCATCAGTCCTGTGTCATGCCAACAGTAAAGCATCCTGAGACCATTCATGTGTGGGGTTGCTTCTCAGCCAAGGGACTGGGGTCACTCGCTCACAATTTTGCCTAAGTACACAGCAATGAATAAAGAATGGTACCAAAACATCGTCCAAGAGCAACTTCTCCCAACCATCCAAGAACAGTTTGGTGATGAACAATGCCTTTTCCAGCATGATGGAGCACCTTGGCATAAGGCAAAAATGATAACTAAGTGGCTCGGGGAACAAAACATCAAAATTTTGGGTCCATGGCCAGTAAATTCCCCAGACCTTAAATTGAGAACTGTGGTCAATCCTCAAGAGGCGGGTGGACAAACAAAAACCCACAAATTCTGACAAACTTCAAGCATTGATTAGGCAAGAATGGGCGGCCATCAGTCAGTATGTGGCCCAGAAGTTGATTGACAGCATGCCAGGGCGAATTGCAGGGGTCTTGAAAAATAAGGGTCAACACTGCAATTATTGACTCTCTTAAACTTAATGTAATTGTCAATAAAAGCCTTTGACACTTATGAAATGCTTGTAATATTACTTCAGTATAGCATAGTAAAATCTAACAAAAAGGTCTACATACACTGAAGCAGCAAACTTTTTGAAAACCAATACTTCTGTCATTCTCAACTTTTGGCCATGGCTGTATGTACAGTAGCCAGTGACTTTACAGAGGAGTCTGTGCCTCACTGATGCAACTATTTCTTGGCCATTGATCCAGCACCAACATGGTTGCCTCCATTGTGTTGACATTTGCGTTTTAACTTAAAATATTATATTAGGGCTTACATTTTAAAATGGACAGAAATGTGCAATACCTAATCCAACAAGGCACAATAAAAACACACAATTCTGTGTACGTATTCTATTACTACTTTTCTGAGCTGCGGCTACCAGATTTATGGCTATGGGTACCATTGATTTAAACTTCAGGGAAAACCTGGAATCCATTCACATTTGTTCAGAGTACAAATGTATCCCTTACCTACAAATCAAATATATTCCTGAATTAATCATCCTGAATTAATCATCATTGACTATTTAACATGCACATAGATTTATAAAGGCATGTATAGAACAATCAGTGTGTGGAGCAGAGTCTGTGAATACCATGTAGTGTGAAGATTACTCACAGTTTGACACTGCAACACTATTTGTCATTTATTTGTTACCAGTTCTTTATATAGTGCGCACACATTTCACAGCACTTCACATAGTGATAACACTGAATAACTGGCCATTCACATCAGTCCCTGCCCCAGTGGAGCTTACACTCTATATTCCCCATCACATGTACACATACACACTAGAGTTCATTTTTGTTGGGAGCCAATTAACCTACCTGTATATTTTTGGAGTGTGGGAGGAAACCTGAGTACCTGGAGGAAACCCACACAAGCACAGGGAGAATATACAAACTCCATATAGTTAGGGGCGTAGGAATTGAACACACAGTACTACTGCCTCACAGCACTGAGGTTAACCATTACACCGTCTGTGCTGCCCATCTTCACATAGTAACTGATGCAAGCTTGTCTCATTTACTGGCTGAAGCATGTGGTCTCTCTCATATTCTAGCCCCTGAAATCAGACTAATCTCTGCATCCACACAACTTTGAATATACCGTAATTCCGTCTACACGCATAAGGCACACTGCTAAGGGCATACACCCAGTTTTGCATGGTTACAATTTACAACCACTAAGCCGCAAGTGGAGATGCAACTGAGGTAGTCTCTGCATAACTCGTAGTTGCTCAAAGTTCCGTATGTAGGCTCAGACGCATGCACCGTTGTTCTAAATCATGTGATCAGTTCTCATAAGAGAGTTGCTTGCAGCACTGGATTAGACCTAGAATGTCCAGTACTGAAGCACCTTTTGGAATGTAGAGGCTTAGATTCAGGAGAGTAATCTGATGAGACTACTAAATGTGTCAAAAACTGCTTATTGCAGGGTTACCAAATGTGGTCATCAAGGCACCCTAACAGTCCAGGTTTTAAGGATATCCATGCTTGACCACAGGCAACTTAATTAATCAAATAATTTAACCACCTGCTCTGAACCATGGATAGCTATAAAACCTGTACTGGTGGGGTGCCCTGAAGACTGCGTTTCGGAACCTCTGGCTTATTGCATAAAGTACGATTTATTTTTTTCCAATGCATTGGGTAATGACTCTGCTTTGCAATACAGCCTCATGTAAGCTACAGAAATTCATGCAGATCGCTGACCCTTTCAGGTGCAGATGTGCTTGGCAAAACTAAAAGTAAACAGATCCTGAATGTAAAGTGGTCTAATTTAGTTCTTGGACTGTGAGGCCCCCATACATAAGGTGGATCACTGCGATCGGATTGGAAATGCCGACTGGCGGACATCGATGTTCCGCGATCCGTCGCAGGATAGGTGAAATTCTACATATTAAATTTCACAGATCTGCCAATCACTATCATTTTTTGATTGTGGTCGGCAAATCTGTGAAATCCAACATGTTTGATTTAACCGATCCGCCGACCCGGCCTCTCTGGATTGCCGCGATGCGGCGATCAGTCTCTGTATGGTGGCCTTTACTGTAGGGCTGTAAGGAGTGCCTTAAAATTGCAGTTAAATTTCACTAGCAAAGTTGTGATAACACTGAATATTCTGGCACCCTGATCAATTGCTGTGCTAACTATAAATAGGCACCTCCTGTGTGCAACTATTTTTTCTTTTGTTTTGTAAACATACAGGGTTCCAAATGAGTACTTTGGCCTGAGCCCTTTAAGATCTACTCCAGGGGGACGCTGGCTCAAGTGGAAAATGCAGGGAGTTGGAAAAATCTGAAGAAGTGCATTTTGTAATAGTTACATCAGTACAAAAGTTTTTTCTTTTTTTTTTCTTCTATTTTGCATCCCCTTCTTCAAGTCCAGCTCAGTTAATACTACATTTTCAATGTTCTTTATATTGTTCTGGCTTTTTCTTTCCCTTTTTAATAGTTACCTCCACGGTGATTGTGTATGCACTTTTACACGCTCCTACCAACATCATACCAGGGGCGTGGCAAAGCCCATTTTGTGCACGTGCGACTTTGGTGCGCGCATGATCTCGGCTCTTTGACATACCTACAGATAGATTTGGGCACTTAGCCTGTGACTGGTTAGCCACCCCTGGTCTAGTGTTTACCCAGCTTAACACTGTAGCACGATGGGCCATGCAAACAGTTTTCCCTAGTGCACATTGCCATGCCTATACTGACTGGCACGTCCAATCCAGATTCAATGATCAGAAATGTTAGGAGGTATGAAAAAAAGACAGGCCCAGTGTCTCCTCTTATTTAATCATAAAGCCAGATTCACATAAAATACACTGAAAAAGCCACATCCACAAAAAAATACATTGAAACAAACCAAACAGATTCACGTAATACACTCCAGCGCAACCCCCCTTCCTGTGTCACTCCAGCGCTCCCTCATGGGCCACTCCAGCCCCCACATGTCACAAATAAAATAAAAAACAAACCCACAGCTCTTACCTTGTTGCGGATTGTCTGTGTCACGTAGGTAGGCTCTGGCGTCTGTGACCGCGTCCTCGTGTACTGTAGGTTCAGTCACAAGTTGAGCTCCATCTCCTGTTTTCGGCGATGTCATCACGTTGCCCATTCGTGCCCCAGGGACAGAGCAGACTGCTGCAACAAAGAACGAGCCTCCTCTGAACAGCTGTGCGCCTATCAGAGGAGGCAGTCAGTGTCAGGGGAGCCGCATCAGAACAGCTGTGCGCCTATCATAGGAGACAGTCAGTGTCAGTCAGAGGAGCCGCATCAGAACAGCTGTGCGCCTATCATAGGAGACAGTCAGTGTCAGTCAGAGGAGCCGTATCAGAACAGCTGTGCGCCTATCATAGGAGACAGTCAGTGTCAGTCAGAGGAGCCGCATCAGAACAGCTGTGCGCCTATCATAGGAGACAGTCAGTGTCAGTCAGAGGAGCCGTATCAGAACAACTGTGCGCCTATCAGAGGAGAGTCAGTGTCAGTCAGAGGAGCCGCATCAGAACAGCTGTGCGTCTATCAGAGGAGACAGTCAGTGTCAGTCAGAGGAGCCGCATCAGAACAGCTGTGCGCCTATCATAGGAGACAGTCAGTGTCAGTCAGAGGAGCCGCATCAGAACAGCTGTGCGCCTATCATAGGAGACAGTCAGTGTCAGTCAGAGGAGCCGTATCAGAACAACTGTAGAGCAACAGGTTGGACACCGCTGTGCTAGATGATATTTTGGGCAAATTCCGATGGGTTAGAACTTCAAATTGTCCAGTGTGTATGCACTATCGCGTGCTCCCGTGAGTAGTTTGTTCTATTTTTTTGGTTGGTCGGCCCTACATGCTGCTCAATCTGAGTAAGTTGATTTTTACCACATTGTGCAGTGTGTACGCTCTACCGAAAGACCAGACGATATATTAACATTATATAGTTAACTATCTAACCACCAAACGATGCACGATCTATTGTTCTCATTTGTAAGATTGCACAGTGTGTATGCACGATATCATTTGTCCGGGAGTTTAAGGGAAATTGGCGATCTTGCATCGTTTGCACATCGTCTAATGCGTACCCAGCTTTAGGCTGCCCTGTACAGAGCCAGATTAACGGGGCAGCCGGAGCGTTCTCTGGGGGGCTGCCACATACTCCGGGTCCCAACACCTGGCTATATCACAAGCATGGGAGCACTGTGGCTTATGTAAACTGGGGTTTGTGTATGGCAAAATGTGAACTGGGGGCACCACAGTGTATATAACACATTTGTAGTGCTGGGAATATTTATACATTATACTTATTTATAACGTTACTCCTATTGGTGGACTTTAATTGGCTTTTGCCCCCACAAAGCTTAATCTGGCACTAGGCATGTACTACCCTACTAAGAACCTATTTATTGCTGTACACATCAATTCACCATGCGGGGAAGATGCTTCCCAACTTTCCCACCATATGACAAACCTATCCTGCAAGTTGGGACCGTTGGAAGGTATTCTTTATAAAGAGCTCAACTCCTGGGTGTTTGCCTACACTGACAGAAAAGATTTGCAATACGTTGGTCTTTTTGTGGAGTGGAAAATATCTTTTTATTCCATGGTAACAGTTTTGCTCTGTAAAATATTTTTCCCCATGAAATCTCTCTTATCGCCTTTATTTGCAGTGATAAAATGTCTCTCTGGAAACTTATCATTAAACTGTCTCTGGGACAGTGAATCAGAGAAGTACTATTTTGGTAAACAGTTTAGGTATAGTGGTACTGAACATTTTGCTATCTCTGTACGTCTGTTCTGACCTTTCCCTACTATTGTGCTGCAGCCCATGTACATGGCAATAATGAATGAAGAAGGGGAAGACAGTGCAGCTTGCCAGGGTGGGATCCGAAGATCTCTCTCCGGTTAGGCGTTCATTAAAATTAAACTCCTTCTTCAGCGGGTCATAGCTTTCACAGCCAAGCTCTGGAAAGCTAATATTTTTCTGAGCTTGTTACAAGCCCTATTGGCTGCCCTATAATTCTGTATGGGGACGGCGATACTTTAGTAAACATCAGGTATATCTTTGCTATCACCTGTGTCACAGCACTGATGGCTAATTTACGTAATTTTGCCATAATCCTGCGTAAACAGCTCCTGATATGAATTATTACGCTTTACTAGGCCCCTAGTGTTCTGTAATGCTTTCTTGGTTTAGGATTTTGTGTTACGCTGTATAAGCTGTACGCCAGTGTTTTTAGATTTTTAAATTTGAGAGGTCTTCATTGCTTCAGGTATTTCTTGTTTAGTGAAGGGTGTTAAAAAAAAAAACATATTAATCCCTCATCCCTACCAATACTAATTTTGTTATTAGATCTGGATGGGTCTAATAAATTAGGAGTTTTTTTTTTTTAATTTCTACCATTTGATCTGGTAGTTTAAACACCATTGAACAACATGAACTGTAGCTGCTTAACAGGGTATTATCTGCATGGATGGTGTAATGGTTAGCGTTGCTGCTTCACAGAGCTGAGGTCATGCTATTGATGTGGAGTTTGTATTTTCTCTCTGTGCTTACGTGGGTTTCCTCTGGGGACTGCGATTTCCTCCCACACTGGTAAGTTTATTGGCCCCTGACAAATTGTGTCTGTGTGTGTGTGTGTGTGTGTGTGTGTGTGTGTGTGTGTGTGTGTTCGTTCCTGTGGTAAGGAATATAGAGTGTATGCTCCACTGGGGCAGGGACCGATGTGTGAGGCCAAATGTGCAAAATGTGTGCGATGTATAAATAACTGGTAATAAGTAAATCTGCTCATGTCCTCAGTGGATGGATTGGGAGAGAATGGCCTGTAGCTAATCTGACCATATAATGCTTGCTTCAGCAGCACGGGGGAGAGATACTGACTTGTCCACTTTTATGATAGCGATGCCAGAGGCAGTCTCATAATGTAAGGAAGGGAATGAAGGTATTAGGAATCCGTAGACTGAGGTGGATGGTGGAAGACGCAGAGTTGACAACAGCACAAAGTAGAGACTCAAGGCTCCTGTGAATGCTTGTTTTAAAATAATTCTCATCTTAATTTCAATGCACAGCATTTCATTCATTGCGGTTATGTGAGAAGTTCACCAAACACAATTTTCACAATTATGATGTGATCTGAGCTCCTACTTAAAGTCCTAGATCTGGCTGCCCAGCGCTCACTTTAAATGTGTTTCTGCTCATTGGGAAGGATAAAAAGATTAGTTATGTGACTTTCTTTATCAGCATGTGCAATCTTTGAGAAGTTTGGAAACAACCAATTTTGTAGTGTTGTATAGGGAGGTACAATTAGTATCTCAATCTGAAACTTTTCTGTGCTGAAAAAAGTAACGATTAAATGAACATACACACACTGCAGTGCTTTACAGACCGGGCAGGCGGAAACATGGACAAACATTGAGGTGCGTGGTGTGATCAGATTTCTGCATCTAAAGAGCACATCAGCAGCTGAAATTCACAGCCAACTTGTTGAGGTGTATGGTGATGACATCATACACAGAAGCAGGTTTGGGTTTGGTGCACTGCTTTTGATAACAGCAGGACAAGACGTTCAAGATGAGCAGCGATCCAGCCAGCCAAGCACGTCCACCAGAGATGACAATTTGTGCCGTATTGAAGTTCTGATTCAGGAGGAGAGATGCATTCAAGTTAGTGAAATTGCTGACGAACTGAACATCTCAGTATGCACTGTGCACAACATCATTCATAAGCAATTGGGGTACAGGAAAAAGTGTTCACACTGGCTACCGAAGCAACTCACAGAAGTTCACAAAACCAATAGGATGACTGAGATGAAGCAAGCATCCATGTCATGGAAACCCGCATCGCCCCACCTTCACAGAAATTCAATTCTACTCCATCAGCAAAGAAGGTCATTGCGACCGTGTTTTGGGACCACAAGGGCCTGTGGCTTGTTGACTCCCTTACCAAGGGAGATACTGTGAATGCTGTCCGCTGTTGTGACACATTGAGGTAGTTTTGGAGGGAAATTCGTTAAAAACTACCTGGGTTGCTGCAAACAGGTGGCTTATTGCTGCGCGATAACTCAGTCGACACTCAGCCAACCGCATGTGTGAGTTGTTACGGCACTACCATTGGCAAGTACTGGACCATCCTTCCTACAGCCCTGACCTGACACCAAGTGATTCCATCACTTTGTACCATTGGAGAAACCGCTGGGTGGGAGTCAATTTGCAGCCGACGGTAAGGTTCAGCAAGCTGTCATGTCCTGGCTTTTTGCACTTGTCGCTGATTTCTTCTATGCCGGGATAGGTGCCTTGGTGCACCATAGGAACAAATGCTTAGACAAGTATGGTGACTAGGTGGAAAAATTATCTGTACCAAGGCCATACTATTGATTATTTAGGAGTTGAATAAATTAACGCACTCAGAGGTCTTGTTACCTTTATTTATTGAACCACCCTCGTATATGTGATAAAATACAACTACTGCAAAAGGCTGCTAAGTATATGTGGACTCCTAGATTCAAAATAGTGAAGTGATGCTTACCTTCATAATCTAAATAATGACACACTGACTTCTAGCCTATAAGACCATCCTGGAGCTGTAACGTTAAATCATACCCATATTATACTGTAGCTTTTCAGAGCAGAGACCACTTTCCTAAGTTAAAAAATGTGTAGTGTCTTTTAATTTAAGTATGGCACAAATACTTAGTTTTGTTGCAATTAGATGTGACCGCTTAAAAGTTCCTGTGTATATTTACAAACCATTTTTTTTTTCACTCCAGTCAAAGCAGCTAAAATGGCTTTGCAAAACCATTCCTAATCCTTCCCAACCTGCATATCTCTGCTCTATATGTGAAATCTCATTGTTTTGTCTCACCGCAGGGGTCTCACGTATTATTTTTACAGCCGTCTAAATTCCCGTTTTTGTTTTGGCTCCAGCATGCGAGGGAAGGAAGCACGTTCCCTTGTGCTGTGATTTGGGGAAGCTGGCACCTCCAGAAGTGGTAAAAACACAGAGTAGTGAGGTAGTTGGTGACACAAACTGTTTTTATCACTTTAACCCACAAGTCACTGTATTGTTAAGTCTTATCCATTGTTTTTGTGTCTAGTATCTTGGCAATCCTATGTGGCATATAAATAGTGTTATATTTTTATGTACTCTTGTATTTAAAAATAATTCATGGTGAAATTTTTTTTTACTTTTGAAGCCACAAGTCCTACATAAAAGAAGGACTTTAGGCTTTCAGCATTGGCTGTGTATATATTATGGCTTTGTTCAACCTGCTGGATTCGTGTGTGTGTGTGTGTGTGTGTTTTTTTACATTTTATTTTCATTCATACCTAATGGCGAAATGCGCAATTTTAAACCTAATGTACGTGCTTAAACCTGGCACATATAATATGATATAATGATGCACAGCTGAATACACCTTGTGATGCTTACTCCTTTACGCCTATGGGCGTAAATATGCTATTTTCACCTGCGGCTTTATAGAGCTTAATTTTTGGAAACACAAAGTTGAGAGAAAATAAAATAATATATAGTTAGCCATTATATTGTGTAATCCCTGTATGATTTACATATTAACTGGTCTGTTAAGATGATTGGTTGCTGTAGTTTAGTATGGATATTTTGGTTGTATAATTTTAAATTTTATTTTTCCTTATTGTGATTAGCTGGATTACCGTGCAAAGGTTCATATTTGTGAACGTGGAGCTGTGTTGTTCACGTGCATGAGTGTACACTTGATGATATGACATGAATGATATGACATGAATCTGTAGTTTGACTACATTTTCGTTGAACGGCATAATGTACTCCCTCACTTTTCGAGGAATGCAGTTTGGGTTGTAGGCTACAAATAGTGTGACTAGATGTATGGGGATAATTTTAGAAATACTTTTTATATAGAGTGGCATCATGGGTGTGTATTTTCTACTACTATCGCCACTTGTATTTTTGTGCATATATAATACTATAATTTTATATTTGTGACATTTTATGTGCATTTATGTAGGTGTGGTTCTGCATCCTTTAATTATAGTTGGCCCTAATTTAAACTTGGGCTGTGTGTTTTGGTATAGACTGAAGTACCTATATTTTTTTTTTTTTTTTTTTTTTATTGTTTCTATTTATACTGTTTTGTCAGAAATCAAAGACTCACAAATTTGTGAGTCTCATTTCTTCTATTTTTTTTTTCCATTTTCTTCTAGTGAAGTCTAAACCAGTCAGAGGCAAAGAGCCCAAAAGTATCTGTAGTGAAGTTAAAGAGCCAATAGCATGAGTGTGCTGAAGGTGTGCAAGCATTTTTGTGCGCATGCATTTGGTATGGCATTTGCAGGAGCCGGACTGTCACACCCGTTTTTAGTCACGCTAGGAGCGATCCCAGCACATTGAAAATATACAATTTACATAACTTCCCAATATCACTGTTGAAGTGAAAGAAAAAGCCATAGCAATATAGAAAACTTTGAAAAAGCCACATTCACATAAAATACACAAACAAGCCAGATCCACATAAAATACATTTTAAAAACCACATCCACATAAAATACATATTGAAATCCAGAACCACATAAAATAAATTGAAAAAACAAGATTCACATAATACACTCTTGCTTCTCCATGTGTCACTCCAGCCCCCCTCTCTTGCCATTCCAGCCCACATTCATGTGTTTTTGCAGCCCCTCATGTGTCACTCCAGCCACCCCCACCTCCGGAGTTCTCAACAGCCCCACTCTGTCCCCATAAGCATGAAAGCGGGCATCATCTCCCCAGTTCTCGGGCTGCCCACCTCCCCCTGGCTCTCAGGCAGTCGTGCCCCCTGTAGTTTTGCTCCATATGCAGTGCCCCTAGCCCAGTACTTACCTGACCGCTTTGGCTCATGCTGCCTCTGACCTAACTAGATCCAGCAGGGGCGCAGGGCAGGCTCCTCCCATCGCTTCTTTAGTCTCTGATCACTTCAGAGGCCCACCTCCAGTTATAGTGGAGGGAGCCGCAACTCAAAACCTAAAGAGCCGCGGGTAAGTCACCACTGGTCTAAACCATGGCAATAAGGTTGTTTCAGGTATTTCGGTGGTCAGTTACTGTACAATTCCTCACCACAGCTGCTTGAAGTTTACAATCACCTCTTCTGTGAAAATTCTGTTTTATGTTAGATTCCATCTTCATCCTGTTTCAGAAGTGTAATCTTGTTCAAACATTTGTTTTGATTTGTACTTTTTTGTGGTTTGTAAAACAATCTTTTTGAACTTAATACTTTTTTGGCATATTTCAGGGCAATTCAATTATTAGTGATGTGTGGCTGCACACACCACCGCAGATTACGGCAAACTAACATTGCACGCTTTCCTGTCCACCACCATGGAATGTGAGGAAAAACCTGTGGTGGGTGTAAGGTGCCAGAGAAGCGGTCAAACTACTGGTACCTCGCTGCCATCGCTACTAATAGAACTTAGAATGGGAGTGATTAAATTGCATAAAACCTGTCCCTTTATATCCAGTGCTGAAAGTGGTCCTAAAGAAGTGATAGAACTCATCCACCTTACTCCCCCCCAATAGTATTCCCAATTCAAATACACCACACAGTAGCACAATCTTATTCACATTACACTGCACATAGTGCCCCTGATTCACATTACACCACATAGTAGTGTCCCTTATTAATGTTATGACACACATTAATGCCCCTTATACACAATGCTCACAGTAGTAGTGCCCCTTGTACATAATGCCCCCAGTAGTGGTGCCCCTTATGCAGTGCCCCCAGTCGTAGTGTCCCTTACACACAAAAACCCAGTAACACGCAATACTTACCTTAAGCCCCGCTCCTGCATCCGCTACCCGCCATCCGACTCCCTGCTCCTCGGAACTATGGGAGAGACGTCATGACGTCTCTCCCATAGTGCACACTGCGGAAGCCGGAGCTCAGGATTGAACTCCAGCCTCCGACTGCCTCTGTAGGGAAGGAGTCTGGTGCCCGGCAACTCCCTGCGGTGCAGTGCTAACAGGCCGGGTTAGGTGGGCTGGAGGAGGCGGAACTGGTTCGGTCTCCAAATAGACGTGACGAAACGCAGTTCCACACCTTTCCGGCCCACTTTAACCCCTGCTTATATTCCCCCAAACTGTTCTTAGTCTGTTTGGTACATATATGCTGATGGTAGTGGAATGGCTAATATGTGACAAGCGGAATATGGGTAATTTGATATGTGACACTTGTATATCTGTGTGTGACTGAGTCTCTCAAATGGCAAGCAGAGTGCTATGATGCAGCGGCCACAGCTTTTTCCCACACCAAGTTCTGTTTACAGTCTCGGGTGAACACAGATATACAGGTGTCGCATATCAAATTAATCAGCAGTCTCCGGGTGCTTCCTAGTCGCATCTCATTGTGACTTTGTTTCGGCAAAAATACACTTGACACTAGCAGAGTTGCACAGGACCTGATGGCTCACTCACACCAGGCATATCATGCTGCATGGCGTATTGAGGCTAGATGAGAAGGAAACATCTGTAGGTACAGAAAACTGTCCCGACCTTGATCCTCCTACTTTCTTCACCGGACCTATCCCCACTTCTTCTCTGGTCCACACCAAAGATGGCGGAGGAAGAGCCTCAAATCTGATTATGGCTGGGGAACCCTTCATCAGGGCTGGGCCTCTCTCTCCCACATCGGCTCACCACCACCGAACCAGTCACCGGCTTGACATCACTTCGATCCTCCGGAAAGTGCTCTATAGCTGCACCCTTCTCATCAGCTGGCAATCTCCTTACAAGTGCTTCACTGAGACTCCTGCCCAGCTGTTTATACCCGTTCTCCACGCCCAGTCACCAACATATTTTAACCATATTTACAAAATCTAATATGGAAATACTAGTACATATGTTATATGCATATTCAGGAAAACATACATTGGTAAATCTACCTCATGTATTAGTAGATCTCCTTAACTATATTCAATGTTAGCGAGAGTTACAATAATATCAAGTGGGGCGGGGGGCTCATTCATTTTTAGATTGTGAGTTTGGTTTACATGGTGTTGGGATTCCCCTTGTATATTTTTATTTAATGGCGTGTTTTGAACATAAAGAACATTCATTTAGGACACTTGCCATTTCCAGGGTTAATGCAGCCCACATTTAGCAGTGAATCCGCTGCACTGGACGCCCACTTGTTTGGATCTAGTGAGTCTGATTTGTCAGCCTGTTATGGTGCGTACACACTGGGCGATTAAAGTGGACGACTGAACGATAACGATATCGTTATCGTTCAGTCGTCCACTTTATCGTCCATTTTTAACACAAAAAAGATGAACGATGACGACGACGCGCGTTCCCGCGGGTCGTTCGTCATCCTCGTTCATCGGGCTGACATGCAGGCCAACCTGACGACCTCGTCAGGTTGCTGCATGTCAGGGAATGGGTGAGAGAGCCCGGCGCTGAACGATATCGCTAATGATATCGTTCAGTGGCTGTGCTCAATGTCATGAACGACATTGAGCACAGCCTGCCGGGGACACACTAGACGATATCGCTCAGGGAGCATATCGTCTAGTGTGTATGCACCTTTAGGTGATGGCAGCGTGTGTCAGCGATAAGGCAGCTCCAGCTCGTCACGGCAAACCTCTTCGTGAAACTCTTAACTCCTTCAGTGTATGCTTCATACTCCTTCCTCCTGTAGCCCTTCTAGTACTTTGTGTCCTCACAAGCTCCAGCTGGCTCTCTTCCATCTAATGCTACAGGAAGGCTCACAGAAATGTTCTCTTCAGGAACAGTCAGGCAAATCGTTCGTCTTCTGTTTCCCTGCGCTGTTACGGCTTTGTCTGGGTCTTTTCTGATTTCTCACTTGCTCTACAAAGCACTGACTCTTCTGGATTTTATACTGATCTGCAAGTGACTTTTACTTGACCCTTTTTAAAACCATAGTATCTGATTTCATTGGTTAGAAATTGTTAATGCTTGCCACCCATAAGCCCACGTTGTCCATTTTCCCCAGGTGACCAGATCATTTAGCAGTTTGACTATGGCTCTATTATACCTTAGGAATGTATCTGGTTCACCTAGGTGAGCTCCTGTCTGCTTTGAGACCTTCCCTCACTCTTCTCTTCTAGGTTCACTGTTAGAGACCCACAACCAGAAAAAAGTTGTGGGTCCCCATTGTGTTATTGGAATGGATTTTATAGTTAAATATAGTTGTTTTAATTCACCTTGAAGCAAAGTAAAAATTTTGGTAAAGGGATTTCAGAAGCTTGGCGCCAAAGGCAACTGCTCTTACTATAGTATGCAAAGACTGTATGTGATGTTTATGTAGAATCCATTAAAAATACGTCCATATGACTTGTAGGAAAACTAGTGTTTTTGTGACGCCAGTGGTAAGACGGTCTGTGTTTTTTTTTAACTGAGGCTGTCAGATCTTGCTGCAACTTGTAGTTCCACAATAGCTGCTGAACCGCATGTGGTCTATAGTTAGAAGCATTTCCTTCTAGCAAATGAAACATCATGGAACCTCAGAGTATGCCTTCCATACATTCATATGATGTAGCTATTTGGCAGCGCAACCAACATATAATAAAGAACCACAAATGATCCCATGATTTATAAACTAAAAAGCAAATAAAAAAAAATTCTAGGTTCAATTATCTTAATCATAAAACATGTTTGTTCTCTACTTCGTGGTCCCCCAATACAAATGCAGCAGTTAATAATGAAATTGACAAGCCGACATTCCACCTTTTGATCAGCTACTCACTAGACTATTAAATACTTTGCAGATGTGTTCTGGCAGGAATGAGATTTCACCTGTGATCACTTTAATACACATCTGCACTCAACTCACTCTGGGACTAAGTTTCTCTTATAGAAACAGAGTTGAATTCCAGAAACCTTTTTGTTTTGTTGTATTGAAATGTTTATTACACCAGAAACTGATGATTATGATTGTTTGTTTTGTCTCCAGACATCCAGTTAACAGGACATATGGAAGACATTTGCTAGGTATATACTTGACACTATGGTGACGTTATGACTTCATCGCACAGACTTGCACAACTGTATGGGGACAGGGTCTGACTGATGAGGTGTGACTTCCTGAGTCATTGTTTGCAGCAGGTGATCTGTGAAATTAATGGACTTGTTTAAGTTTACAGTGCTGAAGAGGCTTGAAAACGAAGTCTTACATCTTATGTCTCTTTAACTTTAGATTTTATTCTTCCCATTTCTGTGGGGTTTTTTGTTTTTTTTCTCTTTGACCCGGACATGATTTTTGTAATCCTTTAGAGATTGGGCTGGAGTGATACTAGCTTTCAGTTGGCTCCAGGACAGGACTTTTTGCTTTCAGCAATCACCCTCTGCGTCAAGTGTGCACAGATGTAGACTATGTACTGGCAGCATAGCAATCAGATGAACTTATTCTACTCCATAAACTGCAATACTGGGAAATCTAAAACTCAAACTAGAAACCGCCTTCAAATTTTCTGCAGTTTTCATTTCGGACACCTTTGTAAACACCCAGCAAGCGCAGGTGTGAAACGAGTTTAGCATATATCGCATACACTTTCATATACTATGGTCTTTGTGAGAGAGAAAAAAAGACACCAATAGGTAAAACTCCATTTATGCCTTATGTCCAGGGCCGTCTCTAAGGCTGGGGCTCCCAGTGTGAACAGTCAAAGTGCGCACGCCCCCCAAACAACTATAAGAAAATACGCTTGCGCACGCCAGAGGCGCATCCCCCAGGATAGGGGGTGTGGCTTCATAATAAGGGGCAGGCCTCTAATGAAAAGGCTACCTTTATGAATAAATGACGGTAACAAAACTATAGGCTTAGGGACAGCAAGACACACAATCAGCCCCAAATACACAGGGAAAAAAAAAAACACATTGCTCCCCCACAGAGGAAATAACATTGCTCCCCCACAGAGAAAATAACATTGCTCCCCCACAGAATAAAATAACATTGCTCCCCCACAGAATAAAATAACATTGCTCCCCCACAGAATAAAATAACATTGCTCCCCCACAGAATAAAATAACATTGCTCCCCCACAGAATAAAATAACATTGCTCCCCCACAGAATAAAATAACATTGCTCCCCCACAGAATAAAATAACATTGCTCCCCCACAGAATAAAATAACATTGCTCCCCCACAGAATAAAATAACATTGCTCCCCCACAGAATAAAATAACATTGCTCCCCCACAGAATAAAATAACATTGCTCCCCCACAGAATAAAATAACATTGCTCCCCCACAGAATAAAATAACATTGCTCCCCCACAGAATAAAATAACATTGCTCCCCCACAGAATAAAATAACATTGCTCCCCCACAGAGAGAAAGCAGATTGCTCCCCCACAGAGAGACAGCAGATTGCTCCCCCACAGAGAGACAGCAGATTGCTCCCCCACAGAGAGACAGCAGATTGCTCCCCCACAGAGAGACAGCAGATTGCTCCCCCACAGAGAGACAGCAGATTGCTCCCCCACAGAGAGACAGCAGATTGCTCCCCCACAGAGAGACAGCAGATTGCTCCCCCACAGAGAGACAGCAGATTGCTCCCCCACAGAGAGACAGCAGATTGCTCCCCCACAGAGAGACAGCAGATTGCTCCCCCACAGAGAGACAGCAGATTGCTCCCCCACAGAGAGACAGCAGATTGCTCCCCCACAGAGAGACAGCAGATTGCTCCCCCACAGAGAGACAGCAGATTGCTCCCCCACAGAGAGACAGCAGATTGCTCCCCCACAGAGAGACAGCAGATTGCTCCCCCACAGAGAGACAGCAGATTGCTCCCCCACAGAGAGACAGCAGATTGCTCCCCCACAGAGAGACAGCAGATTGCTCCCCCACAGAGAGACAGCAGATTGCTCCCCCACAGAGAGACAGCAGATTGCTCCCCCACAGAGAGACAGCAGATTGCTCCCCCACAGAGAGACAGCAGATTGCTCCCCCACAGAGAGACAGCAGATTGCTCCCCCACAGAGAGACAGCAGATTGCTCCCCCACAGAGAGACAGCAGATTGCTCCCCCACAGAGAGACAGCAGATTGCTCCCCCACAGAGAGACAGCAGATTGCTCCCCCACAGAGAGACAGCAGATTGCTCCCCCACAGAGAGACAGCAGATTGCTCCCCCACAGAGAGACAGCAGATTGCTCCCCCACAGAGAGACAGCAGATTGCTCCCCCACAGAGAGACAGCAGATTGCTCCCCCACAGAGAGACAGCAGATTGCTCCCCCACAGAGAGACAGCAGATTGCTCCCCCACAGAGAGACAGCAGATTGCTCCCCCACAGAGAGACAGCAGATTGCTCCCCCACAGAGAGACAGCAGATTGCTCCCCCACAGAGAGACAGCAGATTGCTCCCCCACAGAGAGACAGCAGATTGCTCCCCCACAGAGAGACAGCAGATTGCTCCCCCACAGAGAGACAGCAGATTGCTCCCCCACAGAGAGACAGCAGATTGCTCCCCCACAGAGAGACAGCAGATTGCTCCCCCACAGAGAGACAGCAGATTGCTCCCCCACAGAGAGACAGCAGATTGCTCCCCCACAGAGAGACAGCAGATTGCTCCCCCACAGAGAGACAGCAGATTGCTCCCCCACAGAGAGACAGCAGATTGCTCCCCCACAGAGAGACAGCAGATTGCTCCCCCACAGAGAGACAGCAGATTGCTCCCCCACAGAGAGACAGCAGATTGCTCCCCCACAGAGAGACAGCAGATTGCTCCCCCACAGAGAGACAGCAGATTGCTCCCCCACAGAGAGACAGCAGATTGCTCCCCCACAGAGAGACAGCAGATTGCTCCCCCACAGAGAGACAGCAGATTGCTCCCCCACAGAGAGACAGCAGATTGCTCCCCCACAGAGAGACAGCAGATTGCTCCCCCACAGAGAGACAGCAGATTGCTCCCCCACAGAGAGACAGCAGATTGCTCCCCCACAGAGAGACAGCAGATTGCTCCCCCACAGAGAGACAGCAGATTGCTCCCCCACAGAGAGACAGCAGATTGCTCCCCCACAGAGAGACAGCAGATTGCTCCCCCACAGAGAGACAGCAGATTGCTCCCCCACAGAGAGACAGCAGATTGCTCCCCCACAGAGAGACAGCAGATTGCTCCCCCACAGAGAGACAGCAGATTGCTCCCCCACAGAGAGACAGCAGATTGCTCCCCCACAGAGAGACAGCAGATTGCTCCCCCACAGAGAGACAGCAGATTGCTCCCCCACAGAGAGACAGCAGATTGCTCCCCCACAGAGAGACAGCAGATTGCTCCCCCACAGAGAGACAGCAGATTGCTCCCCCACAGAGAGACAGCAGATTGCTCCCCCACAGAGAGACAGCAGATTGCTCCCCCACAGAGAGACAGCAGATTGCTCCCCCACAGAGAGACAGCAGATTGCTCCCCCACAGAGAGACAGCAGATTGCTCCCCCACAGAGAGACAGCAGATTGCTCCCCCACAGAGAGACAGCAGATTGCTCCCCCACAGAGAGACAGCAGATTGCTCCCCCACAGAGAGACAGCAGATTGCTCCCCCACAGAGAGACAGCAGATTGCTCCCCCACAGAGAGACAGCAGATTGCTCCCCCACAGAGAGACAGCAGATTGCTCCCCCACAGAGAGACAGCAGATTGCTCCCCCACAGAGAGACAGCAGATTGCTCCCCCACAGAGAGACAGCAGATTGCTCCCCCACAGAGAGACAGCAGATTGCTCCCCCACAGAGAGACAGCAGATTGCTCCCCCACAGAGAGACAGCAGATTGCTCCCCCACAGAGAGACAGCAGATTGCTCCCCCACAGAGAGACAGCAGATTGCTCCCCCACAGAGAGACAGCAGATTGCTCCCCCACAGAGAGACAGCAGATTGCTCCCCCACAGAGAGACAGCAGATTGCTCCCCCACAGAGAGACAGCAGATTGCTCCCCCACAGAGAGACAGCAGATTGCTCCCCCACAGAGAGACAGCAGATTGCTCCCCCACAGAGAGACAGCAGATTGCTCCCCCACAGAGAGACAGCAGATTGCTCCCCCACAGAGAGACAGCAGATTGCTCCCCCACAGAGAGACAGCAGATTGCTCCCCCACAGAGAGACAGCAGATTGCTCCCCCACAGAGAGACAGCAGATTGCTCCCCCACAGAGAGACAGCAGATTGCTCCCCCACAGAGAGACAGCAGATTGCTCCCCCACAGAGAGACAGCAGATTGCTCCCCCACAGAGAGACAGCAGATTGCTCCCCCACAGAGAGACAGCAGATTGCTCCCCCACAGAGAGACAGCAGATTGCTCCCCCACAGAGAGACAGCAGATTGCTCCCCCACAGAGAGACAGCAGATTGCTCCCCCACAGAGAGACAGCAGATTGCTCCCCCACAGAGAGACAGCAGATTGCTCCCCCACAGAGAGACAGCAGATTGCTCCCCCACAGAGAGACAGCAGATTGCTCCCCCACAGAGAGACAGCAGATTGCTCCCCCACAGAGAGACAGCAGATTGCTCCCCCACAGAGAGACAGCAGATTGCTCCCCCACAGAGAGACAGCAGATTGCTCCCCCACAGAGAGACAGCAGATTGCTCCCCCACAGAGAGACAGCAGATTGCTCCCCCACAGAGAGACAGCAGATTGCTCCCCCACAGAGAGACAGCAGATTGCTCCCCCACAGAGAGACAGCAGATTGCTCCCCCACAGAGAGACAGCAGATTGCTCCCCCACAGAGAGACAGCAGATTGCTCCCCCACAGAGAGACAGCAGATTGCTCCCCCACAGAGAGACAGCAGATTGCTCCCCCACAGAGAGACAGCAGATTGCTCCCCCACAGAGAGACAGCAGATTGCTCCCCCACAGAGAGACAGCAGATTGCTCCCCCACAGAGAGACAGCAGATTGCTCCCCCACAGAGAGACAGCAGATTGCTCCCCCACAGAGAGACAGCAGATTGCTCCCCCACAGAGAGACAGCAGATTGCTCCCCCACAGAGAGACAGCAGATTGCTCCCCCACAGAGAGACAGCAGATTGCTCCCCCACAGAGAGACAGCAGATTGCTCCCCCACAGAGAGACAGCAGATTGCTCCCCCACAGAGAGACAGCAGATTGCTCCCCCACAGAGAGACAGCAGATTGCTCCCCCACAGAGAGACAGCAGATTGCTCCCCCACAGAGAGACAGCAGATTGCTCCCCCACAGAGAGACAGCAGATTGCTCCCCCACAGAGAGACAGCAGATTGCTCCCCCACAGAGAGACAGCAGATTGCTCCCCCACAGAGAGACAGCAGATTGCTCCCCCACAGAGAGACAGCAGATTGCTCCCCCACAGAGAGACAGCAGATTGCTCCCCCACAGAGAGACAGCAGATTGCTCCCCCACAGAGAGACAGCAGATTGCTCCCCCACAGAGAGACAGCAGATTGCTCCCCCACAGAGAGACAGCAGATTGCTCCCCCACAGAGAGACAGCAGATTGCTCCCCCACAGAGAGACAGCAGATTGCTCCCCCACAGAGAGACAGCAGATTGCTCCCCCACAGAGAGACAGCAGATTGCTCCCCCACAGAGAGACAGCAGATTGCTCCCCCACAGAGAGACAGCAGATTGCTCCCCCACAGAGAGACAGCAGATTGCTCCCCCACAGAGAGACAGCAGATTGCTCCCCCACAGAGAGACAGCAGATTGCTCCCCCACAGAGAGACAGCAGATTGCTCCCCCACAGAGAGACAGCAGATTGCTCCCCCACAGAGAGACAGCAGATTGCTCCCCCACAGAGAGACAGCAGATTGCTCCCCCACAGAGAGACAGCAGATTGCTCCCCCACAGAGAGACAGCAGATTGCTCCCCCACAGAGAGACAGCAGATTGCTCCCCCACAGAGAGACAGCAGATTGCTCCCCCACAGAGAGACAGCAGATTGCTCCCCCACAGAGAGACAGCAGATTGCTCCCCCACAGAGAGACAGCAGATTGCTCCCCCACAGAGAGACAGCAGATTGCTCCCCCACAGAGAGACAGCAGATTGCTCCCCCACAGAGAGACAGCAGATTGCTCCCCCACAGAGAGACAGCAGATTGCTCCCCCACAGAGAGACAGCAGATTGCTCCCCCACAGAGAGACAGCAGATTGCTCCCCCACAGAGAGACAGCAGATTGCTCCCCCACAGAGAGACAGCAGATTGCTCCCCCACAGAGAGACAGCAGATTGCTCCCCCACAGAGAGACAGCAGATTGCTCCCCCACAGAGAGACAGCAGATTGCTCCCCCACAGAGAGACAGCAGATTGCTCCCCCACAGAGAGACAGCAGATTGCTCCCCCACAGAGAGACAGCAGATTGCTCCCCCACAGAGAGACAGCAGATTGCTCCCCCACAGAGAGACAGCAGATTGCTCCCCCACAGAGAGACAGCAGATTGCTCCCCCACAGAGAGACAGCAGATTGCTCCCCCACAGAGAGACAGCAGATTGCTCCCCCACAGAGAGACAGCAGATTGCTCCCCCACAGAGAGACAGCAGATTGCTCCCCCACAGAGAGACAGCAGATTGCTCCCCCACAGAGAGACAGCAGATTGCTCCCCCACAGAGAGACAGCAGATTGCTCCCCCACAGAGAGACAGCAGATTGCTCCCCCACAGAGAGACAGCAGATTGCTCCCCCACAGAGAGACAGCAGATTGCTCCCCCACAGAGAGACAGCAGATTGCTCCCCCACAGAGAGACAGCAGATTGCTCCCCCACAGAGAGACAGCAGATTGCTCCCCCACAGAGAGACAGCAGATTGCTCCCCCACAGAGAGACAGCAGATTGCTCCCCCACAGAGAGACAGCAGATTGCTCCCCCACAGAGAGACAGCAGATTGCTCCCCCACAGAGAGACAGCAGATTGCTCCCCCACAGAGAGACAGCAGATTGCTCCCCCACAGAGAAAAATAAAACTTCACACCCGTACCTGCTGGCCACTGGGGCTGAGCAGTCAGAGCTGCAGCGGGCGGGAGGGAAGGCAGGTGGGTGGATGGGAGGCACGAGATGACATCATGGGTCACTCACGTCACATCTCCATATGTGTCAGTTTGGCAGACTGCTGAGCTCCAAGAAAAGCCCCACGCTGCCTGGCCCCAGGTGTAGTACTGGCCGTAGAAGTATTGTGGGGTTTGCACAGCTCGTCTTCCCCTAGAAACGGCCCTGCTTATGTCCTCTTTATTGAACAGCTGTTTGTCAATGGAGTTTCTACATGTTTGACATACTATAAGTAGTGAATGGTACATCACAACATACTTCTATAGAGATCAATGGACTTGGGGCCTGATTCAGAGTTGTACGCTATTCTGATGTTCACGCAATTGATTATCGGTGGTCTGCGCATGCATTGCAGCTGCAATTCACATGCGCGCCAATTGAATTGTTATTCATGTTTGCAGTGAGGATTCACTCACAAGTGATTGACAGGAAGCTAATGTTTTGTGGGAGGTGACGGGGAGTGACTGCTAAAATGGAGGCGTGTTCCAGCCATTTCAGGGTGTGTTTCCAGCTGTGTCTGCGATCACCTACGCAGATAACATGGCTGCGGTGTCTCAGTTGCAGCGATCATGCAGATTGACCACAGACTCACTCGGGGAGTACATTTTTGCATGATCTGCACCCGATGCTGTTGGTTTATGCAGTTGCGGACAGCTGCGATGGTTCCAGTGGGCGTCTCCGTACAAGTCCCGGCGGCTGTACCATTAGCATATTTTCACAAATCTGAAGCTATAAAAATCACAGAAGCAATAGCGTACTACTCTGAATCAGGCTCTTGGTACACTTCCAGTCATAGTTTAGAATACCCCCATTTTTCCAGTTTTGTATTGAAATTCACGCAGTTTAATGTCTGTAAAATTAAAGCGTAGAACAAATTTGATTATAAGATCAGAGAAACATTAGGACAGATGACCTTTTTCAATCTAAATTTTTGTCCAGTCACAGTAGCCACCTTGTGCAGATATAACTGCCGAACACACTTGTTGCATTCTTACTGTAATGGTGAGGAAATGTTGTTCCCACAAATGTGATACACTTGTAAGTTGCTTTGCTTTCACCCGTCTATCCAGTTCATCCCTTACAGCTCAATGTGGTCAAAGCCTAGAGACTGCTGGCCATTCCATGATTTCAGGCCTATTGTCATATATTTTTTTCCTTGAAGGTAGTGCTGACATATCCTGATAGTATGTTTTGGGTCATTCATTTGCTGTATTATAAACTCTTGACCAACTAGACAGAGACCAGAGGGTATCATATGGCACTGCAAAATGCTGTAGTAGACCTTTGGGTTCAGGCTGCCAGCCACACTGCCGTCTAGGGATCCAGCAAAAGAGCCCCAGACCATTATGCTTCCTCCTCCATGTTGGTTTCATGGGTTTAAGTACTAAGCAATGGCTTGAAAAAGCACCTGCTTTACAGTGTGTGTTAAGCCCAATTTTTAAATGGACAATTATTTTAATAGTAAGACGTGGTGTTTTGCTAAATCACCCCCATTCTTCACTTATGGCTTCCAAATCTTTTTGAAATCCTGTCTACATATAGGAAAATCTCAGCGTATAAGATAACCTACTCTATGCTGTGTACCCAGCGCGATATCACTAGTGACTGGACCCCGCAAGGGTGCCTGCATCGGCCAGTGCAAACACACTTGCCAATGCCAGCAGCAACGGAATGGCCCCTACTAATGATATAGCCAGTCGGACCTGCATGCAGGTCCAACGGACTATGTTGCGGACTACGCGTGGGAGCAAGCATAGTCAGTGACCTTGTTCATATCGTCCAGTTTGTTTGCACTATTTGTTTTTCTGATGTGTCGGAATTTGCCAAATCGTTCAAAAAATCATCTAGTGTGTACCCAGCTTAAAAGCAAGCCCTGTTCCTTCATATTCCTGGTTCCCTCAGAGATCAGTTGAAACTTATGGTGCGTACACACTGGGCGATTTAAAGTGGACGACTGAACGATGACGTTATCGTTCAGTCGTCCATTTTTAACACAAAAACGATGAACGATAACGACGACGCGCGTTCCCACGGGTCGTTCGTCGTCATTGTTCATCGGGTTAACATGCAGGCCAACCTGACGATGTCGTCAGGTTGTTGCATGTTATGGAATGGGGGAGAGAGCTGAACGATATCGTTAATGATATCGTTCAGCGGATGTGCTCAATGTCATGAACGACATTGAGCACACCCTGCTGGGGACACACTAGACGATATCGCTCAGGGAGCATTTCGTCTAGTGTGTGCGCACCATAAGCCATAACTTTGCATGACGGACAATCAAAATACGTAATCTAGGTGCCTTTCTCATCTGTAGTTCTGATTCTTTCTATAAAGAAAATCTTGTTGTCCTCTCATCAGTGAAAAAAGATTTATTCCCGATGGCAAGTTTAGAATCTCATGGTTCGGTAGGATTGCAGTCCTCAAATTTTATCTCCTGCTTAGTCTTTGCCTGTTTCAGACACTGCCAATTAAGGTTCCCAGCTGTCTCCTTGCCCAGGTCCATACTTTGGTTTGGGCAGTTGAAAATTCCCAGAACTAGCTTCATCAACTTACAAAGGGCCACAACAAATGATGGTCAAGGTTTCCTGGAGATTAAGCTTTATTATTTATCCTTCACCTTAGCCATACTGATGAATGGTGGATAAACCTGGAGATGTTGGGATGTGTAGTAGCATCCTTGCCCTCGATGCTAGGTATCTCCCCTCCTCTTCACCCTATAGTCTGTTCTACTCACCTGGCTATTAACTTTACATGCCAAATGAATGTCTTTGGTACCAAACATTTTAAATTGACCTGTAGCCCAAATCCCTTGCTCCACATTGGGGTAGCCCTAGATGTCGAAAAACCCTTGCCCGCACCCTCCCTCTCGATTTTTATAATTAAAATTTGGCACTTGACTGCAATGTAAAAAACTACTGCTTACCTCAAATCCAAGTCTCGACAACTCCTTCAGATTTGGGGTCCATGGTACTCTTCCCAAGGACTTTCAGGCCTTTCCATTCTCATTCTTCTGTTTTGTTCCTCTCTCTTCTTTTTAGCCACTTTATTTCAGTATTTCCCTACATATTAGTGTCCTAATTTTGGGCAACCCTCCCCTAGGTACCAGTTATGTTTTCTGGCCATGGTTTGCCTTTTACGATTTTTTTTTTTTTTTTGTCATGGTGCTCCAGTTTTATATTGTTCCAGGTGTTCTTATTATACCAAATTTGTAAAACTGTTTCTAAAATGTCTTTTGATGCTTCTCCTCTTTGTTATGCCTTTCTTGCCACTGTGTTGGCCTGTCCTCTTGGTATAGGTCATTTTCTCTTTGAAACTATAAAAAAAATAAGAAAATTTTCTCTTAAACTTTTCGCTTAAATACGCCTGCGTGTTCTGGTGCTTCATGGCCCAGCTAAGCCTCTTTTTTTTTTTTTTTTCTTAAGTGCTTAAACTACTACCTTTCCCTGGAAATTGCCCTTAGAATAGATAGGATTTTATTTATACAGTACATGCGTCTGAATGAATTGCATTTGTATTAAAAATGTAGGTCAGATAGATGCATTATTTGACTACCAGTCAGTTGCGTGCCTCACACTGCCTTGTGAAGAAGAGTAAATAACATTTCGAATTGTAAAAAAAAGTCTGTAATGCCATTTGCCTAACAATTTGTACAGTTGATACATTGTAGCTTCCATTGTCAGAACAGCTGTTTATCATCTAGACCAGTTGTTCTCAATATATTTTAGTAAATAGAACCTTACAAAATCTTCCCATCTTACTACAGAGAGAAAAAAAAAACCTCAAATGGTGCATAATTAATGCTTAATTGTTGCAGCTGTGAAGGAGTACTGTCAAGTCTTATATTGGACTCTATAAAGAAAGACTATCATGAAAGAAAGTAACACAGTGCTACAATCTAATGGTGCGTACACACGGGACGATCGACAATGATAATCATATCGTTGTATGATATCCCGGGTGTGCTGGATGATCAATATCGTCCATGCGTGCCTGCGCATTGCAGGTCGTTGGCCACCGAAAAATTAACGATATGATCGATATTGTGTTCGTTCGTATCCTCCATTTTAATTGTACAGTGTGTATGCAGCTTAAGCAGATAAGCTACAAGCAATATAAAAATCAGTCGAGTTTTACTTAGTCAAAAACCAATAGAAAGTCATTAATATGATTTAAAAGGACAGGAGCTATAAGCATGGAACAACTATAATCATCACAGTTATGGACAAATAAGAACAATTATAGCGCATTATTAGAGCATACAGTTCAATAATAATACTAGCACAGAGGGAGATTTTTATCTAAGCTGTCCAGAATTGTGCCCTCCAAACGAAGGTCTCCTATAAAGCTTAGTCACATGCAGTGTCCCAAAAGTCAGCGGCTATAGATTGTGCTAAGCTGTTGCGCTGGTTAATAAATGATGTGAAAGTGGCCTGTAAGATGAAAAGCACCGTCCAAGTCCGGTGATGATGAGAACTGCAGTCTGGGACCAGTTGTAAGAGGCAGGCACGCGGTAAAGTAGCTCTAAGTGCAGCCGGCACTGTGAGTGGATGGCCGGCACGTGAAAGTCCGTGTGGTTGGTTCGATGCTGAATAGAGCTCCTGTGGTGGTCGCAAGTAGAACAGCGGCAGTGCCTGACGTTTTCCCCGTGGCTCCGCCCACGGCTTTGTCAGACTGACTTAGTCAGTCATATTATCTGACGTGCACCTGCTTAGTGTTGGCACTGGTGTGTACTGTGATGGGAGGTACAGTATTTATTCATGAAACCAGGCTCTGACTATATCCTTCTTGATTAGGGGTGGGCAGTAAGCTGCCTCCTAGATGCCCAGATGTTGTAGAACTATACATCCCAGCACGCCCTGCACCAGTTTTGCTATTTGGCCATGCTAAAACTGGTGCAAGGCATGCTGGGATTTGTAGTTAATAAACAGCTGCAGGGCTGCTTATTGCTCACCCCTGCTCT
Source organism: Taudactylus pleione (assembly GCA_031769625.1). Lineage (NCBI taxonomy): Eukaryota > Metazoa > Chordata > Amphibia > Anura > Myobatrachidae > Taudactylus > Taudactylus pleione. The sequence goes on from JAUIMM010000095.1 coordinate 75,514, forward strand.
TGATGGTTCATGCAGTGGATGGAACCATTGTATAGTGCACAGTTTCTCAAACCCAATAAACTTAATTGGACAAAAGTGCAAGTTTTCTGGGTTGCCTTATAGAATTATAAGTGTAGGATCATCTGTACATTTTAAACATGTCAATCCCATAATAACTGCAATTACGGTCTACCTTCCTGCACTGTTAGCGGTTTCTGGGGGCCGGAGTGAGAAACATTGGTGATAAATATTTGTGAATGCCTCAATGGTTGCTACATAATTAATTAATGGTTATATCCACAATGAGTGCCTACAATGGGTGTAGGGGGGAGTCAACTTTGTTCAGAGGTTCTGCAAAACTGAAGTGCTGATTTGATGCATCCACACTAATACTTTAATTAACTTGGTCAAGATTTTAATAAGTAGGAATTAATTGATGGCGTACTTTATGAAACTGTTGTCCTTGATATGCTTTGTAGCAGCTGGTCACTCCAGAAACCATGTTAGGTCTGCTATCCTAGTGTCCCATTTCTTTTTGATAATAAGTTTCTCTTTATTGTATGTATGTATGTATGTATGTCAGGCCAGAGCAGACTGCTCCAGATGGACGGCAATGAGCCTGGGGCGCTCTGTGTGCTGTCTTTTTGCTGTCTTTTTATCAATTCACTCATGTGAGTCAACACGTTTAAAAATAAATAAATAAAAAATGATCCCACAATGTCTAGTGCAAAGTATTATCCTGCTGTTTGCTGCCGTTATAACATGATACACTCCATGTAACGGTTTGTGACTTCTCATATGTTTCAGAATATACATATTATGGGAGGAAACCTATATTTGTTGTGTTGTACTGTAGGGCAGAAAACAACCTGTATTCTTATTGAGCAGTAAAAAAAAAAAAAAAAAAAAAAATGTCAGGGACCCCAATAGGTCAGAACCTATAACTTAAATATTATGTTCTGGTGTGCCACCTTATGACAACTTCTTTCCTTTCTCTTGTCTGTAATGACCGAATTACAAGCATTACCACCACCCAATATACACAATTGTGCAGGCTCCACGACACAAACTAGCACTTTGTTAGTTCGTCTCCCCCTGTTTCTAGCAATCAATAGTAGTTAACGTGTAACTTTTAGCAATCTAATAGCTTCCTCAAGGACTGGGTTCTGGAGTATATAGATAATCTAGTAAAGATAGGGCTAAAACAAATGTCAGATTGCTAAGTACAACGCTCACAAAGCTGATGGTCTGTTCACACAAGTAGTAGGGGTGTAGTGACTAAGTTGGCTTTAAAGCATTTTTAAACCTTAAAGTAGGGGCATAATTCAAACACTTAAATTCTTTTGAGTCTCCAGCTTCAGGAGGTAAATATTTCACGAAGAAAGTCAACTCTGTGCAAGGTCTTTGGGCTGCTTATCAAAGGTCATAAGAATTGTTATACAGTCATTACAAAGGATTTAACATTATAGTATTTGTCCCAGTTTTGATCCCCTTTCAAAGCGTTTGACTGCAATTAACCCTGTGTTTTGTTCTTATCCTATAGGTGTGTCGTAGTGTTATTAAATCCCAGGAAGAACAAACAGCATCATATTCTAAACAGCTCCAGGTGAGTAACATTGGCAGCAGCAAATAATAATATTAATCACAAGTAGTATATCTCCTTACTAAATCTGTGATCACCTGTACTCTCCATAAGTACAATTTGTGCTCCTCATTTCAATACCTTTTTTACTTCTCTTGCATGGACAGTTATCACGTTTTCCTGTAATTATTCTTGGTTCGCCCAACAGAGAATCATTTACAGTCAGGTGCATAAATATTGGGACATTGACAGAATTTTCATAATTTGGCCTCTATTCACCACCACAATGGCTTTGAAATGAAACAAACAAGATGTGCTTTAACTGCAGACTTTCAGATTTAACTTGAAGGTAATTGCATCCAAATCAGGTGAACTGTGTAGGAATTACAACGGTTTCTATATGTGCTTCCCACTTTTTAAGGGGCCAAAATTAATAGGACAAACTAAACAATCCTAAATCTAACTTTCACTTTTTAATACTTTGTTGCAAATCCTTTGCAGGCAATTACAGCCTGAAGTCTGGAACGCATAGACATCACCAGACGCTGGGTTTCATCCCTGGTGATGCTCTGCCAGGCCTCTACTGCAAATGTCTTCAGTTCCTGCTTGTTCTTGGGGCATTTTCCCTTCAGTTTTGTCTTCATCGTGAAATGCATGCTCAATGGGATTCAGGTCAGGGGATTGACTTGGCCATTGCATAGCATTCCACTTTTTAGCCTTAAAAAACTCTTTGGTTGCTATTGCACTATGCTTCGGGTCATTGTCCATCTGCACTGTGAAGCGCCGTCCAATGAGTTCTGAAGCATTTGACTGAATATGAGCATATAATATTGCCCGAAACACTTCAGAATTCATTCTGCTGCTTTTGTCAGCAGTCACATCATCAATAAATACAAGGGAACCACTTCCATTGGCAGCCATACATGCCCACGCCATGACACTACCACCACCATACTTCACTGATGAGGTGGTATGTTTTGGATCATGAGCAGTTCCTTTCCTTCTCCATATTCTTCTCTTCCCATCACTCTGGTACAAGTTGATCTTTGTCTCATCTGTCCATAGAATGTTGTTCCAGAACTGTAATGGCTTTTTTAGATGTTGTTTGGCAAACTCTAATCTGGTCTTCCTGTTTTTGAGGCTCACCAATGGTTTACATCTTGTGGTGAACCCTCTATATTCATCCTTGTGAAGTCTTCTCTTGATTGTTGACTTTGACACATATACACCTACCTCCTGGAGAGTGTTCTTGATTTGGCCAACTGTTGTGAAGGGGTTTTTCTTCACCAGGGAAATAATTCTTCTGTCATCCACCACAGTTGTCTTCCGGGTCTTTTGGTGTTGCTGAGCTCTCCGGTGCATTCTTTCTTTTTAAGAATGTTCCAAACAGTTGATTTGGCCACACCTAATGTTTTTGCTATCTCTGATGGGTTTGTTTTGATTTTTCAGCCTAATGATGGCTTGCTTCACTGATAGTGACAGCTCTTTGGATCTCATATTGAGAGTCGACAGCAACTGATTCCAAATGCAATTGTCACACCTAGAATCAACTCCAGACCTTTTACCTGCTTAATTGATAATGAAATAACGTGGGAATAGCCCACACCTGTCCATGAAATAGCTTTTTAGTTGATAGTCCCATTACATTTGGCCCCTTAAAAAGTGGGAGGCACATATAGAAACCATTGTAATTCCTACACCGTTCACCTGATTTGGATGTAATTACCCTCAAATTAAATCTGAAAGTCTGCAGTTAAAGCACATCTTGTTTGTTTCATTTCAAAGCCATTGTGGTGGTGAACAGAGGCCAAAATATGAAAATTCTGTCAATGTCCCAATATTTATGCACCTGACTGTATATATCAATAAAATCTGAAGTTAATTTCAGGTCATTATGTTCCTGCTATGCTGTACCAAACCTCAAGATCTGTATACTAGAGATTTTTAAATGGCAACTCCTGCTCTTGTCTTCCACAGATGTGTTGCTAATCTTAACATTCCTTGCCCTATAACCCAGATAACACACTTCAGCACATTGCTGCCAGTCAAGCACTCAGTTTGCCGACTGTTTGTATACACTTTCTCCCAAGTCATTTGATCTCTTCTTATTTTGGCCAAGCTGTTCTTGCTATTTTTTCTTCTGTCTCCCTCTTGAAGTTCCAGGTCTATTAATGGCTCCTGTAGCTAATGATTGACCTGGAGGGCTCTTATTTTCCCCCTCACACCTCTAGGTGACAAGAGTGCATCAAAGCAGCAGGGATCTCTGTGTCCTTGACGCAGAAATGGAGGTCGTGCTTTCTGTTGTACATGCCGAATGATTAAGCATTGGATGATAATGCATTCTTAACCTGGTGTCATGTCAAGTTCTTGGAATAGCGACCTTAAAACCAGTAAACCCAAAACACAAGCTCCTTTGTGAAATATACTATAGTGGGAAGCATTTTAAAAGCTCAAGAAAAATGCATATATATTTATGTAAATTTACATAAAGCACAGCTTTGTCTCAAATAAATATATTCTAGATTTATGTGAACAGGACTTGTCTGGTCTAGAGATTGTAATGATCTTTGTACTTGGTAATATACATGGAAGACCAAATTGCAGCGATTTTTTATTTTTTTTTTAATCTTGGATGTTGTGCTATAAAATGATCATTACTTTGTCTCCCCACCTTTTTGTTTCTGTTCTGTGTCCGTACTTCTCCCACCTCCTTTCTTAAGGGTGTCCTGCAATTACTTCAATCAATGTTTATTAAGTGCAAATGCAATTCAGTGAAATTACATGTAGTTATACAAGAAATCCAGGGGTAAACGTATATAAAATAACCAGTTACATTATATATTCAATCTAAATATCATAAAAGGAAAAAAGCTAATTTTAACTTGCTTTTACGTGATTTTAATGCTCCCAAAAATGCTTATTTTGATGGTAATAGTTCGAAAATTAGGGCAAGGATGACTATTATGACTATTTTATTCGCCATGGTCACACTACTTTTGAAATGGATATCCTCTAAGTGAAGCAGTGTGTGACTAATCAAACTTTCTGCCGCCTTGACTACACTGTTAATAGACCTACGTTCTGCCTGTGTGCTATTGCAATATGCAATGCTGGGTACAGTCTTGTGCGACCGGCAATCGTGACGATGTGCAGGGGCACCCTGGACATCGCGTTATTGCCGGCACACGCTGCAGCACTTAATGAAGGATAGAACGATCACTCGTTTCGTCCTTTATTAACATACGTAGCGTCGCATGCGATATCGTCAGGCTTGCTGTGCAGAAAAACAAACCTGACAAAGTCCCATGTGACCGCAGGAGCGCGCATATCGTGCACATACACTGCACAATTTGTCATTCCATATTGGCAAAATCATCTAAATCGGAACGACATGGCTCCAGTGTGTACCCAGCTTATGGATACTTTCATTTACACATCTGTAATAAAATGTTAAACTGTTCCTGGGTAAACCAGTAGCACACAATAGTCATAGGAAGAATAGGTGGAGATACGCCATTACCATCACAGAAGACATGTGAGATAATTTGCGATATTAAGACCCAAAAACTTAATTCGGTCCTCATCTCCACTTCTTTTATTATTCATGCAAAGTGGGTGCAGGTCTGTTCTCATTGACCTCCTAAACTCAAGAATAACTTCTTTTGGTTTTCTTATTCTTTAGGGCAGATGAATAGTCTCCCCCCCCCCCCAATTTTACGAGACCTTTAACTGTGTTCCTATAATTTTACTTTACCCCCATCAATAGTTAAACCCACCATAGTGAGTGGTATCATCTGCAAATTTTACATTTGCATATTTGGAATATTATAACCAATACTAATTCATTTATCAGTTAACAACGTTGGAACAATAGAGTTAAAGGCAGAGCTGTAATCTACTCCCTTGTTGTCTAAATGGCAGAGGACATCATGGAGCACTTCCAGAACTTTCTTTTGGGTCTATTTTGCAGTCAACATCGACACTGGGATTTCATTTATTTTCCTACTCTTTCTGTGTCTGGGAAAAGGATCACTTCCATTGAAATGTGGCAAAGGTACCTGTTCAGGTGTCAAGCTAAATTGCTTGGTCAGACTAGATGCTGAGTGTGGGGGTGCTTGGCAGAGAACAGACATCTACGCTTGCCTGTGAGTACCCCCACAGTTGCAGCAGAGCCAGTCTGAGCTAGGTTCCTCATCCAGGCAGTGGTGATGATCTCAAAACCGCTAGTTGCTAACAGGAAGCAGAGCAGTGATTCTACCTCCTCTTCCGCTCCCTCAGGAGTCATGGAGATCAACCTGGCCCTCTTTTGACACACTGACTCCCAGGCACCCTACCTGCAGCACCTGACAAGCAGATTTGGGCTCTGGGTATCCATGACCTAAGTCGGTGCAGGTCGTTGTCCTCTCTGGAATGGCTTTCGGACTCTGCCACCACAGTCCAGACCCAAGACCTGCCTGTTTCCAGCAGTTCAGCGAGGGATTTCCCTTGGGTTTCCATATTCAAAGGGGTTGGGAGTGTTCATAGGATTCTGTCCCAGCGATTTTTTTCTGGCTCACTTATAAGGACCATGGTGGTGTGCAGGGAGTGGCAGCCCTGGTGCAGGCTGTGTCCGGTAGTTTCTACACGTTCAGGATAGTGAAGTCTAATATTCCAGCCACGTCTCTTTTTTAAGAGTAAAAAGAAACAGACCATTTATTTTCCTTCTCCTTAGTTGGAGGATTTCTTGCTTGGGTTTGACAAAAAGGGAAACTCCTCCCAAAGAAGATCCTCCCTCCCATAGCAACTCTTGTGGAAGACCACCACCATTTCGAATCCCAGCTCTGCTACCCTTAAGGAAATCAGAAAAGTTGAGCTCACTTTGAAGTGTGGGGGTCATTCAGACCCGCTCGCGAGTGAAGGTCGCTCGCAAGCGGGTCGATGTTGGGCGAATGCGCACGACGGAGGGAGCTCCGTCGTGCACATGTGCAAGACCCGGCGAGCGACGAGAAATACGTCGCTCGGGGTCTCGCACCAAAGGGGGCGTGCTGTCGATGGTGACTGACAGCACGCCCCCTTTGGTGGGCGTGCCGGGGGCGTGGCTGCCAGACGGAGGCGTTCCCATGGGAACGCCTACTGTCTGAGTCCGGCCCCACTGACATCAGTAATGATGTCAGTGGGAGTGATTTTGGCTCTGATAGAACCAAAATCACTCCTGGGCTTGCTTAAGCGAGACCCTACCGCAGGGTCTCGTCGCAAGCCCGATGGTCTTTGACCATCGCGACCATCATCATGGACGCTCGCATAAGATGTGGGTGGTAACCCACAGCTATGCGAGCGTCCAAAAGGCCGCTCCACATTTAAATAGAGCGTTCAGCTCTGAATCAGGCCCAGTGTCTGCACAGCAGCAGAAGCCTCACTCACACCCATTGTGGCTTCAGCCTGGACTTCTGGTGATTCAGTCGTTCCTCAATCAACTGGATAGGCTCAGTCACTATGTGGGCCTGGACTTTAGTGACTGACATCGGTCTTCGTGGCTGGCGGGTGGTTACCCTACTTATAGTAGTTTCAGGAGAAAAGGATTTAATATAATTAAAAAAAAAAAAAAAAAAAAACACCTACCTTCTTAAATTTAAAAATTCACCATTTTCTTTGACAAACGATCTCATTATTTGTTTTCATTTTTTTTTTACTTTTACTCATTTGGCATGAGCATTTTCTTTTATAGCTGTAACTGATTTTAATGAGATTGGTGTTCAAGTTTTTTTGAACATTTTCATAAGTATGTATAGCATCTATTGACTTTGAATGTGCTGGATTAATATGAACATTTCTGGACCATTATTTCAGCCTGGGACATAACCAGTTTCAGTAAACTGAGGGCCGTGCGCAAAGTATTTTGTCAATTGCAGCTTATTTTCTAACACAGATGAAAAGTACACAAAAAAACTGTAGAAACCATTCATCGTATATAAGTGGTTGGGTCAGCTCCCCACTGTGACATGTGGCGCCCATACAGCATGTGTTACTAATGCAGGAGACTACGGTACAGCACTTGGTGCCCCAACCCGCCGGCTTTATTTTGCCCACCCCGTCTTAGACTGTGCTAATTATATCAGAACAGATTTTATTTTTTTGCCAAGCAGCGGCTCTTTGCTTGCAAATGTTTCACAGTGCAATGGCTGACGCCACAGACTTTTTTCCATGGCGCACAACTGATTAAAATAAATAATGAAAAAAAAATTAGCTGTTTTTTTTTTTAAATATATTTAATCAATGGAAAGTATAGTCCCTATAAAATCTCCACTACAAACAATTCTTCAAGTTTTAAAGGATATCTACCTTTTGTGGGTTAGTTAATGTATTCCCTTTTTTTCCTAACCTATCTTAAATTGTGATGTTTTAGGTTAAATGAGTGAATTAAACAGGTTTTGTCCTAACTCTGTGACCATAAAGTCAGAAAGCCGGTGACATGTTGAGTAAACTTTAATTTTAAAAAATTTCCTTTCACAGGTTTATTCTATGTAGAACATTCTAATAGGCGCACAAGCTATTTTGTATTCCAGAGACTCAGTCATTTTACTGACTCACCCTCATGGCTGGAGGGCAGGATGTAGGTGTCATAAACTTTAGCAATGAAGTTCTAAATAATACATCTTGTGGAACATTCAAGCATTGCTGAGCGGTGCATATCGAGATCGCCTCAGCATATGGGTGACACGCACCCCGTTCCCACAGGTAATGTACACCCATTTTGTGAACACCCTCTTCATCAGCCTCAGTGTTGAGTTTTCCACAATCAAGTTGGTGTTAGTTGTTGGGGAGTCTTGGGGCTTTTTCAGGAGGATTTCTTGCCTAATCAATGTATGGAATTGTGCCAAGTAGCTCAGAAGGCATCATGGCTCACTGCAGCTGTGTATTAATGCCTTGGGGTCCCCTCACACTTTACGGATGGCACCATATTCTGAGTGATATTTTCAGCAGAAGATAGGAAACACTCTTTTAGAGTCTTTCCTATCACCTGTGCCACCACCATCTTGCCGAAAGATGGTGTTGCTGGCAAAAAGTATAGGAGGACCACTGAAGTCCTACAGTACCCAGGGAGCAGGGTTGTGACCTTGATCCAGGGACCCATATGCACCTCACACCCTGCACCCATTACATATGCCAGTTGATCATTGCTTCAGATATATATTTTTTCATCTTAAACCAACAGAAAATTTGGAGAAACATCCAAAGTTATATTTACATCTACCCCCCATCCTTTGGGAATTTGCATAACCTCACATTCATTGTTTTGTGCCTATTAATTTCCCATTCTTAATGAATAACCTATTTCTCTGTATGATTTGTGAGCTCCAGCAAATTGTTACCATCTGCTTAAATATTATAATAATGTTAAATTATTTGTTTGCTGTAAACCTTTTGTTTCCACAGTTACTATTCTTAAGTAATTTTCCATGTGTAGCTCGATTGCCCCTTGATGTCTGGTACAGTCATTCTCATTTGACTTTCTGCAATTAAATCTGTCGTCTTTGCAGGGGACCATGTGCAGCTGGTCCCCGACTCCGAGCAGTGCCCCCCAGGCACCTATGCACAGATGTGACTGCTTATTGAGAAAAAATTACTTTGCCTATAGTTGAATATACCATTTATTGATTTATTTATTTTTAATCCGTACTTGCAAGTGAATTGGGTGTACACTGCTGAAAAAAATGCAAGTGTGCACTTACAATCCTGTAGCAGTCAATCAGTTGTACTAAGCCTCACCTGTAATAAATGTAAATTATGTTAAATTAGCCAAGCTTAGTATAACTCCTAAAATGCTGGCTATTATAGAATGGTAATACAGACCTATTTTTAAAGACTATGGAATCTAGTTTGCATAAAGTAATGTATATGTATTGATGAGATAATATGGCTTTGTTTAGGAGATACCGGCTCTTCTCTGGCTAGTATAAAACAGTAGGGAGAAGTCATGGTGTCTATAGGAAACGCCTCATGTTCCTCCTAGTGGCGTCCACATGGCTTCGTTCGGTTTTCAACTCCCACAATTCATACTGGTTATTTTAGCTTAATGGCCCTTTAATGACAGCTCCCTCTACAGTTGACCCTTTATACCTCCAAAAGTAACACCTATAGCTTTAAATGCTGCATTTTGGCACAGGTGCGGGTGACTGACTGAATCGCAATATTGTGTGAACTGAACAGTTTTATAGTAATTTATTGAAGATGTGTACATAACTTATTGCTGTGGGCTTTACTTGTATTTTCTTTAATCGCTAATGTGCTGATTTTCTGTCTTTTTTTTTTTCAGAAAGACAATCACCGCACTTGCGTTTTCTCCAGATGGAAAGTTCTTGGTCACAGGAGAGGCAAGTGTTTGATATGTACCATATATTGTAAGGGGTCTTCCATGTGTCACAGTTCTACAGAAGACCACACTTGGGGAGTTTCCTGGAGTGATATGCTGCAGGATCTTTCTGATCCGATATGTCCATATGTGTGTACTTAGCTGTAAGTGATGTTTTATCAGGATCTAGTCCAAGTTACCCCATAGACTGTCCCAGATCAAAGAAAATCCAGTGTGTTTAGCTGTTCAGTTTTTCAGCACATTCCCAAGCCACTATAAACACTGCCTAATGTGTACGGAAGGCCATGCCATGTTTTCTACTTTAAGCTTACAATTTAGATATGTGTGCTTATGTAGAGTATGTACGGACAAGTGTCCTGGGAAGATGGGTGCCAGCAGTTTTGTAACAAACAACTTGTGGGCCATGTAACAAAAACAAATTGGGTGTGTGGTAGTGTAAATTGGCAGCTAGTTTTTCACATACTGAAATGGATTAATTAGGATTATAGTAAGATTCCTCTAGTGCTGAATTTACTGAAACTGTAGGGACCCCCAGTGCCTAACCCTAAACTCACCCTAAACCTAACCCTATATCTATATATTATTTATTTGAATTAAAAACATCCACATTAGAACAAAGAACAGTTGCAAGATCCGTGTCTTCCCAGCGCATCAGGTGGTAAAGGACTTAGGGCAGAGGTTCCCAAAGTCCGCCATTACAGTCCACGTTTTAGGGATATCCAAGCTTGAGTTCAGACTGTTAAATCAAATGGATTGAGGTACTAATTAAGTCACCTGTGCTCAAGCATGGATATCCTTAAAACGTGGACTGTAATGGCGGACTTTGGGAACCTCTGACTTAGGGCCTGATTCAGACTTGAGAGAGATATCTCACTCTATTCCCAACTGTGAACCTGAACAAACCATATTGCAATGCAAGGGGTGTAAATACATAAAAAAAATTTATGTGGGGTAAATACTGGCTGCTTTTGCATGTAGCCCACAAATGCTGCACAGCTTTATTATTACACTGCACTTTAGATGTCAGTTTGGAACACTCCTCCCAAATCTAAATCTCTTTGCACATTTTAAATCTGCCCCACCTGCAGTGCAGCATGGTTTCACCAAGATGATCAGTTGAGAGAGTTATCTCACTCTATTCCCAAGTCTGAATCAGGCCCTTAAGCCATAAGGAATGGTAAGTGGTAAAAGCACCAGTCTAATACTTAAAGTATTAGATTGTATGTATCCTTTTGATGATATATAGATGTTTCCACATACATCTAGCCTCTTTGCGCATTAAACTGTCCTTCTAGTCGTGCCATGCCGTGATGCGAGTCGGTAATGCCGAGCATCTGTTTGTGCGACTTTTTCATTTAAAATGAGCCTTATTCGCAAAGCTATATGAATAGGACTCACAAGCAGAAGCCGCTTCTGCATCTTCTGTGAACCATAGGAGCTGGTTTCCAGTGCTGACTGTTCCTAGGCACAGCATTATGGATTGTTACTGTGTACAGATCTACACTATGGTGAAACACTGCACGGATCTAGCTACTGTAACTGCACAGATTCATATCGCTGTCTGGGACCTGTATTGTCTGAACCAGCAATAATGGTGCCCTACAGAAACGCTGGAGAGCAGACTGTTGTGGCATTTGTTCAACTCTGAGGTAGTTCTGTTTCTACTTCAGGGTCCATAGGGGGTCCACAGGGTTGACCTTGGGGTATAGGTTGGGAACCAAATCCGGGCACCACGCAGTTAAAGCTTTTAGCTCCGAGGATGCACTTGGGTCCACTCTCCCTATAACCCCTCCCCCCAGCCAGAGGCACCTCAGTTTAAGTTGGTGCCCGGCCGGAGTCGGGTCACCGTTACTGCAGGGGGGCTGCTTGGCAGCCCCATAGCTTATAATTTATTTTAAAGAGTTTTATTTTATTATTTTTTACTACTCTTCAGAGCGGCAGCATCAGACTGTCCAATGGACGTCTAAGCTGCCGCTCCTACACCCCGCCGGCGCTGCGACGCCAGTACAGATCTGGGGATCGCAGCGGGACCCCAGAGTCTGTACTAGCCGGGCTCTGGAGGACTCCCTGGGCTGCTGCCGGATCGACGGGGACAGGTAAGTCGCGTGGTCACCGCTTGCGGTGACCCGCGTGTACATGCAGCCTTATGCCTCCGGCCTCTGGGGACAGACTGGAGGCGCTAGCGGTGGCGGCGGGCTCCCCCTCCATGGAGGCATACCCCGCATGTCCACAGCCCACCAGGGATTATAGCGGCAGCCGGCATCCCGGGGGGTTAATTGCTAGCCAGGGGAGGAAGCCTTCCCTGTCTAGCAGCTCCTCCCCTCAGCTCAGCGCGCCTTTCAATACTACAGTCTGGCGTCGCTGAGCTGCTTCCTCCGCGGGCCACGCTTCTTCTGAGGTCTCCAGCGGCCATTATCTCTCGGTGGTGCTGCAGAGCTCCTAGGATGACAGTGTGCCCAGTCCCCCTGCGTACCTGGCCATTTTGGGTGAGTGTACACAGCGCTATAGCCTTCCCTGACATTGAATCTGGGCAGTTGAATGTAGCGACATTGTGCAGTATATTATATGTCATGCTTATGTATGTACAGTATATATGTCTGCATTGTATGTGACTTATGCTAGTGCTGACTGTCTGCTTTTTCTCTCACCTGTCAGTGTATATCTATCCCTTTTCTTTATCTGCCCTAATACAGGTGTACCTGGGGTGGTTCTGAGACCTCACATATATATATACTTATTAATATTTGTGAGGTTTGTCACATACTGTTGCGTGCTGCACGTTGCGATATTTTAGATGGAACTGTGTGTTGCATACGCTGATAATGGGTCCCTGCAGCTACTCTTAGCGTTAGTCAGGAGCGGTATGGCGCTGCTTAATATTTCCGTCAAGATAGTCAAATATATCTGACCAGGAGCTTGCACACGATACTGCACCCATTATTGCTATCCTGCAAGTCATAGCCTGCAGGAATTAGTGTGGAGGATTTTAAATCAGAAAGGTTTATGTATGCGGCGCCATCTGGTGCCGGGCCCCTTGCACGACCCCCTTAAAGGGCGGTTTATTTCTCAGGATCCTCTCCTTTGAGGATGGCCGGGCGGGCCCCATTGTCGTCACTCGTTTGGAGTTACTTCACCATACTGCCCTTTTCAACTCTGGGTATCTCGCAATTTCTTGCAGTTTACCCCTGTGTCACAGACTATCGCTCCCTGCCTGGGTTTTTCACAGTACATGAATTACCTCCGATACCACATCGGTCTGTCATTCCCCTTGCAGGGATTACCACAACGGCCACCCTGGTGGATGTCGTTTTCTACTAAATACTAAATGGCGTGATATACGCCCTGTGGTTACTTCCCAGTGGCTCTGCTGTGCACTGGATGGTGTATTTGGCTCTTTCCCTCTCACATGGGGGGAGCTGATTTCAAGTGTTATTATTCCTGCTTTGGGGCTGGTAGCCAGGTTAATTCTGGATATAGAGAATGTCGATCCTGCACCTGTATCATACATTTCCCGTTTCTGCCCAGCGGGTGGATCTCATGGCGGGAGTCTGGCTGTCGCCAGAAACGAGGAGTCACAAAGGCCTCCTGTTTCCCATTCCCTGAGGGTCCTCACAAGTAATGGAATCTCCTTCTGGGGTGGATTTGTATGTTCATCATCGGATTACAGGCATTAATACGCCTCCCATCCCAGCCTGGACGGATTTTACGGATCCGTAGGTGGTAGCTTTGCCTGAAATCAATATACTCGTTTTCAGGGCCTGTTGCCCGTCCTACCATGGCCATCGCATGGTGATGCTTTTGTAACGTTTTTCCCCTCCAACACGTCTGGGGTTCAAATGTCTTTTGCCGCTCACATAAAATATGCAGTGGTCGTGTGGGATTACCTACATGGGATGCCGTTCTTCTAACTTTCAGGGTTTCGGCTGCGACTGTATCCACCGCAATACCCTATGGCTACGTTATGGGAAAGCAGAGGTGCAGACTCCTTCCATGGGGACGATCTTGTTTGGTCCTGACCTTGACAAGACTGGTTGTTCTACTTTCTTTCTGGGGCAGTGACCGATTGGTCCTCATTTGCCTATACTCTGTCTCAAATCCCTGAATCAGATTCCAAGGGTGCCTGGACTCAGGTGGAATCCTTCATGCTCCATCATCCGACATTTGGAACCTGGGGATTTTACAGTATATCTGAGTATTCAGGATACGTACCTACGGGTACATACAGAGCCATCTCATCAGCATGGGTTCAGGTTTGCTGTGCCACAGCAACATTTGCAAGTTTCGGGCTCTGCCTGTTGGGACTGTCCTCCACTCCACCGGGGTTTACAAGCTTTATGGATTTTCTGACAGTTCACCTGTTCAGTGTATCCGAATGCTCCTTTATCTGGGCGGCCTCCTGCTTTTAGCAGGATCACCGAGGTACTTTACCGCTAGGTCAGGCTAACCGTGGCTTCTTCTCGGCACAGATAATTAGTCAACGGAGAAAAAGTCCTCCCTGCATCCCTCACAGGGTATTCTTCATCTGGGAGCACTGCTGGATTCTCAGAATGTTAGAATTTTTCTGGCGGAAGACAAGATCTCCACTCTTCAACTTGGAGTGTGCGGATGTCTACGCAGTCGACATATGTCATTACTCTTGGTGATGCGCGGTCTACCAGAGTGTCTACCTTTTTGGTAGGGTGGATTGTGCTCAGTTACATTCCAGGCCTTGCCATAATTGACTCCTCTCCGGATGGATCGAGCTTTTTCCATCGGATCGCTGTTCGCACGATGATGCTCTTTCTGGAGGCGAGTCGGTCTCTGTCCGGGTGGCTATGGCCATCTCGTCCAGGGTATTCTTTGCTACAGACGGTGTCTGGTCCGCACTCGTTTCAGGGCAGCTGGACGTCTGTCGCTTCCGCCCTGCCACTTAACTTGTTGGAACTTTAGGCTGTCTTGGGCCTTCACTCTGGCCTAACCCATATGTCACGGTGAACCTGAATAGGTTCAGTCCGACAGTGTCACAACAGTGGCTTCCATCTAGGCAACACTGGTAGTTGGGTGGCAATGACAGGAATGTCATACATTCTGACATAGTCCAAGGGTCTTCTCCTGGCCGACTCTGCAGTGTTCATTCCGGGAGCTCTCCGTTGGGAAGCGGGCTTCCTCAGCCGTCACGACGTGCATTCCGGGGACTAGTCTCTTCTCCAAGACAGGTTTCAACTCCTGGTGAGCAGAGGGGGCCTCCCTGAGGTGATTGATCCTTATGGCCTTCTGACTCTATCAGACATTGCCGGTGTTACAGTCCAGCTCTAGGAGTACTGAAGCTACCTTCAGTGACTCTTTGTCAGTGAAGTGGTCCTTCCACTTTGTGTACCTGTGTCCTCCGGTCTCCCTTCTTCCTCGAGGTCTTCGGAAGTTTAATTAGAGACGGAAGGGCTTTCCTTCTGGGGGTTCCAGTTTGTCCCAGACATCACTGGTACTAAGATTTTCGGAGTCTCCTCATCGATGCTCCGTTCCTACTGCTTCACTATCTGGACCTGTTGTCTCAGGGTCCTTGTTTTTCCCTAGACCTGGATCGTTTGTCTTTGACTGCGCCCCTACTGCGGTCCTAGGGCTTCCCTGGCTCTGTCTTCATTGAGATGTTTAGAGCAGATAGGCCAGACTTTGCTGGCACGGACTGTGGCATACATAATTCTTATGGTATCGTACCTGTAGATACGATCCTCCGGTGTCCAGGATTTCCAGATATTCTGGCATTCCTTCCGGCTGGCTTGGGTTTCACCCTCGGCATGGCCTTCCTGACAGTGCGGATCTCTACACTGTCAGTATGGTTAAGATGTGGAATTGCTCCACTCTGGTATCCAGTTAATCCTTTGGAGTGTTTTTCTGGATTATGCTTCCATTTATCCTCCCTAGGGACTCCTTGGGAGTTAGTAGTGGTTCTTCGTTCCCTCCGGGGACAGTCAATGGAACCGCTGGTCGTGATAGCCTTTACATGGTCTATTGCTTTGGCTCTCTCTTTCTCTCAGGGTGTTTATATCGACCAGGTGAGTGTCGGAATTGGGAGCGTTCTCATGTGGCTCCCTCTTCTGGAGGGCATCATGTCAGGGTGTGAGTTGCTCTCGCCCTGTGTTTCTTCTTCGTACGATAAGTTCCAGAATAATATGGAACCTAAAAATCACTGTCATTCAGTCCCCAGTCCTCTCGGCTAGTGTGGCCTCATTGACTGTGGTCCGGCCTCTGTGGGTTTATGTGATCCGTTCAAGTTCCTTACGGAAATCAGACTCCTTATTGGTGGTCTGAGATTTCTGGTTTTAACAGGAAAGTATGGCCGGCCTATGGCCAATGTTGGCTGGATGGCCTCGTATGTCTTCTTCAGGGGCCTACACATGGGTAGGCCTTTCTGTTGTTGATGCTTGTTTTTTCTCGGGCCATGTAACCCTTGTGGGCGGATCGCTGTGGCGCCTTGGCTGTTTTGCCTTGCTAGGTGGCCACGTGGTCTTCTGTCCACACCTTCTTCTTTTTTTTTTTTTTTTTTAAGGTTCTAGGCATTGGTTTCCTTTGCCTCTCAGGATGCTTCCGTTTTGGCGGCGGATTCTCCTCTCAGCACAGGAGTGTCCCCACCCTTGGTTGAACTGCTTTGGGACATCCCCAAGGTCAACCCTGTGGACCCCCTATGGACCCTGAAGTAGAAAACAAGAGATATGGTAAGAACTTACCTTTGTTATCTCTGTTTCTACGAAGTCCATAGGGTCCACAGGGCGCCCGCCCTGACGCACCTGGCTTCATATGGGCTGTGTTACTGGTCACCGGTTTCCCGTCTCCTTTTCTGTGAGTATGGTTCTAGAGTGTTCCAGTTTTCTCTCTCTGTTTCTCTCCTCCTCCGGCCTTTGGCTACTTGCAAACTGAGGTGCCTCTGGCTGGGGGGAGGGGTTATAGGGAGAGTGGACCCAAGTGCATCCTGGGAGCTAAAAGCTTTAACTGCGTGGTGCCCGGATTTGGTTCCCAACCTATACCCCAAGGTCAACCCTGTGGACCCTATGGACTTCGTAGAAACAGAGATAACAAAGGTAAGTTCTTACCATATCTCTTGTTTTTAGTTACCCTTGGATTTGATATGGCTCTGCTGTGCTCTCTGTATTGAAAACCAATAAAATAACTCAACATAATGAACAAATACAGTATAAAAGAGCAGGGCGAAGCCAAGATGATGAAGCGATGAATTCATAAAAAACACATTTGTTTTTCTCTCCATTGAGATTGTTTTAAACGGTTTGTGGCGTTTAACTTGTATTAGCCGGGATGTAAGCAGCTTGTGTGGGAGTTGGATCGAAGCCAACAGACGTGTGGTCCTGGCAGTCTTTCAGCTTTCTTTCTACTTCAGGGTCCATAGGGTATCCACAGGATACCTTGGGGTATAGGTGATGACGTCAGTCTTCAGGCACCACAGAGTTAAAGTTTTCAGCCTCCCAGGATGCATCTGGGTCCCTCTCCTATACCCCGCCCCCGGGCCAAGGCATCTCAGTTTCGTCGGTGCCTGGCCGGAGTCGGAGGCACTGTGCAGAGGGGGGCTATGAAGAGCCCCTGAAGTTTCTTTTAGACCGCAAGGTGGAGATCTGCCTCAAAGCCGTTTATTCCCTTGCAGGGAAGCATCCAGACCGGCTCTGGCCGTGTGTTGGGTAGCCAGAGCTATGGAGCGCTGGGCGGATAATTTGGAGGCGTCTTTGGACCGAGTTGGTGGGCAATCTCCGAGACTCGGCCACTTACATTAATGAAGCGGCCTTAGATATTTGTATGCTCACCTCTAGGATCTCCTCTGCAGCCGTGGCTGCTCGTCGCACCTTATGGTTGCGTTCTTGGAAAGCGGACGCGGATTCCAAAAAGGGATTAGAAGGTCTGGACAGGTACTATTTGGTCCAGATCTGGACAAAATTGTAGTTACGTTGGCAGCAGCAAAATCTGCATGTCTTCTGTCTGCTACGATTCCTTCTAGTGCTGGTGGGTCGTCCTTTTGGCCTCACAGGGCCCAAGGTAGGCCTAAAGTACAGTCCTGTCCACGGCAGGCTGGGGCCAAGAAATTGTCCAAGCCCAAGAATCAGGTCTGGAGTACCAGACGTCCGGCTCCTAGGTCAGATAACAAACCTGCTGCCTGACGGTCCAGGCCTCCTTTTGGGGGACCCCAAAGTGGGGGGCGCCTGCTTCAGTTCGCCCGGTGCTGGTCGCAGTGCATGTTCCAATTTCCCAGAGGGGCCTGGGTTTCTATTCCATTCTATTTTTGGTGCAGAAACCCAATGGGTCTTACCGTTCAATACTAAACCTAAAGGCCCTCAGCAAGTCCTTGAGGGTGCCTCTGTTTCGGATGGAGACCCTGCGGTCCAATATTCTGGCACTGGAACCTGGGGACTACATGGTGTCATTGGACATCCAGGACGCTTACCTGCATGTCCCTATTCTTTGGCACCATCAGCAGTTCCTCAGATTGGCAATCTGCAACGAACATTTCCAGTTCCGGGCACTGCCTTTTGGCCTGGTGACTGCTCCACGGGTATTCACCAAGGTCATGGCGGTCATGGCGGCTCTCCTGCGGACGCAGGGAGTCCGACTGTTGCCTTATCTGGACGACCTCCTGTTGATAGCGGGGTCTCCAGAGCTTCTTTTACACCATCTGGATCTGACGATTGCGGTACTGCAACGTCACGGCTGGTTGACAAACTGGCAGAGGTCCACTCACCCCGTCTCAGAGGATCCTGCACCTCGGGGCCTTATTGGACTCCAGGCAGCAGTGGATCTTTGTGACGGAGGAAAAGATCCTTGCTTTGTAGTTGAGGGTGCGCAGTTGTCTGCAGTGTCGTCGAGTGTCGATACACTTGGCAAAGAGGTTATTGGGCTCAATGGTGTCGGTATTCGACATGGTGGAGTACGCCCGATTTCACTCCAAACCTCTGCTGCTATTGATCCGGTCCAGATGGAATGGATTGCCTCAGTGTCTCAAGTCCCAGACGATGGGGCTCACTCCGGATGTTCGCCTGTCTCTAACCTGGTGTTTGCAGACGCCCGTTCTGGGTGGCGAACTGGGTCCTGTTAACAACGGACGCCAGTCTCCGGTGCTGGGGAGCTGTCACGGGTCCACACTTGTTTCAGGGCAGGTGGACTCGGGCGGTAGCGGAGCTTCCAATAAACATTTTGGAGCTCCATGCGGTGTCAAGAGCTCTCCAGCGGGCACAGCCGGTTCTCCAGGGTCACCCTGTGCAGGTCCCGTCGGACAACGCCACCACGGTGGCCTATTTAAACCAGCAAGGAGGAACCGGGAGAGTGGTCTTTATACCAGGACGTCTTTCGGAGTCTGGTGGACAAGTGGGGTCTTCCAGAGATAGACCTCATGGCGTCCCGGCACAACAACAAGTTGCCGGTGTACGGGTCTCGAACATGAGACGAAAAGGCGTCTCTGGTGTATGCCCTGTCTGTCTAGTAGACGTTCCAGTTTGCCTACCTTTTCCCTCCGTTTTCCCTTCTTCCGCGGGTATTACGGAAATTCAAATCAAGAAGGAGGTACGCTACTGTTGATAGCTTCCGAGTGGCCCAGACGGCAGTGGTTCTCCGACCTCCAGAGTCTGTCAGTAGACGTTCCTCTGAGGTTACCATTACGACCGAATCTGCTGTCATAGGGTCCTTGTCTTCACCCGGACCTGACTCGGTGTGGCTGTTCATGCTAAGGTCCAGAGGGTTTTTCTAGCTCCGTGGTGCAAACCATACTAAGAGCTCGTAAACCTTCCTCGGCAAGAATCTACCATCGTGTGTGGCATACTTTCTTCCGGTGGTGTAGACCTAGAGGTTATTCCCTTAGGGAGTTCCGCCTGTCTAGGGTGTTGGCTTTCCTACAGGCTAGACTGGATCATGGGCTTCGCCTGGCTTCCCTGAAAGTGCAGGTGTCTGCCCTGTCAGTCTGGTTTCATCGTAGGATTGCTGCGCTCTCTGATGTGCACACCTTTATGCGAGGTGTTCTTCGCATTCAGCCACCTTTTGTTCCACCGGTGGCGCCTTGGAATTGGGCTGTGGTCCTGAGAGTTCTCTAGGGACCGCCGTTTGAACCACTGGACTCAGTGGACTTTAAATGGCTTACAGCTGAAACCATATTCCTTCTGGCCATTGCCTCGGCCAGACGGATTTCGGATTTAGGGGTTCTCTCTTGTAGACCCCCTTTTCTGATTTTTCATAGGAATAGGGCGGTGCTTCGCACTCGTCCGGGATTCCTTCCCGAAGTGGTATCCAGTTTTCACATCAATGAAGAAATTGTTGTGCCGGCTTTCAATTCACCTGGACTTTCAGTAGGTGACGCCACTTGGGATGTTGTGCGGGCATTGAGAATTTATGTTGACCGCACTTCTTCTTTTAGGAAGTCGGACGCCTTGTTTGTCCTCTATGGCTTCCGTAAAAATGGTTGGCCTGCTTCAAATAAGACTTTGGCAGGCTGGATTCGTATGGCAATTTCAGAAGCTTATCTTCATGAAGGTCTTCCAGTTCCCTCCTTGGTGAGGGCTCATTCCACTAGGTCTGTGGGTCCTTCGTTTGCAGCTAGACGTGGTGCCTCTGCAGTTCAGATCTGCAAGGCTGCTACGTAGTCTTCTGTCAATACCTTTGTGAGGTATTACGCTTTTGACATCTTTGCCTCTCAGGATGCTTCCTTCGGGCGGCGGATTCTCCTCTCAGCACAGGAGCGTCCCCACCCTTAAAGGATACTGCTTTGGGACATCCCCAAGGTATCCTGTGGATACCCTATGGATCCTGAAGTAGAAAATATGAGATATGGTAAGAACTTACCCTTGTTATCTCTATTTCTACGAAGTCCATAGGGTTCCACAGGATTCCCGCCCTGTCGCACCTGTACTGCAGATGGGCTTTATTCTGGTCACCGTTTTTTCCGTCTCCCTATGGTGAGAATGTGATTCTTGTGAGTGTCCAGATTTTTTTCTTCTCTCTCTTTCTTCTCCTCCTCCGGCCTATGGCTTGTGACGTAACTGAGATGCCTTGGCCCGGGGGCGGGGTATAGGAGAGGGACCCAGATGCATCCTGGGAGGCTGAAAACTTTAACTCTGTGGTGCCTGAAGACTGACGTCATCACCTATACCCCAAGGTATCCTGTGGAACCCTATGGACTTCGTAGAAATAGAGATAACAAGGGTAAGTTCTTACCATATCTCATATTTTATACATTATAGGGGAGGTTAGATGCTTGTCTGATCTTTAGAGAACAGTAAGATATTTTATTCTGGACAGATGAAATGGACTATTCTCATTAGGAAATGCTATGTACAGTATGTATTTCGTCTAACATGGCCAGCGTCCTAGTGATGGGCACCAATAAGATGGATAAACGTTGGTATTAAGTGAAAGCATATCACTGCATATTATCATTATCGTTTGAATCATTGTGTCCATGACAATCCTCTACCAAAGGGACTTGACTCCGTATTATACACCGAACTTGCATTGGCGGGTTCTACCCCTTTTAGACCCCATGATCGGGCATGGGAGAGGGAGAAGGACCTGAGTTAACTTTTAGATGAGGAAGACTGGGAAGAAATGAAAGGACACAGTGCCTAATTCAGAGATAAAGTAATGGTGATATTTATGCTGATCGAGCCAAGTTTGCCAGTGTGCATGCGTATAAGGCACAATACGCATGCATCACGATTGCTTTGCGATTTTGTTCGCACAGAGGACCCATTGCGATTGCATTCGCAGCATGTGAGCTCTCATCGTGCAAGGAGAGCTGCAGTGTTTGCGGCTGGTCAGACCTTCCTCAAGGGCAAGATGGCTGCTCAATGTGAGTCGATGTTACCGATATTTACGTATTTTACCGATGTCTTATGCAGATGAGAAGGCAGCAGTGGGCATCTCTATGCTCCGGGAATCTTTGCAAGTCTTAGCATGTTTCGCAGCTGCGTTCCGTGCGAAATCTCAACTGCAATCGCATTAACGTCCATCGTTGAGTCAGTCCCACAGTCTATAGCTCCATTTGTTTCAAAATGAAAGCGTGCCTATAAGCTCTCTATACAGATTTATTTATTTATTTATTTATTACCAGTTATTTATATAGCGCACACATTCCGCAGCGCTTTACAGAGAGAATATTTGGCCATTCATATCATTCCCTGTCCCAGTGGAGCTTACAATCTATATTCCCTACCACATGCTCACACACACTAGGGTTAATTTTTGTTGGGAACCAATTAACCAACCAGTATATTTTTGGAGTGTGGGAGGAAACCGGAGGAAACCCACACAAGCACAGGGAGAATATACAAACTCCACACAGTTAGGGCCGTGGTGGGTATTGAACCCATGACCTCATTGCTGTGAGGCAGTAACACTAACCATTACACTGTCTGTGCTGCCACAGATGGTACCTAATTCCCTCTACACTGCATACATTTCCCCCCCGAATACTTCCCCTAGTTCCTGGTGAGGCTTCTCTACAGATGGCTCACTTAGTCACATTTGGTGGCATAGCCCTAACATCTCTGCATTTTGGTTGGAGATCATATTTATTAGACAGGTGCTATTCAAAAAATCCTGCCATTTTTTTTCCCTGCTCTTCACAAGTTCCTGGATTTGACTGCATTTGTGCACTAATAATACTAGTTCAAGCTAGATCTCATTTACCACTTCATAAATAATGCTACTTGGTTCTTAATTTTGCACATGTTTATGTTGAGCAAACACTGCAAAAGATCACTGCCTCAATCCAATTGTCTATTTGCACTGAGGTGCAGAAGGTGAAATGTCATTCAGGGACACAGTGGCGTGACTGAAATTTGGCGGCTGTTATGAAGAAGACCATCCTTTGCCAGTCAGACTAGTATCGCAGACGAAAAACATGTGGAAAGTGCCAGACTGCTTAGCTGGCAGCCGCACCTATGTTTATATACAGGCCTTTTTGGTAACGTGAAGTCATGGTTCAGTTCAACCAATATTTGCTCTGTTCTGATCTTCATCTCTGCGGCAGCTCAGACTTTGGCAGTGTGGTGTTTCCATCTTGTCACTCATTGCCCTGGTCCTATGCTTTTACAGGCTGTTTTAGATATTTCGGCGGTAGACCTATTTTACATGATGTCCAGACACCAAATCCTCAAAACAATTCATAAGTTCCGATACACAGCCTTAAATTAAACTTTCAACCGCTCACTGCTTCCAGTGGTTGTCCACAAATTACTGCAATTGTCATACGTTTCCTGCACTTTTTATTTTTTTTTAAGTTCAGTGCCTCTCTTTTTTTTAATTTGTCAAGCGTGTGTGTGTGTGTGTGTGTGTGTGTGTCTGTATACTTTTTATATTCATGAAATGGGGAGGTTGTGATTATTCTAAAAAAATAAATCTATATTGGCCTATCTATATCTCCAGCACTTATTAGTCAGGCTCTGTAATCAGTGTAATTGATTCCCAGTAAAATTTAAAGGTTGAATGTATGAGAAAATGGCTGCCTCGTTCTTCAAAGGGTATTTGTTTAATAGTTTTAGAGTTGTGTTTGGCAAACAGCCGTCAGACCTCTATTGTTCTAATCATGACTTTGTTCACAGAGCGGGCACATGCCAGCAGTGCGGGTCTGGGACGTGGCTGAGCGAACACAGGTAGCAGAACTCCAAGAGCACAAATATGGAGTGGCCTGTGTGTCCTTCTCTCCTAGCTCCAAGTACATTGTATCGGTCGGGTATCAGCATGACATGATCGTCAATGTGTGGTCATGGAAGGTGAGTTCTGAGTCAATATTTAGGTGTAAAGCTAATACACTTTGTACATAAATGCAGTGTTCTCCCCAGGCTATTTTTTGCGGGTGCATCACCTGGCAAGAAACCGCCTTCCACCCGGCACTTTGGGAGCCTGCAAGCGGGGACAGTATCTGGGGGCTGTATAAAAAGGACCATATCCTACAGACTTTGCAGCTTTTTCATAATCAGATGACTGGGCCTCTAATAAGAGGAGAATTAATATATAAAATGTTATTTCAAGTTTAAATCATAAGGTCGGGGTTTAAAACCTTTTATTCTTGCGAAGGCCCCCACCCGGCTACTTGTTGATGCCACCCGGTTGGAAAGGGAGAACACTGTAAATGTATTGTCTGATTCAGAGATGTACGCTATTCCGATGTCGCAGAGTGAGATCCGCACATGTGCTGTGTGGCATTTGCGCATGCTCAGATCTCACCATCGGAGATGTGCGTAAACCATCGTGTTTGCTTACATCTCTGAACACGCCCTATGTTAGGAATTTGCAGTTCAGTTTGCCTTTTTATTTTTTGTAGTAATACATTGTCTGTCTTTGTTATATATAAACTGGAATTACCTTTTTGTTACCCCAATTGTGCCATCAATCTGTAAAAAAAAAACAACTTAGCCCTCCCCCCTCAAACCACACACACACACACACACCCACACACTTACTTGTTCCCTAAAAGTAAGTTCTCAATTGACCTGCTCTGTTTTGGTGTGTTCTTTAGTTGTACCACAAATTCTTGATGGTTACTTCCCATATTATACCAGCAATTACTTTGTATGGAGGAATTCAAACTGCATTGTTTGAGTATAGTTTCTCAACCTCTCTTTTCTTTAGGACCGTAAAGGTGCGACACACTGGGCGATTATGAAAGACAGTACGATTAAGACATCGTAGTCGTACAGTCGTTCCTGATACCCTGTAGTGCCTACACTGAGCGATCAGTCGTTCAGTGCAGACACCCTCCATCATTCCTGAACATGGCCAATCAGTAGTTATCGGCAGATTGGCCTACATGTTCAGGCAATGGACAATGTCAAACGACCAGCGGGTACGCGCATCGCAGGTTGTTTCCGACATTATAGTGCACGATTACGATGTCGTAATCGTGCAATCGCTCAGTAATATCGCCCAGTGTGTATGCACCATTAGTGTTTATCAGTTGCTATCACCACTTTAATATGGCTGCAGAATGGGCTTGAGTGAGAGACACAATGACAAGTAACAGTGTCGGTGACTGTGGCTTACCCATTGGTCCTTTTGTTCCACCTTCCTCCAAAATGTCATAGGTGTGGTTTCGTTTTTGTTTTGTTTTTTTACTGATGGGACTAACTATGGAGTTTGAAGTTGAACCATTGCATGGAGCAGCTCCTGGGTTCTGGGGTCAGGGTACATTTTGTAGAGATCTGCTCTTGGCCTCGGAGGTAGTGAAATTTAACAATCTATGGTCGCTAGTTTTTTTTATTTTCAAAAAATCCTTCCTGTGCAGAAAGCTTTGCCAATAGTGGGGAATGGAGTTGCCACAAAAGCCTAAAGAAAAGACTAGTACAAAATATTTTTCAAATTTCTTTTATTCGTCAGAGCAATAATATAACATATATTCTACAAAAAATAATAGTAAGTAAATAAAACAAAGGCCCATTAAGGGCAATAAAATACAAATAGTACAAAATAAAGACCTAAAAATATTTGTCTTTGCAAAACAATCATAATATTCTAGACCTGGCAGGCACCCCCCTTAAAAATAAAAAGACTCCAACAAAATTAAACAAGGAAAAAGAGATCCAAAAAGAGACAGATTCCGTATCAGCTTGTAACAGGTAGCGCAACAGGCGGATCGTCCAATAAAATTCTGTTTTCATACCAAGAAGTATTTCTGAAACATAAATAGATTTGGCGTCATAATTCCACCGTAAAGGAGTCTATAAAACCTTCCCACAGCTGAAAAAAACAGCTGTCTTATAGGGGTATTCAATATGGAGCGAAAACACCGTTTCTGCGAGGTTTTTCGCTCTGATGACATTTTTGCCGCTTTTACTTTTACACCGTATTCAATTTGAAAACTTTTCGCCGGTGCGAAAAGTATATTGCATTCGACCCTGCGAAAAAGTATCACCAAGGAATGGGTTGCGAAAAAAAGTGCAGAATTGGGGTTTTGGGGTGCAACATTTCGCTAAACACCCTGCAACCTTCAGACAGTCCCCCAAAGGTAAACTGTGTCAAAAAATTTAAAAAAAATACCTCAGAAGACCCCCAAAAAAAGCACTTTCATTTTGGGGGCGAAAAAAAATTTGCGGGGTACAAAGTTAAAAACTAACGAACTACAATCTAGGGGGGTCCCCAAGTATGCGCCAGGTGTTTTTTTTTCATCGCAGGTGTTTGCGGCAGGCGGATTTTTCACGTTTTTCAAAACTTCACTTTAGCAACTTTTAAATATGCTCACCCCCATTTTCAAGCACCCAAAATGTGCTGGGACTACTTATTTTCAGCAAAAAAACCTTCTAATTACTATTCTTCACCACCTTCCCAAATCCCCAAAATAGCAGCTATTGAGCCCGTTTAAAGATCACAAAAACCTTCAGTAGGGATAATCGGGGGTATCCACAGTGATCCCCCATGTCAGAACATCTTTTTGGGGGTGTTAGGATGATTTCCCCAAAAATCAGCAAAGTTTTCGCTGATTGCACATTTGCCAGGTGCCGTTTTCGACGATTTCATATTGAATACGGGTATAATCGGGGGTGCGCGCGATACTTTTCCGCTGGCAAAAGCTCCGATGTGTGGTGAAAACTTCGACACGCATACACGGCGAAGTTTACGTTTCATATTGAATACCCCTATTCGTCTCCTTATGCAACGTGGTCTCCAGCCAATCCATTTGAAAAGCAGAAAATTATTTGGCCTGAAATAAACAGATGGGGGCTCTGCTTGGGTCCACATCTGCAAAATGCATTTACGAGCTACCGCAGATATAATCAACAATAGTTTTTTTACTATCTCTCCTACCCGAAACAGATGGTGGTAAAATACCCAAAATCGCCCACTCCGCTAATAATGGGAGGTAACTATCTAGGCACCTAGATGCAAATCTGTTAAGTGCTGCCCAGAATCCACGTACAAGGGGACATTCCAACATACAGTGTATGACGGTTGCATCAGAGGCCCCACATTTAGCACAAACACTAGTATCGGACAATCCGATCAAAAACCTGCGGTGAGGGGAAAGATATCCATTATGAGACTAGTACAAAATATAATTTTTTATTTTTTTTGGTTCTTTCCTGACTGATTCTCTTTCAGAAAAACGTTGTGGTGGCAGCAAACAAGGTTTCTAGTAAAGTGACGGCAGTCTCGTTCTCAGAAGACAGCAGCTACTTCGTCACAGCTGGGAACAGACATGTCAAGTTCTGGTACCTGGATGAGGCAAAGTCATCGAAGGTGAGAGCGGTAATGTATGTATAGGAACTAGTGTTTCTTCTAATGAGCAGAAAGGAGGAACACAACTTCACTTTCCATGGTCTGATCTCCATTTTGTATTTAATGGATTACCCTGTGCCCACCATGACCAATCAGCAAAGAGCATGGATTAGACTTGCATAGTTTTCATTACATTTTAATCCTGTTTCAGTTTAGGCAGAATAATACAAAAGCAATAGGGTCATTTAGTAACACTACAACCGTAGAGAGAGGTTAATGCACAAATATGTAGAACATTATTGTAACCTGTGTTGTGTTTACACCACTTGGTAATAAGCTGGCACAAATGCGGTGCGATTTCATGGTCTCTAACTTGCCAGCTGAGCACTGCCAGTGGTATAGGAAACATTTGAGGGCGTGATTACTTCTGGCTGCACAGAGCCCATTGAATGACTGACTGTTTAAGAGCATAATACAGTGTGTTACAGTAGAACTGAATTTATTTTGAGTGCAAATGCATGAGAACAGATCGCTGGCAGTCAAAATGACAATGGAAAATAAGGTGATAATCTAAATGTAATTGGACTACACTTCTATGTAATTGCTAGTGACTATGGTGTTGGTTTTGACCATGTGTGGTGCCCACCTCAATTTTAGCACTTACAACATATCTGTCATCACTGCACTTACTAATAGATGGTGCCCAACATAATGTGATCTTCTCATTTAAAAAAGTTTTTTGTTCTGAACTGTTAAATGTTACCTTCAAGGTTTATACTTTATAGTCATGTGGGCAAGGCTTTTATTTGTACTACGAATTTCCTACTAACATGGAACCCATCTGTATTACAGAATTATTTTGTCAGTGCAGAGACATGACCCAAAAGATGACGTCTAATGATCAGATAAATGAAGTCCTTGTGATGTGTCTTTTATAAACAGGTCAATTCTACTATTCCACTGCTCGGGCGCTCTGGTCTGCTGGGAGAGCTGAGGAACAATTTCTTCACCGATGTCTCCTGTGGGAGAGGCAAGAAGGCGAGCAGCACTTTCTGTATCACATCCTCAGGCCTCCTGTGTGAGTTCAATGACCGACGATTGCTAGACAAGTGGGTGGAGCTCAGGGTGAGTTTGGGCAGTTACCTCTTGTAAAAATAAATGTATACGATCTATGGTTAGTGAATGTTGAAGATGTAAGGTCTGTGATACTCCTCAATATAGACATACTGATGAAGTTTACAGCTTTAATGAGAGAGAGGGGAATTCCATATCCCCTTAAGGTAGAAACAGCAAAGGTATGTTATGTCATGGATGCAAGTGGACCAGAATTTGATGTGGAAAGCGATTTTTATTATTTTTTTTGAATCTCAAATATTTTTAATCATGTCATTTTTGTTTTCCATTTATTTCTCCAATGAAAAAGCAGGTGACACTTGCATGTCACTAATACAATATATAGTTTCCGATCTGATGAAGCAGGCTGCGACCTGTGAAACACACCATGCACTTGCGGAACAGTGATTGTTCCGTCATTCATTTAAGCTGGGTACACACTGGCTCGGTGGGCATGCATTCCATCTGAACGAATGCCCTTGAATGGGGATTGCCTGTACACACTTGAACAAGTTAATGAATGACGGAACGATCACTATTCCGTCCTTTATTAACATACCATAGGTGCTAGCGATATCGTTAGGTTTTATGTGCAGCACATCAAACCTAGCAACCGTCGCTAGCGACTGCGGGAGCGTGCCATCGCCTGTACACACTGAGCTATGTAGGCGATTTGTCATTCTGAAATCGTAAATCGGCCCAACATCACTCCTGTGTGTACCCAGCTTAACTCGTTCAAGTGTGTATGGGCAATCCCCATTCAAGGGCATTCGTTCCGTTGTCTGAACGTGTACCCAGCTTCAGCAGGACATTTATAAAATAACATGTAGCTACTGTACATGGTTGTTCTTATCTGGGTACAGTGATCTTTACTTAACAGCATTCATGAATGTTAACACATCCTGTTTCATGATGATGTTGAGCATCTTACCCATGTTCTATAAGATTGGCTTTAGTATGTGTCCTTTGTTGCTTATTCCCTAACAGACCACCATGGCCAGCTGCATTATTGTGAATCAGGACTACATTTTCTGTGGTTGTGCTGATGGCACCGTGCGTATCTTCAACCCATATAACTTGCACTTTCTTAGCACCATGCCAAAGCCACACAGCCTTGGAGTGGACATCGCCACCGTCACTGAAGCTAGGTAAGGCAAAAAGCTCAGCGATTTGTATGTGACTCTTTCAAGACCTAATTTCCGCATTGTGAAACTGAAATATGTGGACCCATTTTTAGAATCTTTTCATTCGTACTCTAAAACGTATCGGTGTGTGTACCTTCTCGGATTCCAAAAATGTTATGGCTAGAGGTATTACTTTATAGGTCCTGGGAAAGGGTCGGTCTGGTTTTTCAAGTTGGTGATATGCAAATTAGGGGGAAAAAATAAGTTTGGAGAAATTCTTCATCATACTAAGCCAGCTGAAACTGTCTAGGTCACCTGGATACTCCAAACCACTTAGTTAAAAATCTGGTTTTAAAAAGTCCATTCTGTGCTTTTATCACTGTTGTGCTGTATGCACGTGGGTAAACTGTGGCGTTGGGTTAATAGATGTGGGTTTTGAGAGAGGCCACTGGATAAGCGTAAAAGTCCGATTGTTATAGATCTGTGCAGGGTCTGCACTGCGCATGTGCGGGTATCTTTGGGCAGGGCCTCTCAAAAATAGGGGTGTATTAGGTTAGAGTTTTTGCTATTAGAAGCTCTTTTCTCAATAGAACCGTTTTAAAAACACTACTTTGTTCGCAATATATATGTACATTGCCCTGGGTGCAGCCATCACTAGTCCTCCACTTCATTTCAATATCCATGATTCATTTACATAGGTTATTAATGCATCTGGTGCCTTTCAAAGCTGAAGCACAGTGAAGGGAATTGATGCTGACCGTCCCTGCTGTACTCTTCTCAGGAAGAACAATTTATTCCTTTGATCCATGTCTCCACATGTGGGATTCTTCTCTCCTGACCCCCAGCCCACAGCTGCATGGTTTGGCTTTCAATAGATCCTGTGTTTCCTTCACCAGTCTCTCAGTATTTCAGTTGACCTCTCATTTTTTTTTTTTTTACGGCTTTGTCTTCTAAGAGCTTATAGTGATGCTGAAAGTATAATTTCTATAGGAATGTCTCTTCCTTTCCCCATTTTCTCAAGTATTCAAATTGCAACGTTTCACATAGAGCAATGTTACAAATCTGTCTTTGCTCCATTAATCACATGTAGTATTACAGTATATGGGGTCTATGTCATCAGCCAGTCAGGGTAATAAACCTAGTATCTCAGTTATAGACTCTGGTTAAAATGCATCCTTTTATACTTTTGTTTATTCTAAAAGATGTTGTTGGTGTGCCAGATATGGATATAAGATGGGCTAATTGTGCAGCTCAAAGGTGATTTGCAGAGACCTTTTTATTAATTCGATACACTAGTGACGTGATGACATCAGCCATACAGATGTGTCCACATACATCTATTCTCCATACACTACAAGTCGCGTTACACAACTCGTGAGAGCAGTGTGACTTGTAGCGCCAAGCCTCTTTTCGTGCGACGTTTTGCCCTCAAATGTCTTAGTTGCACAGCAATGCGAATAGGATGCACAAGATTAAAATGATGTGCAGCATGCCTATATTCTGTGTGCGACTGCGGGTGCATCTGCATGCGAAACTACGTTACACTGTAAGGTAGCATTTCGCATGCAGATACACCCACAGTTGCACGCACATTATGGGCATGCTGCATATCATTTTAATCAGCAGAAGCCGCTTGTGCATCCTATTTGCATTACTGTGCGACTAAGACACATTTGTATGTAAAATGTTGCACGATAAGATCCTGTTAAGATAGCTGTTGTGATTCTACAGTAAAACAAAAAATATAAGGCCATTTCATGCATTCTCCTTCACTTCTTCCTTTATATTCCTTTAGACTGCTATGGAGGCCTGACTCTGAATATTGTGCTTTTTGCTTTATTGCCTTAATAGCACTATAAATATCCTCAGAACAAAAGGTTTGATTTTAATTGTGAAAAATTATTTCAGTAGCTTTATGGTAATGTCCTGTATTTTAGTCATGACTCTGGGAAATCTGGGAGAAGGTGGTGGGAATTGGAGGGTCATCTAGCCAGTCATGTACCGGTAGAATAGTGCCATGCGGTGACTACCATTTTGAATGTGAAAAAAAAAAATCTCTAATTTCTGTTCCTTTCTTTTCAACCTACCAGCCGCCTTTTCTCCAGTGCTGAAAATGCCAAGTACCCAGACACTGTCGGAATGACCTTTGACCCCACCAACCAATGGCTGTCTTGTGTGTACAATGACCACAGTCTTTACGTATGGGATATTAAAGACCTGAAGAAAGTGGGGAAAGTGTACTCTGCGCTGTACCATTCCTCATGTGTATGGAGCATTGAGGTATGACCATTCTAACTGAAAATATGCTCACGTTAACCATATTAAATTGAACCAATAGCAGCACCACCTAGAATGTTATGGGGACAACCTTGTCTTTTTGTAAAATAAAGAAATGTTATTGATAATTGGCTTTTAATAGGCGTTTTGCGGAGCGAAAGATGAGATTTCGTTATCAGTAACGACATTTCACATCTGTGACCTCCACTTTACAGACGCATACTACTTGTTCTCCTGCTAAGCTGCAGGCGAGGGGATTTCCTTGAGCAGTACAGTATCATTGCACAGATGCTACATTCTAGCACAAAGGCATTTTATGCTGACTATTGAATGAATACAGTAGTGGCACACCAGGGATTTAACCAGTCGTCATGGTTAATCCATAAAGCAGAATGTGAGGCAGGGTCTGGTGGTGCTGGTTCACAATCCTGGGGCCTCTTTTGAGCATGCCCTGGGCTTCACACACGTGTATAAGCTTAAACCTAATAGTGCTGTACCGAAAAAGGATCCTGGAGATTCAGTAAGTTGAGATTAAATATTTTTATTGTGGTGAGTAGCCTCATGTGTATAAGCATGCATGCCTGTTACCGCCATTTTTACAGGGGAAACTTTTTTTTTTTAAATAAAATCAGTGTCTGGGCTGCCCCCACAATTTATATGGAATTCTGTGGCTAACTGTGTTTTACTATTGTTTGTGTTTGTTTTTTTAAACAAATTTATTTGGTTATTTATAAAAAAAAAAAAAAAAAAAAAAGAGGGGATACAATTTATGGGCATGTTGGAGAACAAGGACCTTCAGTAACAAACGCATGCCAGTTTTACCACTTCGTAATTGGAGAATTGGTTGAAGTTTGGACTTGACTAGAGTAAGTGGGGGAGGCCTGTCTTGCTCCAAAATTGAGCTATGGCTGCTTTTGTGGCGATCAGAATGTGTTTTCCTATTTTTCTTACATTGTGTGACCATGTTTTGGAGCTGAAGCTGCAATCTCAATAGCTTTTTGACGGTCTTGATAGCTGAAGCTGCAAATAAGTTGGCAAATGACTTTGAGGGGGCGATTCATTTGTTTTTAAGACGGCTGTTTGTTTTGGTTGCCCAACGGATTAATTGAATTGTTGCTCCATTCAGGCATAATAGGCGGCAACATTTCTGCTTACACCCTCAGGAGGGTGCAGGCAAAAATGTGCAATAAACCAGTGGTTATGATGTCCAGACATCAGTCTAGGCGCCCTCACCAGATGGGTTTAGCCATTTTATGCAGCTCAACCTGGTCTAATTGGGCGTGAAGACGACAATAATTAATGGGCGCCCAGAACAAATGAATTGGAACACTGGGTGCCCATTAATTATCGCCGCGCACAAAACAGTCGAATCGCCCTCTTAGTGTTTGTAGATCATATAGGGCATGATTCAGAGGTGGATGTAGTGGCGATGTCAGGTGCAAGAGGCCGATGTGTTCAGACCGTGCGTGCGTCCGAGTCGCACTCCATATGCAGCCCGATGGTTACTGCACAAAGACGTAGACTGAAATTACATGCGGATTAATGCAATTCTGGTGGGCGTTTCTGGGCAATAACTGGGTGGCTGGCCAGATGTGGGTGTCCTTGCAATCAGCAAGTGCTTACAAAGACGGAGTTGCACTGACACCAGCGGCCATGTTCAGACAGAAATTGCAGCTGCCATAGGGTAGGTGATATCTCCGTGGATTAGCGCAGCAGTCAGTGGGCATCTAGGAAGGAATCTCATTGGCTGCAGCATTAGCATGAAGACAAAGCCCGGTTGCGTAAAAAGGCACAATTGCGTCTGCAATAACCGTTACATTGTTGCTTGTGAAAGTGTTACTACAGATGTGTCCACATACATTTTACCTCCATGCGCTACAAGTCGCATTAAACATAACATGTCAGCAACGTGCAACTGGGTAGCGCCAATTGCCTTTTCGTGCGACTTTTACCTTCAAATTCGTCTTATTCACACAGCTGTGTGCACCTGCGGGGGTGTATCTGCATACACAATGCTACGTTACACTGTCAGCGGCTGACACACTGTAATGTAGTATTTTGCATGCAGATACACCCGCAGTTGCGCACACAGAACATAGACATGCCGCATGTCATTTTAATCAGCAGAAGCTGCTTGTGCATCCTATTCGCGTGTGCAACTAAGACGCATTTGAAGGTGAAAAGCCGCACGAAAAGACACAGTTCAGTGATGTGAATAGGATGCACAAGCAGCTTCTGCTGATTAAAATGATATGTGGCATTACTGTATTCTGTGGGTGACTGCGGGTGTATCTGCATGCAAAATGCCTGTTAGTGGGGCGACTAGAGGGCTGTTTAACACGCAAAGAAGTAAGATGTATGTGGACACATCTGTAGAAACAATTTTTTTTGGTTTCCAAAATAGAAGCAAGCTTATCTGTTGCAGACATTTTTAAAAGACTAGAAGAAGACATTCCAACAACCAAGACCTGGCTACTATGGATAGCTCTTGTACTAGCACTGTGACATTCCAACAACCAAGACCTGGCTACTATGCATGGCTCTTGTACTAGCACTGTGACATTCCAACAACCAAGACCTGGCTACTATGCATGGCTCTTGTACTAGCGCTGTGACATTCCAACAAGGGAGACCTGGCTACTATGCATGGCTCTTGTACTAGTGCTGTGACATTCCAACAAGGGAGACCTGGCTACTATGTATGGCTCTTGTACTAGCACTGTGACATTCCAACAAGCGAGACCTGGCTACTATGCATTGCTCTTGTACTAGCACTGTGACATTCCAACAACCAAGACCTGGCTACTATGCATGGCTCTTGTACTAGCACTGTGGCATTCCAACAAGGGAGACCTGGCTACTATGCATGGCTCTTGTACTAGCACTGTGACATTCCAACAAGCGAGACCTGGCTACTATGGATGGCTCTTGTACTAGCACTGTGACATTCCAACAAGCGAGACCTGGCTACTATGGATGGCTCTTGTACTAGCGCTGTGACATTCCAACAAGCGAGACCTGGCTACTATGCATTGCTCTTGTACTAGCACTGTGACATTCGAACAAGCGAGACCTGGCTACTATGCATGGCTCTTGTACTAGCACTGTGACATTCCAACAAGCGAGACCTGGCTACTATGCATGGCTCTTGTACTAGCACTGTGACATTCCAACAAGGGAGACCTGGCTACTATGCATGGCTCTTGTACTAGTGCTGTGACATTCCAACAAGCGAGACCTGGCTACTATGCATGGCTCTTGTACTAGTGCTGTGACATTCCAACAAGCGAGACCTGGCTACTATGGATGGCTCTTGTACTAGCACTGTGACATTCGAACAAGCGAGACCTGGCTACTATGCATGGCTCTTGTACTAGTGCTGTGACATTCCAACAAGGGAGACCTGGCTACTATGGATGGCTCTTGTACTAGCGCTGTGACATTCCAACAAGGGAGACCTGGCTACTATGCATTGCTCTTGTACTAGCACTGTGACATTCGAACAAGCGAGACCTGGCTACTATGCATGGCTCTTGTACTAGTGCTGTGATATTCCAACAAGCGAGACCTGGCTACTGTGCATGGCTCTTGTACTAGTGCTGTGACATTCCAACAAGCGAGACCTGGCTACTATGGATGGCTCTTGTACTAGCGCTGTGACATTCCAACAAGCGAGACCTGGCTACTATGGATGGCTCTTGTACTAGCGCTGTGAACCTGCATACTGTACCTTGCTATTACAATCTGTCAGTGTGAAAAATAAACCCTACAGGGCACTTAATGTATAACCAGTATCCTTTTGATGATTGGTTCTGTAAATAAATAATTTCTATACAATGGTCTGTCTGTCCAGTTATGCATTCAGACATATCTGCACTGATTGGGATGAAACCAATGTGAGTTGGTCCAGTTGGATGCTGGCCAGGTTTTAGGGGGTTAGAGTCCCAGTTTGTCCTACTGTAGGTGTACACTGGGCAGAACTTTGACCCGGGGAGCGTGTTCTGGGCCTTCCACTGGATGGATTTGGCTGAAAACTTCAGAGGGGTGGCAATTGGTCTGGGATGTCTAATGGAGTGGTTGGGGTCCTGGTCAGACCTCATAGCGGATTGCGCTAGGCAGATCTTTCACCCGGGGAGCCTGTCCTCGGCCTTCCACTGCATGGTTTTGGATGACCGCCCATAATAAAACTTAACTTGAAGATATAAATGCAGGCAACCCTGGGTACTTCAGCTAGTATACAAAAAGTGTGAAGAAGAGATTAAAAATATTAGTAAGTTTGCCATTCAATATTAAGTTTTATTTCTCTATAACATGTTAGTAAATGTGTACAATATATTCTTTGTAAGCTTTCTTGATTAGAGCTACTTTATCTTGTATCTTAAGTACTTCTTGGAATATTTCCCTTTTTTTTTTTTTCTTTATAATTTTTTTTTTCTCTTTATTTATTTTATATTCCTCCATATGTCTATTGATACACTATTTTAATTCTATAGGTGTACCCAGAGATGAAGGATGGCAACCAGGCCTGCCTTCCACCCAACTCTTTCATAACGTGTTCCTCTGACAGCACCATCCGTCTCTGGAACATGGAGACTTCCAACATCCATGGCACTGCCCTGCACCGCAACATCCTCAGCAGTGTGAGTGTCTGCCCTGGTTTGGTCTGTGATCATTGTACGATTTCCTATAATATCTTAGTGCGTAAGGAACTGAGCACTCCAGTAAGACAGTCTTCATGCATGTAGGGTATGAGTTCTAGTAGGCAATGACTGTGTATTTTTGATTTTGATATAGATATATATATATATATATATCTATATTTTTTTTTTTTAAATTTATATTCATCCTGCTCATCTTTGTGTCCTTAGTTTATATGTCTGAATAGATAGACCATCTAGCATTCCATGAAATCCTCATACTCACAGGTGCACAGAGTATTTCTAATGATGGGTATATGCTTCAACCTGTCGGCAGCAGAGGCGTGTGATCAAGTGAGACAAGGGGACGTCCTGTGTCATGCGGTAGTGTGAGGAGAGGAATGGAGGCAAGCAGGAAGTGGGAGGTTTAGTGGAATGGAAGTAGGGTCCTCTGATAGCAGAGTGGTCATATGAGGGCATTATTAAGGTGCAATGATATCAGTCTTCCCACATCAAGTTATGTCAAAGTGAACGCGTCCTGCTTTTGTATATGTTCTTTCTTTAAAGAACCAGCAATCTCCTTTTTTGTATTTAATGCATTAAAAACGAACAGTCCATTTCCATTACCAGGACCTGATGAAAATCATCCTGGTTGACAGTAACACCCAGGCTTTGTTGGACGCGGACTGTATCTCTGCTGGACTCGGAGATAAAGTGGATTCTCAGACACTAGATGCCAAGATTGGCATTCGCTCAGTGTGTGTGAGCCCTAGTGGACAGCACTTGGCCTCAGGAGACAGAACGGGTACACTCAGGTAATAGCATGTAGTAGCTATGGAGGAAAAGTGGGTTGGATGTATTAGTAGATCTAACATGCACTGTACCTTCTTTCTGACGACAGGGTCCATGAACTTCAGTCTCTCTCCGAGCTCTTGAAAGTAGAAGCCCATGACTCGGAGATCCTCTGTCTGGAGTACTCAAAGCCAGAGACAGGTTACTAACTCCTATGTCAAAACTTATGCTAACTATAAATACAGTAAAATTGACAATAAATCTAAAATACATTCTATGTTATATTAATGAGCTGTTGGTTACACTGATGTATAGATAAATGTTTGTGTGTATAAAATATATGCTTAGATAAGGAGTTATTGAAATGCTCTTTAGAAAGTATTATGATTTATCTTTTTCACAAAGATCTTTGTTCTCCAAGGAGCGTTTACTTCACTGGTCCTTAGACATGACACAGATTTGCTATGTCCTGCACATTGGGTACAGTTCTATTTACAAAGCTTTTCTGTGTCTTATCCAAGGCCTTTGAAGAAATGCAGAAC
Source organism: Taudactylus pleione (assembly GCA_031769625.1). NCBI lineage: Eukaryota > Metazoa > Chordata > Amphibia > Anura > Myobatrachidae > Taudactylus > Taudactylus pleione. The sequence goes on from JAUIMM010000095.1 coordinate 113,079, forward strand.
ATGTACATTCCCATAGCACCAGTATAGTATGTACTGGAGATTGTGCCTTGTATACTTATTGCAGAAATAATTCCTACATATATTTTAATGTATTTAAAATTGGTAAAATCCTAAAGTGTTTTTGTGCTTCTTTCAATTGAATTACTTATGTGTCCAGGTCCTTTTGTTATTTATAAATTGCTATGATTGGATATCTACAGATGTGTCCTCATACATCTAGCCTCCTTGCACGTTAAATAGTCCTAGTCGTGCCGTGACTTGATAGCGCAGAGCGTCTTTTTGTGCGACTTTTCGCCTTCAAATGCGTCTTATATGCACAGCGATGTGAATAGGGAGCACAAGCCGCTTCTGCTGATTAAAATGATGAGCAGCATTCCTATGTTCTGTGTGCGACTGCGGGTGTATCTGAATGCGAAATGCTACGTTACACTGTCAGTGGTTGTAACACTGTAACATAGCGTTTCGCATGCAGATACACTTGCAGACACACACAGAACATAGGCATGCTGCAAATCCTTTTAATCAGCAGAAGCTGCTTGTGCTAGCTATTTGCTGTGCGACTAAGACTCATTTGAAGGTAAAAGGTCGCACAAAAAGACGCTCAGCGCTACAGAGTTCCCGCGCTGTGTAGCGCGATTTGTAGCGCATGGAGGATAGATGTATGTGGACACATCTGTACTTGTGAGATGACTCCTACATGGCTTTAAATAACCAGAAAATGTTTTACCCCTGTTTGCTGGATTAGATAAGCCAGTAAATTGCATCGGCCAATAAAACAATATATATAACTTTAATCCTGTGTTTTCTCATTGCAACGCTCAGGAATGAACCTCTTGGCTTCCGCCAGTCGTGACAGACTTATCCATGTATTGGATGCTTCTAAGGACTACAGCCTTCAGCAGACCTTAGATGACCACTCTTCATCTATCACCGCTGTAAAATTTGCTGGTAAATAGTCTAGTACAGTCCTTGTGTCAAAGATTTCACTTTTTATATTCTGAATATTTGTCTTAGCCTGTGCTTAATGCAAGTGCAATTTATCTGGCCACTATAAGATAACCGAAAGCCAATAGTCCATTTAACACTGGAAAATTGCAGTTTTTTTGGGCCGCCTTGGTTCCTATAACATGAAGTTTTGCCAATTCACAGCTTGGTACCAGAGAGGGGTACTAATTGCTCGGTCCTGTTGGAAGGGTCCAGGTCAGCTGCTGACAAGGGGAAATGTCCCTCTTGGTGGCACACATTGTATCAGATGCTTTTTATGAGGGGGGGGGGTTGCCGTGGCCACACCTAGATTTGGCTGGCTGGCACTCATACAATCAAAAGCTGTGATTATTTAAGTCTATGCATTGAATCAGTATCCAGTACAAGTATGTTTAAGGCGTGGAGGGATGTAGTTTATATCCCGGAGGTTGGGATGTCGGCACTCAGAATGTTGGTGCTAGAATCCCGGTGCCAGCATCCCAGCGGTGTTGTGGTTATGGGAAAGATTAGGGTTAGGCACTTGGGGGTGGGGTGGGTTGGAGGTTAGGTTTAGGGATAGGGTTAGGATATTTACTGACAGGTGTCGGTATCCTAACCCTGTCGGAATGCCGGCGTCTGGAATTTGACTGCCGGGATCCTGAGCACCTGCGTCCTGTACCCAACCCGGCATGGAAGCAGATCACAAGCATCATGGGAGCACCACCAGTGTACAGTATACTAGTCTGGATCTGTAGCAGTGTCCAATTTCTCCCAAGGGTGTAAACGTATTCATACAATAGGCCAAAAACCATGCCAACTACTCTGGCTTTTGATGAAGTACAGAATCAACCGTGTCGCATTTAACCCATACTGTTTAAGGTGTTACTGCCCTGCCCATATAACCAAGGTGCCAGCTGCAGTTCTGCTAATAATTGTGTTTAAATTTTACAGCTAATGATGGAAAGATGCGAATGATCAGCTGTGGAGCAGATAAAAGCATTTACTTCCGTACTGCCGATCAGGTACTTTAATGCAAATATCCCTACACACACACTGCAAACAGCAACCACTTCATCTATGACACAGGTAACAAAGGACCCATAAACTTGCTTCTGCTATTGTACGGACTTCACTGTAATGAGTCACAGGACTTGTTAGCAGCTGTTCTGTAGTTGCTGCTTTGGCTCATGCTTTATAGCTTACAGTGAGTGATGTCTTTACAGAAGTCTTTTTTGCCCGTGGACATAAATTATATGAATGCGTTCTACCTGTCGTCAGAGGGAACATCAATAGGTTTTGTCTACTATACTTGACTGAGTTGAAAAGTAAATAACCTTTGTTTACTACCCTTTGGTTCTGTCTGTCAAGCATAGTCCTGGAAATTCAGCTTTCCTTCCAGACCTCTCAAATGATTCCTGAAATTGTTTTTGTGGACTGTCACTGCTATTGTGTATTGTGGTGGTGGGGACGGTGGCCACAATCAAAGGGAGAGAGGATGAGACTGGGGTCCTGTAGCTAAAGATTTAGCATTATATATTGTGTATGTTTGTTTGTTTGTTTGTTTGTTTTTTGTTTTGTTTTTTGAGCCGTATTTTTTGTTTTAAACATGTCTGGTATTTGTGACTCAACTTTCAGACAGGCGATGGATCCATTCATTTTACGCGCACCCACCACATTGTACGTAAAACCACCTTATATGATATGGATGTGGATCCCAGTCTGAAATATGCAGCCATTGGGTGTCAGGACCGAAATATCAGGTATTTGCCATAATCAAACCTTTCCACTTTTCTGGAATTGATGCCGAAAAAAATGTGAATCAGTTTATAGTACCATTGTACCTGTCATGTACCCTAGCTGGGAGCACATTAGACTATCAGCAAACGATGCAATTTCTCTTGAACTCCATGACCAACTATATAGTACATACACTGTGCAATCTTCCAAACGACCGAAAGATTTATTTTGCATCATTTGGTGGTTAGATCATTAAATATATAATGTTAACATATCGCCTGGTCGTCCGGTAGTGCGTACACACTGCACGATTTGAACAGAACCATTAACAAGATTGTCAGATTGAGCTGCATGTAGGGGCGACCGGAAGACGCAACGGACGACACCACGGGAGCGCACATAGTGTGTACAAACTTGACAATTTGAAAGATCTGTCGTTCCGATCCCTCGGAATCTGCTGAATCGTTCGAAAAATCATGTGTGTACCCAGAGGCCTCATTTGGAAGGCTAAACCTATATTTGGCTTTTTAATTCGCTACAGCAGTGGTTCTCAAACTCTGTCCTCAGGACCCCGCACAGGTCACTTTTTCCAGGTCACCCAGCAGGTGCACAGATGTAGTCATTACTCACGGACACATTTTAAAAGATCCACAGGTGGTTATAATTTCACTTTTGATTCTGTGAAGAGACCTGGAAAACATGCACTGTGTGGAGTCCTGAGGACTGAGTTTGAGAACCTGTGCACTACACATTAGTGATGTCTCCTCCTTATCCATCAATGATGTCTTAGTACACCAACCACCTACATACATTTTGTAGACTTATCCAATATTCAATTAAGTTGTTCTGCACAGTAAACACTTTTTTATTTTATTCTATTTTTAATGGTGCGAAACACATACAAGCTTTTGCATTTTGTTAGATTTTAGCCGCACAACTGTAAAATGTCAGATTATCGGTTGTAGTAGAGTAGATAACACAGGAAGACGCACGCCGGCGATGAGAAAGGAACGGTGAGCTGACGGATCCAAGGAGGTAAGTAAACCTTGTACTGGAGAGGGCATGCGGCGTCTGGTTCAGCAAGCCACAACTGCACACCCCCACCGCAGGCAGCAGATCTTCACCTTGGTGCAGGAGCGGGTGTTTGTCTGGTGAATCAGACGTACGGCCATTACCTGCCATTAGTGGTAGAACTCAGTCCTTGAGAGTCCACCTCCTGTCAGCAGGCACTCCGCACTCCTTACTCTGGGAAGGTGTACCGGATCACAACTACACCATCACATCTTGATAGCTGTCGAGATTAGCGGGACGCCGCAATGTCATCTCATCTCCTGGTGCCAATATTGACTCTAAAGGAATACACCAATTCATTCCTTACCCCCAAACAATAACCCTGTGTTTATCAGCATTAATCCATTTATTTTGTTTATTTTGTATTCTGTCAATTAATCAGGAGTTTTGATCCTGACTCTCATATATTACTATATGGCATACGTGTATGCAGGTCAAACAACTGTAATACAATAGTTTCTAACTTATTTCATTTGCATGTGTACGTACATATTCAGAGGTTTTATCATGTTCAAGTAAAGTTTGTTTATTGGAATTTTTTTCACTCTGGACATACATCATTTAAGCTGAGTGCAGTGTATATCTACTTATTTTGAATTTATGTTGATAGTCAGCTATCATACACAGCAGCTCGCCAATCCCAGGTGCCATCATCTATACTCAGTGCGCTGATATTTTGGAATAATTTTGATAACGCAGTACTTACTAGTATTTTTTCCTTTTTTTTTCTGTATGACATTTTTTCTTCTTTCCCATTGTAACATAAAATACAAACCACTACAAAATTACAAAAAATAAATAAAGCGGAGAGTTCCTCAAAAATTAGGTCACAGTTCTAGTCATAGACAAAAAGTACTTTCACAATACACAATGCCCACTAAACAAAACAAATCTGTCTCCTTTATAGCAGAGAAATGGTGGCTGGGTGCTCCGCAGTAAACCTAAGAACCTGCGCATTGTCAACAATGTAGGCATAAGGGGATGCAATCCATTTACTCCATATTCCTTCAAATTTTGACACCTTCTTCCTGCTAGTGTACACAAATAGCTTGCGCCCCACTATTTAATTTACCAGGGTCACCCAATCACAGAAGCCAGGGCCACTAAGTTACATCTTAGCTCTTGCTATGCATACCTTATCCAGGGACATGCAGGGAGGGAGAGTTCTTTTCCACCAATCCGAAGATACAGACCCTTGGGACCAATAATGTGACCCCCTACACCAGTAGCAGCAATGCCCCTAGTGACTCTCACCCAAAGTCATCATACCACAGAACACATTGACAAAGGATGTCAGAATGTTACATGCACATCACTACCATTTCAATGGGATCTTCCATCAAATTTTTACAATCTAATGGGGGTGAGATTATACCCTGTATGATGTATATTGAATTTGTTGCAGTTTGGGCAGTACAGACAGTGTAATGGTTAGCATTACTGCTTCACAGCACTGAGGTCATGGGTTTGATTCTCGCTACGGCCCTAACTGTGTGGAGTTTGTATATTCTCCCTGTGCTTGTGTGGGTTTCCTCCGGGTACTCTTTCCTCCCACACTCCAAAAATATACTGGTAGGCTAATTGGCTCCCAACAAAATTAACCCTAGTGTGTATGTGTGTGCGCATGTAATAGGGAATATAGATTGTAAGCTCCACTGGGGCAGGGATGGATGTGAATGGCTAAATAGTCTCTGTAAAGCGCTGTGAAATATGTGCTCTATACAAATAACTGGTAATAATAATAATTTTAATAGAGGAGGAGGAGTCATGGAAGCAAGCTAGTGCAGTTTCCTAATCTTTATCCTGTAGAGTTCCCAGCTCCTCCTCCCAGTTGTCTAGCTGCACCAAAGCCTCCCTTGTAAGCTCTTCTAACGTGCAGTACATTTAACAAAGCATCCTCTAGAGCAGGCCTGGCCAACCTGTGGCTCTCCAGCTGTTGTGAAACTATAAGTCCCTGCATGCCCTGCTAAAGTTTTGCTATTAGGAAATGCTAAAACCGTGGCAGGGCATGCTGGGATGTGTAGTTTCACAACAGCTTTAGAGCCACAGGTTGGCCAGGCCTGCTCTAGAGGTATTGAGAGTGCTGCTGACTGTTTAGATTAGTAAGATATTAGAATATGTAAAGCTTTTCTGTCTAAACTGTCATTTTCTACTTCAGGGTCCATAGGGTATCCACAGGATACCTTGGGGTATAGGTGTGACGTCAGTCGCTGGGCTCCATAGAGTTAAGCTTTTCAGCCTCCCAGGATGCACTAGGGTCCCCCTCCTATACCCCACCCCCGAGCCAAGGCACCTCAGTTTAGTTTGGTGCCCGGCAGGAGTCGGGTGCACCTGTCGGAGTGGGGGCTAGAAGAGCCCCTGAAGCTTTCTTCAATGCAGCTGTGGCTGCACATCTGGATGTACAGCATGGACAGTCAGTCCTGACGTCCATGCTGTCTTCCCTACACTCCCGCCGGTACCAGAACGCCGGTACCGATCCGGGGATGCTGGTGAGCATCTGGGGTCACAGCTAGCGGTGACCCCAGATGTTCCGGACCATGGCCGGATCCAAGGGGGGACAAAGGTAAGCAGCGGGGTCCCGCGGTGGGTCCCCGCTGGTCACATGGTCCTAAGTCTCCCTGGGGACTGGCTGCAGCGTGGAGCCAGGCGACCAACCTGCGCTTTCCACTACCCCCTGGGACAGCGGACCGCAGCAGAGCGGTAGCGCTGCGGCGTCCCAGGGGTTAAATGCATGCCAGGGGAGCGCGCCTTCCCTGTCTCGCAGCCGCCGCCTCCCCCGCTGCACACAGCCCTCTCTGCACGCTGCCGACTGGTCCTGTGGCAGCGCTCCTCCCACAGGCCAGCCTCCTCTCTGCTCCTCGGCGGCCATCTTCTCCTGAACGCATGGTGAACGCTGCTGGAAGCCTGGAAGGAAGCATCGTGGTCTGGGTCCCCCCGCATACCTCTCCTCCGCTGTGGTCAGGTCTGTGTATGCAGCGCTGTGTCTGCGTAGTTGAGTGATCAGCGCTGTTAGTGCAGGAATTGATTTTCTTTGCATTGTATGTGACTGTGCTAGCGCTGCTGCCTGTAACTTTTCTCTAAACTGTCAGCTTTATTACTGTCCCTGTTCTTTCTGCTAAGCCCTTGCGGTGCGGTGCGGTGCGGTGCTGCAGGGTGGTCTCTCGCCTATTTAATATATAATTGGTGAGAGAGGTCACATACGTGGTGCCATCATGTCTGAAAGTCATTTTCCCCTCCGGCTACAGTGTACTACGTGTAAAGTACCGTTAGCGGAGGGGGAGGGTAGCGCGGAGGGCCTTTGTCGGCAGTGTTTGTCCATGGCGCGGCCTCTTACGGTTACAGCACCGGTACAGGAGCCGCCCTGGGCATGTTTCGCTCAGGCGCTTACAGCCTTAGTGGGACAGTTAGCTCCGCAGTCCGCGTTTACACCGATGGGTTTGTCCCAGCAGTCAGTGGTGTCGTCACCCATGCAGGGTTTCCCACGACAATTGGTGGTACCCCACAGTCTCCCTATTTCCCCGCTCCCGGTTTCTCAGGAGCCAGCGTGGGTTAACTCCCTGACGAGTTCCGTACAGCACTTGTCGGATGTGTTGCAAGGTGAGTCTGTGATGCGGCCGCATAAACGGCCGGTGGCGTCTGTCGGCTCCTTATGAGGATGACGAGGGGACGTCCGATGATGGGGAGATTCTGGATCCTTACGATCAGGAACCTCTCCATACTAAGGACGCTGATGCTAAGTCCAAAGTATATATTCCTGGACTTATTCGGGCGGTCCGCACAGCCTTGGTGATTGAGGACGAAGTTCCCCCAGCGGCTAAATCTAAGTATGCCTTTTTCAAAGATGTGAAGGGCGATGCCACAGTCTTTCCTCTTTCGGGTCAGTTGGTGGACCATTTAGAGGAGGCGTGGAAACAGCCTGGCAAAAGATACCAGCCGCAGAGACGCCTGGCGGTGGCTTATCCGTTCGTGGATAATTATTTTGCAAAGTGGGAATCCCCTCCACAGGTGGATTCTCACGTGACCCGTCTTGTCCGTAGTGCCACATTGCCGATGCCATCTATGTCCTCCCTTAAGGATGCTACGGACCGCAAGGTGGAGATCTGCCTGAAGTCCGCTTATTCCCTTGCGGGGGGGGGCAGCACGGCCGGCTATGGCCATTTGCTGGGTTGCCAGAGCGATGGCGCTGGGCGGATTCATTAGAGGCTTCTTTTGATTCCGACTGTCTGGCCGAACAGGCGGAGTTGATTGGTAATCTCCGTGATTCGGCCACTTGTATCAACGAGGCGGCCCTAGACATCAGTACTCTGGTGTCTAGAAATTCTTCAGCAGCGGTGGCTGCTCGTCGCACCTTGTGGCTGCGATCCTGGAAGGCGGACGCAGATTCCAAAAAGGGTCTGGAGGCGTTGCCGTTTACCGGAGAAGTTCTCTTCGGTCCGGATCTGGATAAGATTGTGTCCACGCTGGCGGCAGCCAAATCGGCTTGTCTCCCGTCCGCCGCTGCTCCTTCTGGTTCTGGACCATCGTCCTTTCGGTCATCTAGGGCCCAGGGCAGGCCCAAACCACAGTCGTTTCCTCGACAGGCTGGCCCTAAGAAATCGGCCAAGCCCCGGAAGCAGGCATGGAGTACCAGACGTCCGGCCCCCAAGCCAGATGACAAGCCTGCGGCCTGACTGTCCGGGCCTCCCTTTGGGGGATCCCAGGGTGGGAGGCCGCCTGCTGCAGTTCGCCCAGTGTTGGTCGGCCACTACGACAGACACTTGGGTTCTGGAGGTGGTCTCCCACGGGTACGCCTTCTTCCGGCACAGACCCCCGGCTCGATTCTTCACCACGGGTCTACCATCAGACCGGAACAAGGCTACGGAGCTGCGGAAGGTATTGCACACTATGCTCCAGGCTGGAGTTATAGTGTCTGTTCCATTCTCCCAGAGGGGCCAGGGTTTCTATTCAAATCTTTTTTTGGTACAGAAACCCAATGGGTCGTATCGTCCGATTCTCAACCTCAAAGCACTCAACAAGTCTTTGCGGGTTCCGAAGTTTCGGATAGAGACCCTACGGTCCATCATTCTGGCACTGGAACCTGGGGACTACATGGTGTCATTGGACATACAGGACGCTTACCTGCATGTCCCTATTCTTTTGCGCCATCAACAGTTCCTCAGGTTTGCAATCCGCAGCGACCACTTTCAGTTTCGGGCGTTACCTTTTGGCCTGGCGACAGCACCACGTGTTTTCACCAAGGTAATGGCGGCTTCTCTGCGGCTGCAGGGAGTCCGCATGTTGCCGTACTTGGACGACCTGTTATTGGTGGCGGGATCTCCAGAGCTTCTGTTACGCCACTTGGACCTGACCATTGCACTGCTGCAAAGGCACGGCTGGCTAATCAACTGGCAGAAGTCCACTCTAATCCCGTCTCGGAGAATTCTGCATCTTGGAGCCTTATTGGACTCGGGACAGCAAAGGATCTTCGTGACGGAGGACAAGATCTCTGCTTTACAGTCAAGGGTGCGCAGTTGTCTGCACAGCCGCCGGGTGTCCCTACACTCGGCGATGAGGTTACTGGGCTCCATGGTGTCGGTGTTCGACATGGTGGAATACGCCCAGTTTCACTCCAGACCTCTGCAGCACCTGATCCTGTCCAAGTGGAACGGGCTGCCTCAGTCTCTGAAGTCCCAGACGATTGTGATCACCCCGGAGGTTCGCCTGTCCCTTGCTTGGTGGTTACAAACGACCCACCTCAACAAGGGACGTCCGTTCTGGGTTCCAAATTGGGTCCTGTTGACAACGGACGCCAGTCTTCGGGGCTGGGGAGCAGTTTCGGGTCCACACTTGTTCCAGGGCAGGTGGACGCCGACAGAAGCGGAGCTTCCAATAAATATCTTGGAACTCCGTGCGGTCTTCAATGCTCTCCAGCAGGCACATCGGTTTCTCCAGGGTCACCCGGTGCAGGTCCAGTCGGACAACGCTACCACCGTGGCCTACATAAACAGGCAAGGAGGAACTCGCAGTCGGGCGGCTCTCGTAGAGGTCTCTCGGATCCTGGTTTGGGCGGAGCGCAATCTTCCGGCCATATCAGCGGTCTTCATTCCGGGAGTGCTAAATTGGGAGGCGGACTTTCTAAGTCACCAGGACGTTCATCCGGGGGAATGGTCCTTGCACCCGGACGTTTTTCAACTGCTGGTGGACAGGTGGGGTCTTCCAGAGATCGACCTCATGGCGTCCCGGCACAACAACAAGTTGCCGGTGTACGGGTCTCGCACAAGAGACGAAGGGGCGTCTCTGGTGGATGCTCTGTCCGTCCGGTGGACGTTCCGGTTCGCATACCTGTTCCCTCCGGTCTCCCTTCTTCCACGGGTAATCCGGAAATTCAAACAGGAAGGAGGGAAGCTCCTGTTGATAGCTCCCGCGTGGCCCAGACGGCACTGGTTCTCAGACCTTCAGGGTCTGTCCGTGGACAGTCCTCTGCGGTTGCCGCTACGACCGGACCGTCTGTCTCAGGGTCCTTGTCTTCACCCGGACCTGACTCGGCTGTCTTTGACGGCGTGGCTGTTGAGACAGCCATGCTGAGGTCCCGGGGGTTTCCCAGCTCTGTGGTGCGTACCATGTTGCGAGCTCGGAAACCGTCTTCCGCGAGGATATACCATCGCGTGTGGCATAGGTTCTTCCAGTGGTGTCGACCGAGAGGTTATGCACCGCGGGAGTTTCGTCTGTCTCAGATTCTCGCCTTCCTGCAAGCGGGACTTGATCATGGGCTTCGCCTTGCTGCTTTGAAGGTACAGGTTTTGGCCCTATCTGTCTGGTTTCACCGTAGGATTACTACAATCCCGGATGTGCGCACCTTTATGCAAGGTGTTCTCCGCATTCAGCCGCCCTTTGTTCCACCTGTGGCGCCTTGGGATTTGGCTGTGGTCCTGAGGGCTCTCCAAGGACCGCCGTTTGAACCACTGGGATCAGTGGATCTTAAATGGCTAACAGCTAAGACTGTTTTCCTTCTGGCTATTGCTTCGGCCAGACGTGTTTCTGATTTAGGGGCTCTTTCTTGTAGACCCCCTTTCTTGGTTTTTCATGGGAACAGGGCAGTGCTCCGCACTCGGCCCGAGTTTCTTCCCAAAGTTGTTTCCCAGTTTCATGTTAACGAGGAAATCGTTGTTCCGGCCTTAAAACTCACCGGGTCTTTCCGTGGGTGAGGCCTCTTTGGATGTTGTGCGGGCCTTAAGGACTTATGTTGACCGCACTTCTTCGTTTAGGAAGTCGGACGCTTTGTTTGTCCTCTATTACTTCCGTAAAAAGGGTTGGCCTGCTTCAAAGCAAACTTTGGCAGCCTGGATCCGTATGGCTATTTCTGAAGCTTATCTTCATGAAGGCCTACCGGTTCCTCCTTCTCTGAAGGCTCATTCCACTAGGTCTGTGGGTCCTTCGTGGGCAGCTCGACGTGGTGCCTCTGCAGTCCAGATCTGCAAGGCTGCTACGTGGTCTTCTGTCCATACCTTCGTGAGGTATTACAGGTTTGACACCTTCGCTTCTCAGGATGCTTCCTTTGGGCGGCGGATTCTCCTTTCTGCACAGGAGCGTCCCCACCCTTAAAGGATACTGCTTTGGGACATCCCCAAGGTATCCTGTGGATACCCTATGGACCCTGAAGTAGAAAATGAGATATGGTAAGAACTTACCCTTGTTATCTCTATTTCTACGAAGTCCATAGGGTTCCACAGGACTCCCGCCCTGTCGCACCTGTGCTGCAGATGGGCTTTGCTCTGGTCACCGGTTTTCCGTCTCCCTCTGGTGAGAATGTGATTCTTGTATGTGTCCAGATCTTTTTTTCTCTCTCTTCCTTCTCCTCCTCTGGCCTATGGCTTGATAACTAACTGAGGTGCCTTGGCTCGGGGGCGGGGTATAGAAGGGGGACCCTAGTGCATCCTGGGAGGCTGAAAAGCTTAACTCTATGGTGCCCAGCGACTGACGTCACACCTATACCCCAAGGTATCCTGTGGAACCCTATGGACTTCGTAGAAATAGAGATAACAAGGGTAAGTTCTTACCATATCTCATATTATTGCAATGGCAGTGCTGACCGGTTTATTTTTTGCTGGATAGAGAACATCTCTGAAACCAGCAGCTCCAACAGCAAGATCTGCCACCTGCTAAAAACACTACAAAGACACAATGTGGAGCGCATGATTTGAATCAGGATGTATGTTTTATTTGTGGTATTAAATTTATTGCTTTACTGGATATTTGTTGTACTCTTTCAAATCTTGCGCTCCATATTATATTACATACCAGCTAGTTGAGAGCTTGGAGTTTCATTAAAATTAAATTATAAGTTTTCTATATAAATGTTTCCATGCATCCCTGGTGCTTGGGATGTTTAGCTTCTTATTTATATTTTTTTGTTTGTTGCGAATTACTCTGTCATCGGCTATTTTCTGCACATGGAGTAATAACATAGTAGGCTGGGTATGTGACTTCGACAATCAAAATGTCATCAGCAAGTTTGGGTGCAGTGTAAGGTTGAACTCTGGTTGTCGACTGTTAAAATTCTTTAAATCGCATTATTAACGTGTCGTCTTTACAACTTCAAACATGATACAGCATCATGTTTGAAGTTGTGAAGCCGATGCTGTTAAACTGCTTTAAATCACATTAACATGTCGGCATCCCCACTATGAACTTGCACTGTCCCTATTCTCATTTTCAAACTTGCCATTACTTTCCAAACGTAGCCGACAGCTGCTTCCTTCTTCTATCCTCCCTTCTCCCATCTTCATTAAAATGTCTTACCTAATATAATATTTTTTAATAATATAGTCATTCTGGGTGGTCCACTGTCACAGCTGTCTTAGAAATATATTCGCAACGATGTATTTGAAAAAAACTCAAATTATACTGAGCCGTTGACTAAGATTGTGATATACATGTGTACTTTGATCTTCTGTATGCACAAATTCTCCCGTCAGAAATGCCTCAACCCGATCCGTGTCATGAGTTATTTGTGAATAAATATATATTTGTTTTTATGCTCATTATTAAAGAGGTCTGGCGTGTGAATTAAACACTCAAAGACTCTAGATTACTTATAAAGTTATTTATTGCACACTGTAACAGTAAAAAGATTGCAACCAGTTGCTATTATATCGGTGTATATTCCTATAGAAAAACAAAATAAAATGACATAAAAAACCCATGAAGACTATATATATATATATATATATATATATATATATATATATATATATATATATATATATATATATATATATATATATATATATATATAATGGGGGAGATGTACTAAGCTCTGAAAAGTGATAAACCACCAGCCAATCAGCTACTAACTGTCATGTTACAGGCTGTGTTTGAAAAATGACAGTTAGGACCTGATTCGCTGGTGGTTTATCACTCTCCAGTTTAACACTTTTCAGAGCTTAGTACATCTGGCCCATATTAATGAAATAAGAAAATGTAAACCTATTTTGGCGCTCACGTAATTGTATAAAAGTTAGTATAATACTAGCTTTTATACAATTAGGTGAGCGCCAAAATAGGTTTACATTTTCTCTTTTAATTAATAACTGCAAGGAGGAAGAAAAGACCTCCTGTTAAACCCTAGGCAGCACCCTAATCTACTTTTTCACAGTACTTTTTAGAGTAGGAGCGCAACGTGCACCTCCTATATATCTACATCTGGCCCATGTCTCATGTTTATACCCTTTGTATATCTGTGTGCGACTGAAACAGAACTTGGCGTGGAAAATTTTTTGTTTGCTGCATCGTAGCTCTTCATATATGGCTTCAAAGACTTAAAGCCATATTCCATTAGCCGCAATAAGTCAGTTTCTGCGGAAAAGTATCGCGAGTGACATCCTTTTGCCATGCGAAAAGATTCCTCTGCATTCAATTCCAAATACTTTTCGCCTGTGCGGAAAGTCAATGCATTGGGACCTGCGAAAATTTTTTGCCTATGAATAGGTGTCGAAAAAAAGTGCAGAATTGGGGTTTTGGGGTGCAAAGCAGCGGGAACACCCCTGCACCCTTAGGACAGTCCCTCAAAGGTAAACTGCGTCAAAAGTTAAAAAAAAAAGTCTTTAGATCACCCCAAAAAAAGTACTTTCGTTTGTGGGCGAAAAAGTTCAAAGTTGGGGGACAAACTTAAAAAGTAGGGAAATAGACTCCAGGGGGGTCCCCAAGTAGGCCCAAGGTGTTTTTAAGTTTGCAGGTGCTTGCGGAAGGTGGATTTTTAAAAGTTCACTTTAGAAACTTAGATATGCTTGCACCCATTATCAGGTACCCAAAAGTTGCTGGGGCTACTTATTTTCTACAAAAAAAATCTGCTAAATGCTATTCTTCACCACTTCTGCAAAGGCACTAATTAGCAGCTATTGAGAGCATTTAAGTACCCCAAATACCTTCAGCAGGGCTATTCGGGGGTATTGAGTGATCCCCAATGTCAGTGCATCTTTTGGGGGGTGTCAGACTGATTTCCCCAAATCTGACAGTACTTTTCGCATGTTAGTTTCGCCGTCTCCTGTTTTCAAAGATTTCTATTGAATACGGGGAAAAGCGGGCATGCGCCCGATACTTTTCCGCCTTGAAAACCAGCGAAGTCGGTGAAAAGACCTGCATGCGAAAAGTACGGGACTTTTCGCTCGGAATTGAATATGCCCCTTAGTCGTACACAGATATACAAGTGTCGCATATCAAATTAATCGGCACAGTCTCTTAGAAGCATTTTCGGCATTGGTAGGGGCAAAATCGTGGGACAAAAAGCAAGGGATGGGGGACCACAGTCCTGAACAAACTCAATGTGTAGTGTTCCCAATATACAGCATTAACCTTTAATAAGAACAGAAATCTATCCAAAGTCTCTATATCAGAGGTTCCCAAACGCGGTCCTCAATGCTCCCCAACAGTTCAGGTTTTAGAGAGATCCATGAGCCAATTTGATTTAACCACCTGTGCTCAACCATGGATATCTCTAAAACCTGAACTTTTGGGGGGGCCTTGAGGGCTGTGTTTGGGAACCTCTGGTCTATTTTATATTCTCCCACAGATTTAGGGGGGTATCCAATTAGCCGCGGTAAATTACCACAGCTAATTACCTCGCCGGAGCTATCCGTTTAGCCCCGAAGTCGGCCTGATGCTGTCTAATATTTTTTTTTTTTCTGGATCTGATGTGTCCCGAAATAATACACGATAATTACTGTTTTTTCACCTGAAAAAAGGCGAAAACACATAGGTCCACGAGCTTATCGTGGCACCTATGTGTTTTCAGGAGAACGATCCTATTATTTCGACCAAAATATTAGGATAGGGTGAAAAAACATTGGCGAAAATCGTGGATAATCGGCAAAAATCCCCGTTTTTCGACGATCGCGGGGGTCAATTAGCGCCCGAACAATGTTCAGGGCTAATTGGATACTGCTCTTAATGTAACTATCACTACAGTGTATTTAATAACGTGTGGTCCTTCACATAGAACCTGATATTGCCAATTGAACCCCTTGCCGACGCAAGCCTTAAGCTTATTTGTATCCTACACCATCCATCTAAACAACCACAAATGCTTAGTATCCAATAAAGCAGCATTTAAAAAAAAAAAAATGCTATTAAATGATCAATACTACAGATGTGCACACCTATCTTTGTTGCGCCATATGGCATGAGACACCTGGCGTGACTTAAACTCAGCCATGGGCAGCGATATCTGTGCGGGAGAACAAGATATAATTCTATTTATGCAATCTCTCAAACCTGAACCTTCTTATGTTAACTTGCTACATAAAAAAAGAATATGTAATATTGTGACATACCACGAGTCTCCATATGCTGCTCTACAAATAAACATATGTTTCTATATTACTATATCACAAAAGCCTCCATATATTAATGCCTCACATGTTCACAGTAACCTCATGGTACAGAGACAATACAAACAGGGTTGCCAACATTCTGGCTGCCTCTTCCAGGAGGGAAGGTATCACAGGTGGGCGTGGCTGACATTGAGGGGCGGGGCATGGGGTGTGGCCATGCGATCGCTTTCATTTTAGCCTCGCCCCCGCTACACAATGATGAGATTATGTGTATTGTGAAGCAGGGGGCGGGGCCAAAATTACGCAATTCAGCGTAACCGCGTGGGGGCGGTGGCGCCGGCAACAGGAGGCTTTCCGGTGGGCCGGGAGTGGCACCCAATTTTCGGGAGACTCCTGGCCGAATCGGGAGGGTAGGCAAGAATGATTACAAACTCCATTTAATCAGACTGACAATGTTTCAAGCACAAATGCACAGTACTCCAAAACGCCGGTTCATATTATCTCACGTGTAGTAATGTTTTACTCCACGAACATATGCTTCATTATCCTTCCCTCCCCATCCATAGTGTCATACTCAGAGGCCCATATTCAATTTGAGGCGAAAAGCCGGAATCCGCGGAAAACTTTCGCCGATGATGTCATTTTGCCAGGCAGAAAAGTATCGCCGTATTCCATTTGAAAGACTTTCCGCCTAGACGGAAAGTCAATGCAATGTAATAGGCGGAAAAGTTTCGCCTATGAATAGCAGAATTGGGGTTTTGGGGCGCAACGTTGCGGGAACCCCCGTGCAGCCTTCAGACAGTCCCCCATAGGTAAACTGCGTCAACATTTAAAAAAAAAACACTTCACACTCCAAAAAAATCACTTTGAATTTGGGGGCGAAAACAAAAAATGTTGGGGGACAAAGTTAAAAACTAGCGAACTATATTCTGGGGGTGTCCCCAAGTATGCCCCGGGTGTTTTTTTTTGTTTTTTTTCTTTGCAGGGGCTTGAGGCAGGTGGATTTTTCATGATTTTTTTTCAACTTAACTTTAGCAACTTTAAAATATGCTGACCCCATTTTCAAGTACCCCAAATTTGCTGGGATAAGTTATTTTCTGCAAAAAATACTCCTGAATACTATTCAGCACCAATTATACAAAAAAATACGCTATTTAGCAGCTGTTGAGCCTTCAGCAAGCCAAATCGGGGGTAACCATAGGTAACCCCCATGTAAGAATATCTTTTGGGGGGTGTCAGGCTGATTTCCCCAAATCTGACAGTACTTTCCGCTTGTTCAAGTTTCGCCGGGTCCCGTTTTCGCGTACTTTCAAATTGAATACGGGGTTACGCGGGCACGCGCGCGATACTTTTCCGCCTGCAAAACACGTGATGTAGGTGAAAAGTATCGCGGGTCCGCTCAAATTGAATACGGCTCAGAGTGCCTTGCTATAGAAAAACAAATATATACATATATATTATATTTAGAAAAGAAGCCACTCAAAAGGGCCTTTTAAATAAAACTTGTCCTGGGCCAAAATGCATTTTCCATAAAATATTACATCCTAGTTAATAAGAGATTCAGGCCCCGAGTTCCTGCTGAAAATTAGCCCTGGTTGGTGATATGCCGCTATAGAAGGGAAGAAGTGAAGACTGGATGATTGAGTTGGCAGTAAAGGGATAAGAAAACCAGTAACTGTGCAGCCGAACAGACCGTGTAGCAATGCAAGGGCTGCAAATATATTTATTTTATTTCCTGCAGGGTAAATGCATGTAGCCCACAAATGCTGGATAGCTTTATTTGTACACTGCAATTTACAGATCATTTCAATGTGGACACTCCCCTCCCTATTCAGAATCTCTCTGCCCCATCTACAATGCAACATGGATTTACCAGATTTAAAATGTGCAAAGTGCAAAAGTACTTTTTTCTTGATTTGCTTTGCTCCCAATTTAGAATTTGCTCCAGTGTGGTGTTACATTAGTGATGCAGATAAAAGAAAAGGACTATGAATTTGATGTGTTCTCTAAACTCTGTGCACCTGGACCAGTTACAGGAAGCAACCTTCAAGTTATAGATATGTGGTCATCTCGTGGCCAATGTAAGGGAGTGTGACAAAAGCACCATATATGGGCAGATTCAATTAAGTGAGAAAATCACCGGAACGGGCGCATTAACTGCACATAGCAGATTATCTTTGCAGCCTTAGCACATGCAGAATCTGCTTACCCTAACTGGCAGATGTGCATTGAATTTAATCTGTGCCTTAGTCTATCTGCTGTACGAGTGGGCATTGATATGTGAATGTAGGAAGTATGGTACAACTTTTTAAAAAACAGGTTTGACCACTTTTCTATAGAATCATTGTAGTGAAGAGGTATACGTGTGTATACAAAAGGGGGCTGTTAAACAAATATACTAAAGTTTAGTGAGCTTATTGGACAGTCATTTAGACCAGTGTTTTTTAACTTCTGTTGCCAAAGGCATGCTGTGCTAACAGTGGATAGATTTTTGGGTCGGCGCTTGCTTTATTTATAAGGTCTGTGTAATTTGCACAGGTGCTGCAGATCCCAAAGTTGGACTACCCAAGTCTAACTATGACAAATGGCAAAAAGGAATGACACGTGTGAATTCACATACGTGTCAATGGTGGGACTGCGCTCCGAACAAATGATGTATAAATAAACCCATGTACCAATGACTGAGTCTAAGGAGTGATTGAATTTTTAAACCCCAATTAACTGCATTCATTTTAGTTCCAGATACCGCAATACAATGTATGTACATTTAACAGTCTAGTATCCGTATACCTACTGTTTTTGTGCACACAATCATGCCAATGTAATTTTATCAATATGTTAGATCCTATCAACACATTCCAACATACAACAGAGTATGTACCATATTTTTCAGAGTGCAATTATCATTTATTATCATAAGTACAGATTCAACCGATTTCCGCTTTATAACCACCTTGTTGTTCTTTTCATTTGTTTAACAATATGGTTGCAGGTGTCAACTAATAACATGTGTTAGTGTCTAATATGACAAATACTACCCTGTCTGTGTGTTGGCAGCTGCTCCCTATTTATATGGGTTTATTGGATGTAAGGAACACTAGAGCCAATAGGACAGAGACAGTATTTCTAGACATAAAGAACAGTACAGATTTACAAATAAATACTAACCAGTTCTGTGATAATTTCCTAACTCTAGAGAAATTAATAAATAGAGAGACCAAGATTTGGTGGACTAATAAAACACTTGATTGGTACCTACACAACAACCTAGTACCAAAAGGACTACAAATCAAAAAGACACCTGCCTATAAAACAGATGATCCCATTTTCTTGTCCAAATGGGAAAACATAATTAAGGATTGCTCAAAGAATCTGATTGGGCTCATCATAGAGACACACAATAACGAATTGAAAACTTTAGAAAGGGATATCAATAAACTATATGAACAATTAGACCAATACAAAGATGATAAAGAATTCATACATTTAGAAAACGTGACTCAAAATAGATTAAAAAAACATGAGGAGGAGATTATACTAACAAAAACCTCAAAAATCATTCGAGACAAAGTAGGGAAGAGACAGGCTATAGATTATAAAAACAACTTAACACTGAAGAAAACACAAAGACATACCAAAAACCCAATCGCATTAAATCCATTGCTGGTAGTGAACACACAGGAAACTCCAATATATAAAAAATTTAATTTAACTTACCAACAATATATGACGAAAATACACTGTAATAATATAAATGAAACTAAAGACCAACAAATAGAAACCCAAGATCCGGACCACAATTTGGAACTGGATACAACCAATGACACTAGTTTCTCAACGTACAGTATCTATGAAGATACAGATTATGACCAACTAGCAAGACAATCCATTGATTTTGGAGTAACTATCCGTACAAAAAATACTGATAAAGAATCAAATCCAAGTCCTGATCGAGAGACGCAGGAACCCCTTGACAACATTCTATCCACACAAACATGGGGGACACATTTTTTAGATCTGGAAGCAGGCGTCCTAGCCTGCGCAGATTTCCAGACACCACAAACAAAAAGGAAGTTAGACGAAGTAGAAGGGGATGTAGAGGAGGGACGGGCAAAACATCAAAAAAACAGAGACCATTAGGATCATCGCAAAGTCACAACATAGGACAAGGCATTTTTAACCTCAGTAGTATAACACTAGAAAAAGAACACATCACTTTATTGGATAAAGGTCTAAAATTCGCACCAACCACAGGTTTGAATAAATTCGAGACATATTTGGACTTACACCGCTTTACAAGGAAACTTGCATTGCCCAAATATTACAGCAAGAACCCATGTCTGCGTACCGATCCATCATGTAGCAAATACAAACATTCCGATCTCAGACCACCTTCCACCTTTTATCCCACATACATGAAAGGACCTTTGATGGAGACTTTTGAGAAATTAGTGAATAAGGATATTGACAAACTAAACACACAACCAAAACCTAGAACTATGAATCTCAATAAAAAGGAAAGGAAAGCCTTAAAAGATCTCAGTAATAACAATAATTTAGTGATCAAACCAGTGGATAAGGGAGGGTGAGTAGTGATTTTAAACAAACAAGACTACATAACAGTGTACGAGAATAGTGAATGACACCAAAACTTACAGTCTCCTACCAATAGACCCCACCAGGCAATATCAAGAGAAACTACGCAAATTATTGAAGGTTGGTCACGATCAAGGCATCCTCACAGACAAGGAGTTCAAGTTTTTAGATAATCAACATCCAGTAGTTCATGTCATTTACTATTTACCCAAAATTCACAAGAATATCACGAATCCGCCAGGCCGCCCAATTATATCGGGCATAGATTCATTGACCAGTAATCTATCCAAATATATAGACTAATTCCTACAGGCTTATGTACAGAGACAGAAATCCCATATCAGAGACACTACCGACATTCTCCAGTCGTTACAAACATTTAACTGGCAAGCAGATTACTGGTTATGTACGAGCGATATAACATCTCTTTACACTGTTATCGATCATCAGCAAGGACAAGACGCAGTCAAACATTTCCTAGAACAAGATCCAGACATGGATAAAATACAGATTGACTTCATAACTGAATGTATCATGTTCATACTTAAACATAATTATTTCTGGTTTGAGGGATCATTCTACAGACAAGACACAGGGACAGCCATGGGGACCAGGTTTGCCCCGAGTTATGCTAACTTGTTCTTGAGCAGGTGGGAAGACCTTAACATCTGGTCAGAGCATGAATTCGGGGCAAATCTGGTCCTCTGGCGTCGTTACATAGACGACGTACTGTTTATCTGGCAAGGTGAGGAGAGCAAGCTCAAACAATTTCTCAGTTATATTAATCTAAACACCAACAACCTCAGCTTCACTACTCAATACAGTAAATCGGAAGTTAACTTCCTGGATTTAACGATATACATACAACAGGATCGAATTGAAACAAGAACATACCAAAAAACAGTGGATGTCAATAGCTATATACTATCTAGCAGTGGGCACCACCCAAATTGGCTAGGGAATATTCCCCTAGGTCAGTTTAAAAGAGTCAGGAGGAACTGTAGCCAAATGGCAGATTACCATAGACAAGGAACAGCGATGAAACAACAATTCAAAGGCAAAGGCTACAAACGAGAGGCAGTAGAACACGCCTATGAACAAGTAGAATCAGAGAATAGAGAATCCCTACTCGCATACAAAGACAGACCCACCAGACAAAGACCAAATCATCCATTTATCACTCAATACAATAGAGATCACAAATGCCTTAATAACATTCTCCGTAAACATTGGCACATTCTTCTGGAAGATGAGACTTTGAATGACCTCCTTCCACCAAAACCACAATTAATATTCAGAAAAGCACCAGACCTGAAACAAAAATTGGTACACAATCACATGAAGAATAAAACCGCTATCCAGAAAACACTTCTGGGTAATACACTAGATCCTGGCTTCTACTACTGTGGAGCATGTCAATTTTGCAAACTGAAACAACCATCTACCAAGAAAATATGTTCCTTTAAATCTAATCAGAGACAGACAACTTATAATATTAAGAATCACCTCACGTGTAACAGTGTGGGTGTTATTTACCTCATAACATGTAAATGTGGAGAACAGTACGTGGGAAGAACCACAAGGAGATTAAAATTAAGAATATCAGAACACATTAGGAATATCAGGAAAGGTTTAGAATCTCATAGTTTATCCAAGCATTTCAAGGATAACCATAATCAAGATCCAATAGACATGAGTTTTATAGGTATTAAACAGGTCAGAAGGAACTGGAGAGGAGGAAATTATGAAAAAGCAGTCAACAAAGAAGAGTTAAAATGGATGATGGAGCTCAAGACTTTGACCCCATATGGGCTCAATATAGACAATGAAATAAAATCGATCATAACCGGTTAAACCCCAATTAACTGCATTCATTTTAGTTCCAGATACCGCAATGCAATGTATGTACATTTAACAGTCTAGTATCCGTATACCTACTGTTTTTGTGCACACAATCATGCCAATGTAATTTTATCAATATGTTAGATCCTATCAACACATTCCAACATACAACGGAGTATGTACCATATTTTTCAGAGTACAATTATCATTTATTATCATAAGTACAGATTCAACCGATTTCCGCTTTATAACCACCTTGTTGTTCTTTTCATTTGTTTAACAATATGGTTGCAGGTGTCAACTAATAACATGTGTTAGTGTCTAATATGACAAATACATTGTGCATCTCCGTCTGTTTCCCGATCCATGGCTCCAAGCATGTATTTTTCACACATTTCCCAAGGCTAATTATGCCTTCGTTACCAGGACAAGTAACTATGGCAACAGGTGTTTACTGTGACGTTGGCCCACATCAGAGACCAAGCCCCGCCCAACACACTTTATATTCCACCCCCACAATGGCGTCACCATCACTCCCTAAGGAAGGCTGTTTCAGCCGACACGCGTAGGAGTACGAAGGAACACTACACATTTCTGCCATCAACGAGACCCACGGCCCTCCCCTCTACCCGCCAGAGCCTCCTCGAATTGGGTGAGTTGAGCGCACAGCAGTCCGGGGCCGTCAGCTTCCCGCACAGCCCGCGACCTCTCGCGAGATCGCGGCGCTGCACGGGATTTCGGCGTACGGACTCTGTGGGGACCAAGCCTGCAACTGTTAGCACTACAGTTGCTGGAATACGGCCCTACCAGCGGCGGAGACAGAGAGGAAGCCGGGACTCCAAGAGGCAGAACGAAGACAGGACTGAAAGAAACGTCTACATTCATCAGAAGGTGAGGCCTCACCGGGACTTTTATTTACTTTATTTAATTCAAGAGACGGATCACAGACCACTTGGGTCTGACCGCACTCATCAGTAAGATTTGACTTTCTTCAAAACTCTGACTTTCTATATTTTATTATTATTTTTTGGTTATATTATTTTTGGATTTGAAGTGCAGTGGGGTGTGGGACGCCCTCCCTCTGCACCCTTCTCTCACCTGTTTGCCATTAGTGTCTGGTATCATATTACTGACCCTTTACCAGCAGAATTTATTTCTGTATCCATGTTCATTTCATTACCACCCTCCCTCTCTATATATCTTACATGATATTTGTAATCGGCAGCATTCATTATTGCCATTATTTAGTAGAATCAACCAATAAAATAGTCTATGATAAATTCAATCACTCCTTAGACTCAGTCATTGGTACATGGGTTTATTTATACATCATTTGTTCGGAGCGCAGTCCCACCATTGACACGTATGTGAATTCACACGTGTCATTCCTTTTTGCCATCCTGTGCTAACAGTCCAGGTTTTAAGGATAGCCATAGTTGAGCACAAGTCTCTTAATTAGTAACTCAGTTATTTTGATTTAACGATCTGTGCTCAGGCATGACCGATGTTGGGGAAACTCTAATCTAGAGGAAATGTTTTAGTCCTGGAAACACAATCTCATAACCATTGCTCTGCTATTTCTGGGTGCCATTTGGTAGCCCATCCTACTCTCACATCCATTTTTATATGGGTGTAAATAGTACTTGATTTTCCTGGTGCATTGGTGAAGATATTGAGATCTGGCATGCTTTGATCAATATATTACTCTTTGCTCATCAGGATATTTAACATCAGCAGCGGAAAGCAGAAGAAGCTGTACAAGGGGTCACAGAGCGAAGATGGGACACTCATTAAAGTAAGTATGTTCTGTTCACCAGCTCACTGCCATCAAATTATCCAATTTACCCCCTAACAGGGCTATCATGCAGTAACCCGACCCACTGTTCTGTAATGCTTCCATGTTGTTCCCTGTATGGATGAGGGAAAATGCTTCAAGTTTTTGCAGGATTCTTTAAAGCAATATCCTACATAATGTGAGTCACTCTGATTACCCTCATTGCAAATATATTACCATGCAAGTCCAGCACAAAGCATATTACATGGGATCTTCCAATACATGGCTTTTTCTCATTGTCTTATGGAAGCACATTATAACCATCCCCAGCATTTGTAAATACTAATTTGTCTGCACACAGTGTGTGTTATATCTGTCCCAAGACCATATGGTTGCTGACAAAGCAGAGTTAAGATGATTTTCCAGGACAGTTCCATCATTTAGGTTTTATTTCTGAGTTCTCAGCAGTATTTACTGCTGACATTAAAGCACACTCAGCAGTCACAAATCTTAAGGGAATAATCAGAGCAGTAGTATTGACTTGGTTACAGGCTGTCGTGGGCTGCATACAAAGTTGTATTTTGTATGTGTAGTGTATACAGCTCTCAGGCAGGCTTTTCCTCATCTGATCTGGGGGACACTGCTAAGCTGACACTGGGTTAGGTAATCTGGGCCACAGGAGTAGGCACTGATTGGCTCCCTTCCCACTTAACCCCTCCCACTTTCCTGAAGCCGCAGTTCTTTCCTAGTGCCTGTGGAGTGAGGCACTATGTTTCCAGCTCCTTAGTTAGCGCTCAGATCACCAGTTCTCTCATGTAAGGATCTGGTGCATAAGAAAGCCCAGTAGAGGGTTCTCCCTCAGATAAGCCAGCCACTGCCTAGCTGTGAGTAATGCCAGGCTGGTGTGATAAAGTCCCGACAGCGCTGCCTGTGAGCGGACCCTATGTCCAGGTATTGCTTTCACAGACCAGAATTCTCAGCCAGCAGAGGTGATGATCCCCGCCCCTTCCTCCTTGGCAGCCTCTCGTCAAATGGGACGCTGAGGCGCCATTGCTTAACAAAGGGGTACTTTTTGTACTTTGCAGGCTGTTTATATTTCGCTCTCTGGGTATTGAGAGCAGTGTTAGCAGAACATTTCATTTTGCAGTTATAGTTGTGTTTCAAATAGCCTGATAACACTGTTTTTGTTTGAGAATACTCCTGCACCTTCACTGTGAACCTAGGAGGGAGAGATATAGATATATATAATTTATTTCATAGTGAAAATATTTTGTTTCTCTACAGGAATACCTGGGGGAAGTGGGTGGTTACAATTTATTTCAGCTGCTATGTTTTTTTTTTTTGTGGTACAAAAAAATAAATAAAAAGGGTTTCCTGCCCCTTGTCGCTGGGAACTTAGGGCATGATATACACTATA
The DNA here is from genome assembly GCA_031769625.1 of Taudactylus pleione. Taxonomy (NCBI): domain Eukaryota; kingdom Metazoa; phylum Chordata; class Amphibia; order Anura; family Myobatrachidae; genus Taudactylus; species Taudactylus pleione. Next base: position 138,286 of record JAUIMM010000095.1, read on the forward strand.
TGGACAAAAGTAATCGGACGCCAGACCATTACACCAACAGGGACTGTAATGACAATGTATTCCAATACATATACTTTAATATGGAGTTGGTCCCCATTTTGCAGCTATAACAGCTTCCACTATTCTTGGAAGGCTCTCCTTGGAGGGTTTTTGTGGGAATTTGTTCCCATTCATTCTGTAGAGCATTTGAGGTCAGGCACTGATGTTGGACGAGAAGGCCTGGCTCGCAATCTCTGTTCCAGTTCATCCCATAGGTGCTCAGTGGTGGTGAGATCAGGGATCTGTGTGGGTCAGTCAAGTTCCTCACCAAACTCATCAAACCATGTCTTTATAGTCCTTGCTTTGTGCACTGGGGCACAGTCATGTTGGAATAGAAAAGGGCCTTCCCCCAAACTGTTGCCACAAAGTTGGAAGCCTAGCATTGTCCAAAATGCTAACGTATGCAAAAGCAGCAGGAAGCTCCTTTAGTAGAAAGACGCCGCCTCCATGCCTCAGTAATCTGCAGCTGCGTCCGAGGACGCAGCAGTAGGATCAATTGCATGACCGTCTGCAATCTGAGTAACTATCAGGTTGGCTGGTGGTTTCATGCTACCGGGGCCAGGAAGTCTATCTCAGAAGTCACAGACCCTGACCCCGGCACTCCCACAAAACTGAGGCGACTCATCCCCTGTTTGTGGAACGGACACAGTCTCCACTCCCTCCCCATCCTAAACGGCCAGTGGCGTCACAAGGGGGGTGTCGCCCGCAGAGAGGTGACACCAAGTTTCAGACTGCCCCTACCCCCCATGAACAAAACTTCTGCCAGTATGTAGGAAAGCAGGGACAGCCCTATACACTAAAGTGAACACTGAAAAGGGGTGCTGGAATTGGAAGGGGGTAATAGAGGGATTGCTGCACATGAGGAATATCTGTAAAACAGGCTGTAGATAGATATATATATATATTTTCTAATAGGTCTCTCCAGCACTCTGATGTTTCCAGCCCCCTTCTGCCTATAAATCTTCTTACACATCATCTTCTGTGCCTGACTGCTGCTCTTCAGATCATGCCGCAGCTCCTCTTTCTCCTTCAGTGGTGCCCGGTGACGTCATGTGTGCCAACTAAACTTTATTGTACATCGGCAATTCGGCAGAGGGCGAGGGGAGTCGGGGGCAGTCAGCAGGGACGGAACCTCTTTGACAGTGCTCTCCTTTCACCAGGAGGGCGAAGCAGTAGCGGCTCCAGTAGACGGGAGGACCCTTTAAATTAACATTAAAATAGAAGCCCCTTTCACTAGATCTGCAGTAGTGACGGCGGGCGGGAGGTAGGAGCGGGCTGGGCCCCCCTTTTCTGTCGAAGTTACTGGGCCCGGGACAGTAGTCCCGACTGTCCCCCACCTGATGGCGGCCATGCTGCACTGTATAATAAGTGCAGCACTCTGCTCCTGACAACTGCGAAGCAGTCGGCCGGCACTGCACTCAGTGCAGTCTGCACCTCCGGCACCCCCCCTGCCCCCCAGTAATAACAAGAACACAGGGGTTCGGCCGCGAGGCCACGCCCCTTCCTTTGAGGCCACACCTTTTTCAGCGGCGCAAGGCTTTGCTGCGTACACCGCATTTCTCCCCGCACCGAGTGTCACCGCAGGGAGGGACGCCACTGCAAACTGCTCAGGGGGCACTGCAAGCTATCGCGCAGACGCCTCACCATCGGATTTGTACTTAAGCCGACGCCTTTGCGTACAAATCTGAATCGGCCCACAGTCCCTACATGCATCTTTTATGCCCCCTTGTTCCAGTGTTCCCCAGTAGACTACATGAAAGAGATTTAATGTATTAAGAAGATTCCGTTAGTTTTGGAGCACTCCGCCTCAAAAACGTTGTGAAGAGTGCTCTGCAGGAAGAGGTTTCATTTTACAGTAAGTATTAAGGAGTTTATGCCGTACAGAATAACATAACAGGAAACATTGATGTAACATACGTGCAATAGTAAATGCAGGTAGATAGATTTGAACAAAACTGTTCTTTAACCTATATCTAAATATCGTTTGTTTTTTTTCTCCCTCCAGGTTCAAACTGACCCATCTGGACTCTACATTGCTACAAGTTGTTCAGACAAAAACTTGTCTATCTTTGACTTCTATACTGGGGAATGTGTGGCCACCATGTTTGGACATTCAGGTAGTTTTAATCTTATCGTAAATGTCAATTTCAACTTGCTGCAATTACAATAATCCCCAAATTACTGACTGCATATTTTTATTTGCAGAGATTGTAACTGGAATGAAATTTACCAATGACTGCAAGCATCTTATATCTGTGTCTGGTGACAGGTATGGAGGTTATTTTAGCATCATTGAGAGAGGCCCCTTTCTATTAATAAAAAATACATGGCTTAGTGATGTTGGGTATTAATAATTACTTCACCAAAATTATTGTTAATCAGTTGTATTAATATTTGGCACATTTAGTTCAGCTCTCCTAGAAAACCGTTTGCGGTTAGGTTACCAGAGGGCTGAATTAGACTTTAAAAGTACCTAAGATACAGTTGGGCCTCCTGCTTATTACAAACTAACATTTGTCTTTAGGCATTAGCGTGTTGCTATTGTTTTTATGTGCATGCCTCAATTGAGAAATTACCTGATAGGTGTAAATACGAGTTGGCGTGTGTTTTTGTTTATTTAAAGTGACCGTCCTCATATCAAGTGTTAAGTAAATTAGAAACTAGCAATAGAATATGTTCTGTGCCGCCATCTTACAAACTACACTTTAATATTGTTTCGTAAAAAATAACAACTTAAGCTCCTTTTCTGCAGCTGCGTTTTCATCTGGCGTCTCAGCTCAGAGATGACTATCCGTATGCGCCAAAGATTGGCTGAAATGAAGCAACGTGGGAAGGTGGCGGAAAAATATACACCACACAAGACGACAAACGCAAGGTAGCGAGTTATGATGTTTGTATCTCCTACATGCGCGGGTGTGTGTGTGTTTGAGGCCATGCGATACTGGCGTGATTAACTCTTTGCAGTAATTGTCAGGCTTATTTTTAATATTCACGAAACAGTCCAAAGATACACGTCTAATGTACTCATTATTCGTCTTACATTTTCAAATGTAACGTTACTGAACTTTTTACTTCGTGTTGGCAGGATGGGAAAAATTAGCTTATTTTGACAAACTATTATTTACTCAAGATTCTGGCACCGAGATTTCAAGCACCGACATCCTGACCGCCGGGATGGTAACTACATTCCGTCACGTTTTTTTTACGTGGGTCACAGTATACATTTCTAAAATGTTGGCCATATAGGTTGGCCCTATCATAATGCTTTGTCTGTGCCCCAAACAGAATCTGTATCTCATTTGGGCACTTTTTGTAGGTGGCCAAATGTGACCAGATCGGGACGTTAAGGCACATAACCAAGAAACCTAGCATTACCAGGCCTATTAAGACTGCATTACCAGAACCTACAGCAGCAATATTCTGATCACATTTGCCCAAATGCCAGACAATGATCTTGTTGGATTGATCAGATTATTATTGGAAGTTGGTGAAATGGTCAAATACACTCCTGCACTGGGCCAATTACCCAATATCGCAGCTTGTTTGTCGGGTTTGTGTTTTTGCCTGTTGTTTTTAGGTTTGTTCACTTTTATGGTAGAAAAGAGATCCGGTACCTCCTCTCTGTATACATGGTATGTCTCTATAAAAGTGCTGGCTTTAGTACATGGCAGTCTCAGGAACATGAAAAAGAGGTGTGTTTTTGTTTTAAGTTTGATTACATAACTGAAGACCTGGATGTGGTAGTAATATGTGTCTTCATGGTTGCAGACGTGAGACCATTGCTGTAATGTGTCCAGTTCCAGTGCTGTCTTCTGACAGTGACAAAGAAGGGATTGACGAAGGAAGTGATGAAGAGATGAATAGTAAGTAATTACAACTTACAACCTTATGTTGCATATGGTCACCGGTCTTGTTGGTGTCTAATATTCTTATACCTTTTCCTCTTTAATGAAAACTAAAGCTCCTTGGATGACTTTTAGTGTTTTAGTCCTCCAGTTGGGGGACACTTTGGTCACGTTGGGGGAGGGTGGGTGCATGAGGAGTACCAGCATTTTAAATCTAAATCACTTATCTGTGATCCCACACGCACCTTCCTCTGCTTCCTATAGCTCATTCTTGCTGGGAAGACTGTTTAGTTTTAGTGGGATCTCTGTCCCCTGCAGGCTTGTTTATGGGGTGTGGGACTTTTTTTGTTTTGTTTTTTTTACTTTCTTTGGACAGCAGCTGCAAGAAAGAGCCTTATGCTGAGCCTGAGTCACCCCATATGACTCAAGCTTGCTGTGTGGATGATCGGAACATGGCTTCAGCTTCCCTATGTTGGTGACTCCATAAAGCATGGTCTGTTCAGGGGGACTGCCGTGACTGATCTACTGAGGGCTGCTGCACCCCCAGTAGGAGCGATGTCCTGGGAGGAAGTGTTCACTCCCTCCTTGTGCAGCTTCTCCCTGGTTATCTCTCACACATTGTCCAGAAGGCCACCAGAAGCATCAGTCATTTTATCATCTCCAGCAGACTCTCTCTTCTTCCTGTGCTGTACCAGATTTTGGGGCAGTTTTTCAGAGTTGCTAGCTACTGGGCTCTGGCTGTCTTGTAAGTTCAAGTTTATTTCTTCTGACATTATTCTCGCTGTTTATCTGCTTTACCATCCTGTCTGAAAAGAGAGCAAAGGCTGGAATGGGTACTGCCATTGATGGCGGAAACCACCGTGAGCCAGGTCCTTGGTGATGTCCTGTCCCTTTAATCTGCGATGGCTTTGTATCTGTGTAGGTGATCGCAATGCCAACTCACGCACACTGCGGTGCATGTGCAGTATGCACTATCGGCTGATCTGCGTACGCTGTTGCAGTTGCGATTCTTGATGAATCAGGCCCATTGTTTATTTTTTCTTGTTCATTACCCTTTATCCCCTCATATGGAGCTTGGTAAAAATAACTGAGTGCTCCTGTCAGTCATAAGACACAGACAAGTGAATTCGTATTAAAGTGCCTACACCCATTATACCCCAATGTGATAAGTGTCTGCCAAAGGAGCTCAGGAAACTTATTTAACATAAGTACAATAATCCTCCTATCCTTTTGCATTTATGCCATATCTTCTCTCTTGTGTAGGTTCTGAGAAGCCAACTACTATAACAAACTCATTTGTAAGAAGTGCATCTTACTGGGAGATGAAAAGGGTAAGTCTGCTAGCTGTCACTACTATTTCTTTGTTGGATGCTTGCCTATCGTACATTACTGCAGCCTCCAGGTAGAGGTCTTCACTAATAGAGAAAGCACAGGACTGGTCCAAATGAGATCCTCACTGTGGGTTTTATGGGAACTTCTACCTCTTCTCTTTAATTTTCTAGTAGTTATTAGTTTGGGCTTAGGCAGTTTCATTTATTTTCTTCCCTGATTGTGTTCCTATTTGCAATTTGTCTTTACTTTCTAATTGCAAGGGTAAAGAGACAGCTATTCCACAGCGCTCGGACTCTCTTGATAAGACACCCAGACAACGTGTTCGTTGGTCTCAGCCCGCTGGAAACATAGACCTGATGGTCAAATCCATGCTTGATCTCCGCCAGCTAGATTGTTTCTCCCCAAGTGATGACCTTCTAGGACATCTAGGTCCGGAGGAGCAGGAAGCAAACTTCGTAGCCTCCTGTGTCCCAGCTGACATGGTAAGCGTTTGGATTAAATGGGAAGATAGACAAAGCCCTTGCTTTATGTAAAATTATTCGGTGCTCCTTTCAAATGTCAAAGTTGTTGGGCGTGGCCAAACTGAAATCTATATTGCTGTGTAAAAATAAAGCTGTCCAGTATTTACCCTGCATGCAAACCAATCAATGTATCTGCACCCCTTGCAGTGCAGTATGGTTTGTACCACAGCACAGTTACTTGCTGTTTGTTGCTTTACTCTCAACTCAGAATCAGTGACTTAAGCTGGGTACACACATAAATATTTTCTGTCCAACCAGCAAACTAGTTGATTGGTTGGAATGAAAATCTGGTAAGGTATGAAAGCAAATGACAATCAGCAATTTGCTCCCAAACGCCGGAAAATGGACAAAAACTGTTGTTTGAACAAATTGTTTCGATCAAATATTTAACAAACTTGTCTAACCGACCATTTTCATCTGTTCTCTGGCATTTAGGAGTAAATTGCTGAATATCAGTTACTCCCATACGTTACCAGATTTTCATTCCAACCAATCAACTAGTTGGATGGTTGGACAGAAAATCTTTACGTGTGTACCCAGCTTTAATTGCTATGATGCCTTCTCTCTGCATCTGCAATTACTGTGCTGTATCTAATAAGAACAAATGCACTTCTGTGGTGATGAAATGCTATTGTATGCTCCAATTTGACTATTTATGTAATGTGACACTGGCTTCTCTCCGAAGGCACTTGCACGTGAGCAATAGACCAACTCTGGCCTGTTAGTGTGCGGATGGCAGAGTTAATCAAAACATTTCATACAGAGAGAGACATTCTTGTGACCCTAGCACTGGCGAGACACCGTTCACCTCACTAGTCACCGGCCAGTTGGTTGCCCTGCCCATAGGATACAGCTAGCTTATATAGCTCTGAGCTCCACCCCAGCTCTGGCTGGAATCAAACATGTTTTCCTAATAGCTATCTTGTTCCCTACATAAGGCTGATTATACCAGGTGCACTGGTTGTTTTACCTGCTAGAGGCACAGCCAGCCCAACCCTGGGACCTGCAAGCAGAGAGAGTAAAGGTTCTCTGTGGTAAGTCTTTTACCTAGTTACAGTAGACAGTAGGCTGTAAACCAGCAAGGAAGGTTGGTGTGCTGTAGCATATATTGTCACTTAACAGCATAGTAAATGCGCCCTACTGTACAGTATATATTAAATAACTTCAAAAATGACATTTGAATGAACGGGTCTTGTACGCTACACTTCCTTTTGTGATAGAGAAGCCTTTGCTCAATGTCTGGTGACACTTTGTCAATAAATCAGCTACTTGGAAATGCCCTTAATATCTTACTAATAATTGACTTTTCATACTTATTCAGGATTATTTTTCTTTCCACATTTTAGGACCCATTTGTTCCCATAAACAGCCATGCTCGTCCACGGGTGATTCGGCTCATGTCCTGTGAGGAGGGTGTGTTCAAACAGGAGCTGGATACACCAGAAGGCAAAGAATGTGTTATCTACCCCGGGGCTGGAGAGCTGCAGACTCTAGATCTATGCAGGTAATCTTCATGAACTCTAGTGCACTCATATTATAGGCAAAGTCCTCCCCTATACAGAATAAACATGGGTCACCGTTTCCAGAATTGCTGCCTGGAGAATGTTACCTGGATAGCTGTACTAAGTGGGGAAAGTAGTTACCAGCAGCTCCATAGCAGCTACTTTGTGAAATCTGTTACACCTATGTAGACTAGTAAAAGAAGATTAAACAAATTTCCTCTTTTACATTGTAGAACAGCCAGGGTAATCGTTTACATAGCATCATCGAGTCTTGGCAGCAAGATCAAGATATCAAATTATCTCTGTGTTATAACATTGCAAAAAATGTTTTATTGTAGAACAATTTTTGGGCAACAAGTATCTTTATCATGAAATGTATTTGCTACTTCGGAACTTCAATGATTTGTTTTATTGTTGAAATGAAGTGCAGGTGTATATCTATAAATCTCTTTTATTAGGGTTTCACTTCTAATAATGCTTAATAACACTTTAGGCATAATACAGTGATAACTGCAGCCTGATTCAGCATGGGTCACAACTGCTAAAGCGTACATAGACTGACAATTGTTGTGTACTGGGTATGCATCGCAGTGCACAAAGGCATCACTGCGATCACACTGCGATAACACAGACCACGGAACGCCATCGCAGAGTGATAGACAGGCAGTGAGCTTTTGGGGGTGGTTGGCAAAACGCAGGCGTGCCTGTCCATTTGAACGCTGTTGCATTGGCATGCATAAATTACTCACTCGCTGTTGCATTGGCGTTCATAAATTACTCACTCGACGGCATACGCAGCTTGAGTACTTACTGCGACAAGGTTAGCAATTTCTGAGTAAGATCAGACCTGTTGTGATTGTGCATGAGGGGATGATGTTACTCGATGTTCCCGATGTATACGCAGGACTGCAAGGTATTACGGATGTGAGATAGTGGCAGTGGGCGACTCTATGCTGGCTGTGTGATGGCATTGCGATAGAATTAATTAGCATATTTTTGCAGCGGTTTTGCATGCGTAATCGCAATAGCGATCTGTAATGAATCTGGCCCCTAGAACGCTAGCAGAGTTGTGTATGACAGTAGGCGTCCAGTTTAAGATCCAAGATACACTAATTCTGCTACAACAAAACATTACCTAATATAACCTAAAAGGAGTTATACCTAGAAAGGAGTGGTCAGACAAGGGAAGGTAGTTAGAGAGAAAGGAGGGCTAGGAATGATCAAAAACATACAATGCATTGCATGATGTACTGCATCCCAATTCGGTAAGTTTGTACATAAGCATGACAAAGGGTCTGGGGGCTGGGTGCAGTTGTATTGATCTTGCAGATGAGAGCTGCAATTTTCCAGTACTTTACAAACTTGTATGTAAATACTTAAAAATCACTATAGAGACATTTTAATGTACCCCAAAATACTCTGAACACTTGCAGAAATACAATTGCTGGCTATCATTTATTAATGAATTAAAAGTTGTAAAAATAAGATTAACACCTTTCAGTAGACCCCAATACTTTGCTTAAGGCCACATCAGCCTTCTATACTGTCCTGCTATCTGATGTTCTACTTGTTGGGGGGTGCAGGAGCTTTTCCCCACTCTTTCATGCACTTCATATGGTTCACACACCAAAGTGTTAATATGCGACATAGTTGCAATGCCATTAATTTGCCATTTGTAATTGAATTGCACCAGCCGTGAGCAAAGCCGTAACTAGACTTTATGGTGCCCTGTGCCTGAAAGAGCATTGGCAGCCCCCCCCTCTTCATTTTTCTAATAGGGACATCAGAGTGCAACCGAAAAGGGCCATTGCCTTATGAGAAAGGGCCGGGGAAGATATAGGAGAGGCCAGGAGATGCTGGGGTTAAAAGAAGAGGAAGCTACAAGTGAGAGTGATAATAAACCGGAAAATTGACAGGCCCAAACAGCGCCCCCTGCCCTCTCGCACTACCCTAGTTACAGCCCTGGCCGGGAGCACGCTTCATAGACATATAATACAAAGTGCATGTTAATGTAACCAATGAAAACCCAGCTCTGAACTTGCAGCTAATTGCAGTCGACCCTAATGTATTATTGTGTGTGTATATATAATCCAGTACTCAGAAGTTAGTATTAGAAAGAAATAAACACCCTTTAACAACCCCCGTAAAAAGGTGTTTGTGACACTCTAATCTTCCAGCATCAATGTAGCTGGAGACAGTATTACACTATTCTGTGCTTTTGATGACCCTGGTCCTTCACGGTCTAAATTTCAGCCTCTGACTTCTCTTGCAGCCCTCACTAACATAATCAAACAAGATAAGCACATTGGTCACATACTCAGCCAATCAAAGTGGAATGTTATAAGCAGTGCTAACGTGGATATTTAATGGGAGAGCAGGATATTATTGGATATAATTATTGTACCCTATTCAAACGCAGATTAAAAATCTGCAGACGTTGAAGTGAACATATATTGCAGTGTATCCCTACAGCATGTGTATGGAATATTGTGTGTTTATGCAGCTGTACATTAACCTCTTTCTGTTTTGTTAGTGAATTTGAGGTGAAAGGTTTGCCCCACGGTGGGTTCCATGATGTGCAAGAAAAGCACAGCCCAGATAGCGCCTGTTCTGTGGATTATAGCAGCAGCCGCCTGTCCAGCCCGGAGCATCCAAATGAAGGTCAGAAACTGCACTGTGTGTTTAATGGTTCCGAGCCAAATTCATTTTAGGTGGGGAGTACAGCAAGGAAAACAAGTTTGATACATTGATTTATCTAAACCTTGAAACATGATGTAAGTTATACAAATAGCTGCTAGTAATATTCCCAGATGTAAATGTCCCCATACATAACAGAACTTGAGACCTATTGTTTACATTTGTTATAGTTACTCGGAAATTGGCAACTGACTGTGGGCCTGATTCAGAGCCGCTCGTAAGCGGCCGCTCGTTCGCTGTGAGCGATGTTCGCACAACTGCGCATGCGTATGGGTCGTCATGCGCAAACCAGTCATTGCGGTCGGAAATCATGCGCTCGCAAAACAGCGAGGGCTGCTAATTTGAATGTACCGTTTGTGGGTGGTAACAGGGGAAGGTGCTTGAAAACGGGGGAGTGGATTTCCGAACGCAGGCGTGCCAAACGGTCAAAAGGGCATTTAATGGGAGTGCATAATTAGTAAAGGAGCGTCATCGACCACGTCACTTGGTTGTCTTTTAGCCTGAACTGCTCGCAGTGATAGCGGTAAGAAAAACCTGCCACAAGCCCTGCGAGCAGTTCAGATGCCTTTCGATGTACCCGATTAATCTAATAAATACCGGAGATGACGTGTGATGCGAACGGCAAAGGGGCGTCTTTACAAAATAGCGAGCGCATTTTTCGTTCGCTCGCTCAGACATAGGGGCATCAACAAAACCGCAAAGAGCGAGCGCTCAATTGAAATAGCCGGCCCCTTTTTTGGAATGACCGTCCGCAAATAGCGTCCGGGTCTGAATCAGGCCCTGTGTCCCTTACATACAGGAAGTCTGTTGTGCATAGGAAACCTAATATTCCTCCATGGCGACAGGTTTACCTCCATTATTTTCAAGCCTGAACTGTAGCTTACAAAGATGTTTTTGAGTATTTTATTGGGGTTGGGTACAGGATCCCGGCAGTCGGGGTGCCGGCGGTCAGAATACAGGCAGCGGCATCTTAACAGCCAGAATCCCCACGCCTGAAGGTAAGTAGCCTAACTCCTAATCCTCCCCCTAACCCACCTTTCAGTACCTAACCCTAAGGCCTATTTAACACCTGCCGGCAAAGAACCAGCTGGCCGTTGTTTTCAGGCACTCTGCCTTTCACATGCTGCGGCTTTGAGACGTTTTTACTGTTTGTTTTTTTTATCACTCCTTCTGGACATGCGCAGCAGCTGCTGTACAAGCCGGCCAGTGTGTGCGAGAGGAAACATTGTTTCCTATACTCCACTGGCCTGGAGGGACGGCACGGCAGCCGTCCTTCTCAGTGGATATTCCCGGCTGTAACACTGCTGCCGTGCCAGTGCCATGTGAAAGGACCCACCCATTTCCATCCATCACTAAATTTCACAACCGGCAAAAAAAGCCCGGATTTTTGCCGGCCGCTAAAAACCGGCATGTGTGAAATAGCCCTAATGCTTACCGTCGGGATGCCGGCACCGGGATTCAGACTGCTGTCAGGTTTCCAGCGCCGGTATTCTGAGCGCCAGCATCCCAACTGCCGGGATAGTTACTATGTCCCTTTTTGATTGGTAGCTCTCTTTAATCTAAGCATGACTAGCCTTTTATGTTTTTAATGTCATGGGCCCGTATTCAATTAGAAGCGAAAAGCCGAGACTTGCGAAAAAGTATCGCTGATTACTAATTTTCACCTGTCGGGAACTTCTCTGTTCAATTCCATCTGCTTTTCGCGTATGCGGAAGTCAATGCAATATAATAGGTGAAAAAGATTCGCCTCTGAATAGCAGGACAAACAGTGAAATTATTTTATTTTGGGGTGCAAAGGTGGGGAAACCATTCAAAACCCTTGGGACAACCCCCCAAAGGACAACTGCGTCAATTAATTCCTAAAAAAAAAACTTTAGGAACACCCCAAAAAAGTACTTTGAATTTGGGGGCAAAAAAAAAGCACAAAGTGGGGGGACAAGTTCACAAGCAAGCGAAAGAAGGTTCTGGGGGTGCTCTAAGAAGGGGACAAGTGTTTTTGGGATTGCAGGTGCTATTATTGGGGAGGAATTTCACTTTTTTATTAAAACTACAATTTAGAGACATTAAAAGATGCTAGCACCCATTTTCAGGTACCCCAAATTTGCCAGGAATACTTATTTTCACCAAAAAATACTGTTTTATGCCATTCTTCACGACTTGTGCAAAGACGCTAAATAGAGGCCATTGTACCAACTTAAGTACCCCAAACAGTTTTATTAGGACTAATCGGGCGCTACTACATTGATCCCCAATGTTTCTGCATGTTTTTTTTTTTTTGGGGGGGGGGGGTAAGGCTGGTTTCCCCGATTGTCACACCACTTTCCGCCTGTTCTGACTTCGCGTGTCGCCGTTTTTGCGTCTTTTGGATTTAAATAAGGCGATTAGCGGGTACGCGTACGATAAGTTTCCGCGGCTGAAATACTCTATGTAGGTGAAAAGTCCAGCATGCAAAACTTTATCGCGTGCGCAAAATTTATTGAATGCGGCCCATGGTTTGAAATCAATATGCAGCTTTACCATGTGTGTTAAAAGAACTTTCAAACTACTGTAGCTCAGTCTCTTGCCATGGTCACTCAGACATGTTGGACACACACTTCTGTACTATTTTAGTGTGTGTGTGTGGCACCAAAAACAGAGACTGCTATTGTCGGCCTGTGTATATGGCAATGTATTGGCCCTGTCCCTGTATGACCTGATCACTCAGGCAGAGGACAGGATTGGCTTGTTTGTGTCCAGCGATGCTCAGTCTTGGCTGTTACATAGCTCATATACTAGAAATAACCCTACTGTTTGCAACTTGTAAGTTATCTTTAGGAGTCACCTGTGGAGAAGAGACAGAACAACAATTGAATGTCATTCTTCCTTTGTAATCTGCAACCCCCAACGCTCGTCAGGATTACATTTTTGTTTTGTCATGGGGGAGGAGGTTAGGGCAGGAAGCACTGCATAGTCCCCCATTATAGTTCACATAGGTACTTAATCTTTTCTTTATAAGTGAGTGCGTTTGCCACTTCAGGGCTTATCTGGAATGATGGGTATATCTGCTGTGCCTTTGCTCTGAGAGTTCAGCTGAAGTTGGGTCCAGCAGGCTCTTATCTCTTCACCTTCTGGTCCAAGAGGCTTAAGGTGCCTGTCTGGTTGTGTCTATGGCTTCCTATCCTCCCCATTTATGGCAGAGCTGGTAGGATCTGAGAGCCTTGCATGTAGGCAATGGGCCCCCTCAGCTTAATATTCCTCGAGACCATTTTGCCTCTGCGTCATGTGATCTATAAGAAAAGCTGTAATGGAGTATTGTCTCGAGAGCAAACTGTGCATAGGAAGTAATGGTGACCAGACATACCAGCATGATCTCTATAGCAGCTTCACTCCATAGCACACAGGGTTTGAGTCTTAACTGTTTACAGCAGTTATATGGAATTCTACTTATGGTATATAATATGCAGTGAATGCTGTCTCGATGGAATGTATTTCTGAAGAGTCTGCATTTATAATTTATAAACCAAAATGTGGAACAAAATATTGTCAGCAGCACATATAGCTCATCTGATGGTGCACATTAAATAGATGACGGCTTCAGAACATCAGCTATTCACAGTTGACAATTGAATTCCCCTTGAGCGTTAGTTTTTTTTTTTTGTTGTTTTTGCAGTTTGTCCAGTATATTGTGTATTCCGGTGCATTTAGATCCTTAATTGGAGTGGACAGATTGGATGGGATATCAGTCACAAATTGTAGTTTGGGATGAGAGCGTAAATATTACAACATAGTAATGCTAACTAGTAGTAACCAGTGCACCAATACCATAGTTTCATTTAATAGTTGCAATGCAGTCAGTATTCTCCATGCAAATAGCAGCATCCTCTCCCCTTCATCATTACTGCAATTACCCCCGCACGGATCAGAACGATAGATTGTGTGGATTGCATAGTGTGTATGGACTATCTGTACACTCCTGCGGTCGCTTGAGATATCGTCCGGTCATCCGAGCTGCACGGCAAACCAGACGATAACTCATGCAGCGCCATTGCAGGTAATGAAGGAACGAAACGAGGGATTGTTCCGTCCTTCATTACATCGTTCATGTGTACCCGCGGTATTATATGTTCCCAGCTTTACTGTTAAGCACGCTGTGGGTAAATAGACTATTCAAGTGACTATGGTAATACAGTGTGACTTAGACGCATGCAAAGTTTACCGATAATCGCTCAACTGCATAAATGTTGGCATTGTGTTCATTTCTGAATCAGAACAGAAGTGTGGTAGAAGAAATGATACATAAGATAGTGCTGAACTGTATTCAGGAGAAATCACAAAACTGGGACATTCATTACACCACTGGTTTTTGACCTACATCTTCCATATAACTACCTAATTCAATATACATAGTTATTTAATCTACTATTCTAGTAAACGGCATATGTATGGTCTTTCTAAAGAACCTTCGTATAATGTTTTTTAAACGAACACTGATAGTATGTTCACTTCCTTTTAAGACTCAAACTATTATCCCTCATCTACTTATCTTAAGGATTCACACCATATACTTTGACAATTTTGGTTCATCCACGATCACTCTTATTGGCCAAAAATGATTTTGTGTGCTCCATTCATATTGTCGTATTCAGTCGCTGCAGTTTTTCTGTTGTGTGTTTAGGACTGTTGCCATAGTTGCTCACTGCACACAAATACTTATTTTATACCTTCTATGATCCTAATTAACAAATCAAGGATTGTTTCATTGATTGTTTTTGTGGAATTATCAATCTGATTTTATGATCTGCATTGTTACATGCTTTCCTTGATCAGTAAATTTTTTTAAACCTATTGCATGGTCTACTTAATTTTCATCTTATAGTTTGGTATTATTATAAAAAAAATATATACATTTTGCGTTACCAGAATTTTTTTTTTGTTATAGCTATCTTGTGAATACAGCTGAAGGGCTATAAGCGCTGTCTTTTACATTCCTTCTACCAAACAGTGTACACCAGGGGTATTCAACATACAGCCCTCCAGATGTTGTGCACTGTACATCCCAGCATGCCCTAATAACAAAACTGTCAGGGCATGCTGGTATGTGTAGTTCCACAGAAGCTTGAGGATCGCTTGTTGACTACTATTGGTGTGTTGATTTTTTTTTATTTTTTTTTTCTGGGGACAGCAATGATTCAGAACTTTTCTATCAAATAAGAAACATAACTGGCCTACTGGTCACACATCTTACCCAACTTCGTTGTGCTGAAACAGCCACCGGTGGTGGCTTCTGATAGACCCAGAGTTCTCAATATTTTGGAGTTTATAGTGTGGTACTCAAATAAATTTATAGTAGATATTAAAGTGTGTATGATTATCACAGGCCCGATGTTACCTGGTTGTGGTGTGTTTGCAGGAATCCGCTCTTGCTTCGGCACTCTTAGGCAACACTGTTGCTTCTTCCCTTCCTCACACCACAGTAGAGAAGCAAGGATTTCTACCCTTCCACAGATGCAGGAAAAGTAAAGACAGAATGTACAGATGTGTCCTCCATACACCTTTCCTTTTTCGCTTCATTTGGCACGAGATGCCTTCACGGTTAAGATGCACCACGACGAGTAGCAATTAGATAAATCCCCCCCCCCCCCCCCCCCAAAAAACAAAATTCCTGCAAAAGTATACGTAGAAAGCTGCAGATTAAATCACAAGACGTGGCTAATTCGCAGATTCTAAGGCATGGCACATTTGGCCGTATGGCTAGATTTTAGGATAGGTGTATGTGGACTAGGGATGTGCAGGCTCGGATAGGTTCGAGTTTGCACGTGGAGTTCGGATTTTTCCCTCCAAAAAAACGGAACTCAGAAAGAGGCAAAACGTCATCTTACATGGACGAACATCATCATTCCTGGTCTTTTGTCCAGGAATGATGATGTTCGTCCATGTAAGATGACGTTTTGCCTCTTTCTGAGTTCCGTTTTTTTGGAGGGAAAAATCCGAACTCCACGTGCAAACTCGAACCTATCCGAGCCTGCACATCCCTAATGTGGACACATCTGTACACTAAAAATGATTTTTTAATGTGTTTCTAGTGACCTCAAAACCTAGAATGGGTAACTTTAATTATAGGAAACACATGGCAAGCATTTCTTAAATCACACTAAATTCACTAGGATTCACTAATACAATAATGCAATTTCACATACATCCTAGGTGATACTTAATGCTAAATATTCCCCCACTGACCATACGGAAAATACAAATTAAGTAGCTCTTCACAAATGCATATCCTATAACAATTCTACAGTCCTAATCAAAATTTCTCGATAATACGCTACTTAACCCATCACAATAATACTTTATTTAACCATGAATTATTAGTCACATGCAATTTTAAATGCTCAAGTTCTCATTAAATAGATGCATGGTTCCTTATATTGGATGGTAATGTTTAGGGCACATTGTAATGTAACAGAGGAAAAAAAGCTGTTTGAGCAATTTGACCTGGGTTGTATTTAAAACTTTGCGTGCACATGTGGGTCCCTTAAATACACAAAGTCTATTGTTGCTGCGCTGTTATACTTTAACACAGCACATATGAGTAGACATTTCTGTATTTATATCCTGGAAAACTTGGTCTGGCTGTGGCACCACAAGTCTCAGCAGTTTCTTTAATGCTGCTTGTCTCTCTGGGCACGGTCTCTCACATGCAGCTGGTCTCTCACTTGTTTCTTGTCTTTCTGTTGCTGTCTATTTGGTCACACACTTCTGGCTGCTTTCACATCATATTGGTCTCTTCCGGTTGGTGTTTCACTTCCAGTTTTACATCCCACTCTGAAGGGTCTTTGTCTATGACTTCACACTTACTGTAGTTTCAGACAGCTGCAATGGGGACACATCGCAACTGCAGTGTATCGCAACAGGCTCCTTCATACATATCCGTTTAACACCATACTTTCTATGGACAATGCTTTTTGTGCCTGGTATAGTTCTCCTTATACATTACATCCCCGAGTGCACTGCCTTCAGTTACCTGGACCTTCCCCACTTGTCCCTTCCTCTGTTCTCCCTTCTTCCCTCCAGATTTGGGTTTCTGTGTTGTCCGTTTCCTGCTCAGTAATATATTTTCGATGATGTTGAGAAAGCTACATAAGCTCCAATGTTACAGTACAATATATAAATTAATACTTGTCTTTAAGGTGCATACACATGGTCAGATCTGTCAGACAAACAATGAACTACGAACTATTTGTATGATTTTACCAACGATTTCATGCACTACGAACGATTTTTGCCTGTATTGAAATGAATGCAGTCAGATTTGTCAGATTTCAAACACGTCAGATATCAGATATCGTTATCTGACCATCGGGAACACTCATCGTTCAGGCATATCAGATATGTCAGATTTTCCTTCAGATATGAACAATTGCACGATTTTTTAAATCATTATCGTCCAGATCTGTAGAAAAATCTGACCGTGTGTATGCACCATTAGAGTTGTACAGTGTTTTATCTATTGTGCTGTGTTTTTAGATTGTGAAAATGTGAGTAAAATAAATGGTTATTAAAAACAAAGTACTTTTCCCTAACTGGAAGATTTTTGTTTTACCAGCAGTCAGCTTAGCCGAAGAAGTTTCCCAGCTCTAAGATCTTTCTTGTAGATAACATTTACTTTTCTATCAAGAGAGCGCCCAGCTCTGACTCCTGTATACAGCGCTGGCTGAGGTTACTACTTTTTTTTTTTTATTGCCGAAGCACCAGCACAGTGTGGCCATTTGTCTTCCCTGCTAATTTAATTCAAGAGTAATAAGATCACTGTCCATCTATTATCAAAACTATTACATATAAAGTTCCAAATGTCACGGAAAGATCTTTAGAGACATACTGTGCCAATGTATAAATGTTACAACAAAGTACAACCTTCATTTTGTACTGCTTAATTCTTGGAAATCCTTTTCTTTTCCTAAAACGCTGCTCTGTTCAGGCACATTGATGGCGTCTATCACTCATCAGGGTATGGTATCTTTTTACAATTGGGAATATTTGTGCATATCAAGCATTGCTGAATACTTCTTGGAGTGCTCTTGGAAATGCATATTGCAAGAAGTGCACAAGGGAGGTACCGAACGTCTGTTTAAAATTATATTATGTGTACTGACCACCAGCTCCTAAGATGTTGCAAAATTCAAGTCCTTTTGCAGAGTAGAAAATTGCCACCACTATCTCCTCACAGTAGTCACAGTATCTGCAGTGCTCATCAAACTCAAGGCTTGGCTCGGAATATGTTCCCTGTGCTCCCTCCAGAAAAGGTTTTGTCTTGGTCCATAAGCTTATGGGCCTCAGGGGGAATCTTGAACAGTTCATAAATATGCTTACGTAGCAGGTCCAAAGCTCCTTTTGTGCCGCAGTCATGTGACTTCAATGCCCGTCTGTATGGAATCTTCAAACACCTATTCTATTATTCAGTGTTCTTGGGGAATTTATGTTCTTGGCACAGCACTCTGCTTCTTTCCATAAAGTGGACGCTTACTATGTTGGATTTTTGTAGCAAGTTGTTAATGTAGTGATAAAACTCGTTGTGAGCTGATTAACATTCAGTTCTAGTTACTTACTCCCTGTTAGCTCACATTGGGCCTGATTCAGAGGTGGCTGCTGCGTCCACTCTTGCGTCTGTTGCCGGAGTCGCGGCTGCGATAATATGTTAATGATGGTACCGGCCTTGCCCTGATGTAGCAGCCTGTGTCTGAATGTGGAAGGACTGAAGCCCACTTTCAGCCTCTCTGCACGCTGTAAAACAATCGGTGATTATTTAGACGCCACCGTCGGTGCGCCATTACGTGTACCATTGACTCTGGCACCAGCCCTACGTCAGGTGCAGTTTTTCCACCTGACCCTGGCTTCTGCGGCTGCGCGTTTGGGAATGTAGCCACTTTCACTGGCGCACTCGCGACACTCCGATAACACGCCCATGAGACTACTTTTTTAGTTTTCACACTTAGGCACCGCCCAGGAACACCCATCACATTACCGCCTGTAACTATTGGAACCGCACCTTTGTACATACTGTGTAGACTCGCTGTACGGGGTACATACTGTACGTACTCGCTGTAGGGGGTTTCTGAATTTTGTGTGCATGCAAAAATGCTCAACCACATGAACATGAGCATTGTATTTGTATTGCGTGCGCCTTTGAATCCGGCCTGTTATTATGAAGTGCAGTCTTCTCTGGGTGCGATTACTGCTTTGCGGGCTCTTCATAATCTGCCTTATGAATCAAATGTCCAAGGTGTCTGGAAAACCACGTTGTACATGTATTTCTGGTTTCTTCACTAGCCCTTGAAGACGATGGGCTTTATTTACGAAGCAGCGGCTTTTGTAAGCTGCTGCTTCTTGGCGGGTCAGTGTAAAGCACGCCGGTATTACATGGACAGCGGGAGTCGTTTTACATTTTTCTATTGCAAAAGTGCTGCTTTGTAAATAAAGCCCATTGTATGGTTTTACATGCAGATTTCGGGTAACTTGATCAGTAAAAGGCCTTTAAATGT
This sequence comes from Taudactylus pleione, assembly GCA_031769625.1. Lineage (NCBI taxonomy): Eukaryota > Metazoa > Chordata > Amphibia > Anura > Myobatrachidae > Taudactylus > Taudactylus pleione. The sequence continues at coordinate 157,740 of JAUIMM010000095.1, forward strand.
TACCTGACCTGTGTATATTTCGCTACATCCTCGCACGTTGCTCTGACAGGTGGGGCCGTTAGGGACATGTAAATTTACAGTGCTCAGTAAATCCCCTTTTCATTGGCCTGCGTTTTGTCTGGCTGCCAGTTGTTCCACCTCCACAGCTCTGCTAAACTGAAACCTGCAGGGCTGGCCTGCCTATTTATGGAGAGAGGAGGAGCTTGTTTTTCTCGTCTACACTGGTGACATCTACAGGTAAACCCAGGTACTGACCGTACAGGTCTATAAGAAACAGAGAACGGATCTCTTATTTCCTGGATGCGAGTGCAAACTGAGATTGCAGAGAAACCATATATAAGAAATACATACCAAATGCAGCTGCTCTAATCATGTCACTTTATCTCCAGGAAACTTTACCTATGTCTCTAATAATCCGTCTCTAATCTTGGACTGGTGTAAATGTTGAGGGACTTGAGGCTTGTGTAGATAGTTAAACCTTTTTTACATTGTGAACACTTTACACACCACCTTGCATGCAATAAATGTGGTTAGCTAAAGCTCAAACCCTGGAGTCCTCCATTTCAAACTATCATAACCCCATCGAATCTTGACATGGTTTTCACTTATTGTGCGGTTTTATTTTACTTCCTTGTGCCAAGAAGATTCTGAAAGCACGGAGCCCCTGAGTGTAGATGGGAACTCGTCTGATCTAGAAGAGCAAGCAGAGGTTGAGGAGCTGGACACACCCTGCCTGGTTCTAGATGGTGATATCCCACAGACACCTGATCAGGAAATGTTCCTCAAACAGCACTTTGGAAATCTGTCTGCTAACGGCCCAGGTTAATATTATTAGCTGCAAAATTCCTCTTTGTAACCTATGTCTTGGATATTTGTGATAGTAAGCATTACCTAATGAGATGGAGAATTCCAGAACAGACTCTGCCAAGCTTTAGGAATCCTTTTAGGAGTACTCTTAATTTTTCTTGTTCTATGTCCATCCCTCCACCACCCCAACATTTTTTATCTTTTTTTTCCCCTCACTCTTAATTGTATTTGCAGTCCCCTGACCCTCTGTTCCCTCCAGTTTTTCCACAATGCACCCTTTTCCAGTCTGCTCTTACCCTTTCTGCTATTGCCTCTCCACTGCGGTCTGCTCTCGTTTTTTTCTGCTTATCCTCACCAAGATGTCGTGTATGGCATCCCCTCCCTTTCACATAAATATATCCAAGAGTGAAGCAAATTGGTATTGGCATAAAATAAATGTATTAAAAAGAAAAAAAAAGGCAGTCCATATATTTAGCTGTGATTTCACTTTACGAGGTTCATGTACAATGCAAACATAAAGGTAACAGCACAATATTACTTTACTTAGCGGCAATTGGAAGTACATATGCAAATTTCAAGCTACAGACCCATTTCCTGGTTCCTTGGTAGGATTATACAAACACTTTAATCTAATTTTGGTCCAGAAATATGCAGTAGAATTAAGAGTGGGTGGACATCAGCCCTGTTAGTACCTTTTTTGTTACTTTTGTGTGTTTGAATGTAGTTAGTATATTGCACACAGAAATGGTACATTCCATTATAGTGTATATAATGAAATTCATTAAAAGTATAGGACAAGGAGCAGCTTACACCATCTTGCTGTGCACTTAACTATAAAATTGGTAATGTCCCCAGCTCAATTTTAATTATCTTGCCCCAAAAACTTGTACTGTACATCGTGCACTTAATCTGTTCTTAGCAAAGCTTACTCTGTCTGTTTGGCTTGAGCTTCTCCAGTATAAGATCGAGACCTCCATAGGTCCTGTTGTTTTGACATATCATGTGAATTTCAGCAGGTGCTTTCCTAGAAGAATAGATGAAAAAACAAACCATTTGTGCTATAAGTTTTCATGGTTGTACATGAGTCATAATGGAGAGCTTTGAAAACTTGTCATTCCAACCGAGTCTGTGTGGACAGCTAGATCCGCATTACATAACATGGCATTTTAAGCCTCTCCTTTTTTTTTTTTTTTCCATTTTTAGAGGGACCAGTCCTGACCTCAGAGAGAAGTGAATGTGCCAGCATCTCCTCACGGTTCTTAGCCCTGAATCAAACACAGGCTTTCAGGTTTGTATATAGAATGCATTAAACCAGGGCCTGTGCAAGGTTTTGCAGCACCCTAGGCATCACTTCAGCCTATTGTCCTCCAATACCCACTTTCAAGTGCCTCCATGGGTTGTGTAAAATAAAAAGAACGCTTACTTCCTGCTGGCTTGCAAGGCTACAGTCCAGATATACAATTGTCTAATACAGAACGCTGTCCAGGTTACACTGCTGCACAGGGGCAACTGAAGGGTTTCCAAGAGGGAGACTCTAAATGTTGATTTCAGAGAGGATCAAAAAAAAAAATTGATCTAAGCAACAGAAGCTTTTTTTTGTGATTTGTTTAAGCCCTTGTCTATCATTCGCTCTTGTTTAAAGGCCCTGCCACATGCCTGTATACCTGCATAATACATAACGTTTGTGTACTTTAAAACCGAGAATAAAAAGGAAATGAGCATATGAAAATTCTTACTTTGCAATTATAGTTATTAATAGTGGTCATATACATTTTCTCCTGGGGTTCTGTATTTGGTTTTGTGAGGGAGTTTAAGTCATGAGGGGCATAGGAGGGAAAGTGGTATTAAGTAGTTTCCTGTAAATATGCTGTAGTTATGGCCTGTACACATGGGACGATCAGACAACGATCAGTTATTGTCTGATCGTCCTGCATGTGCTGGATGTTCGATATCGAACATCCAGCACATGGACAAACGCGGGTCCCTATAGTAAACAGGCTAACCTGGTCCATATCGATCAGGTTGGCCTGCATGCACGGACGGTGGTTGACATCGACCATCCGTGCCCGCGCATCGATGTTCGTTGGAGGGGGGGAAAAAAGGACGATATAAGCGTTATCGTTTATATCATTCTTTTTATCTGACCGTGTGTATGCACCATAAGTTATGGTTTGTAGGAATTGATTATTTTTTTTTTCTTCCTTGCAAAAGAGCCTCTCTTGCTGTATCCTAGTTGTGCTGAGGAGTAAGAATTGCTGTTTAATTGTTTTCAAGACTAATGCAGATTCATAGGCATGTCTTTAAGATGCTAAAATTGTAAAGGCGCAACCATCCATTTTTTTTTTCTTTCTTTTTGATAAAATGTTTTAACCTTAGGGTGTCCCCAGCCAGAGAGTGCAGCGCTATCCAGGTCTGTGCTTCCGTTCCCCTCCTTCTGGGTAAGGAGCCCTGTGCAATGGCCAACCCGAGTAGGCTTTTGACAGTTCCATCCTTACAGCCCACACCCTGTCCTTTTCACGAAACCCCCCCCCATGCCAAGTGATGTAAAAAAATAAAATTTGCTAAATAAATTAAATCACCTCCGTGCGTCAGGACATCCACTCAATGAGAAAATCCCTTTAAGCCCTATTGGCAATTTGCACCTGGAATGCGTAACTTGCAGTCCTTGGAAATTTATCGGATCAGGTACAAACTTGCTGTGTGTGAGTAGGGAGTTCTTGGTTCCTATTGAAGGACAAAGCTGTAGATTGTACTGGGAATTAGTTTTGGCTTACTGTATCCGGAGCAAAGGGGTAACTAAGCCTTGGAGAGAGGGAAAGTGGATGGAGGTAAAGTGCCAACCAATCAGCTCCTAACTGTCACTTTATAGGCTGTGCTTGAAACATGACAGCTGATTATCACTCTCCAAGATTTAGTAAGTTTGTTACCACAACCACATGGACCATAAATAATCGTAGCGTATGTTCAACTCTTAAAAGAGCTAGTTTAAGGGAAGTTCTATTTATGTAATTAAACCTATATGTAGTGGTGTGTATTTCCTTAGTAATTGAGGCATTTTTTATGGCTGCTCTTTAGCCTGCATTAACAGTACATTACAATATTGGGTCTTGGCAGCTGAATGGTATTAATGCAAAAAATTAAGAAGACCGTAGTTTAGTTGAGTGTATTTACATCTATATTTCTATTTAAAGTTTAAAATTTCAGTTGTGCAAACCCTTTAAGAACACGGTAACATATGGCAGATGGCTTGTTAGATATGTGTCCGCGGGGCCTAAAATAACTCCTCTATATGTAGTGCATTTTTTTTTTTATGTGTTTTTATGGGATATATCCCATATGGCTTAGTGGAGGGCCAATTCAGTATGATACAGCTTGTGGGACATATAGGAGGTTTCCGTATAGCAGTAATATGTAGCGTATTCCAATATAGTCATGTTGGGATTATGGTATTCATGAGCAGTGATGTCATACACATACACACACACTAATACATAGTCAGGTGCATAAATATTGGGACATTGACAGAATTTTCATATTTTGGCCTCTATTCACCACCACAATGGCTTTGAAATGAAACAAACAAGATGTGCTTTAACTGCAGACGATCAGATTTAATTTGAGGGTAATTACATCCAAATCGGATGAACGGTGTAGGAATTACAACGGTTTCTATATGTGCCTCCCACTTTTTAAGGGGCCAAAAGTAATGGGACTATCAACTCAAAAGCTATTTCATGGACAGGTGTGGGCTATTCCCTCGTTATTTCATTATCAATTAAGCAGGTAAAAGGTCTGGAGTTGATTCTAGGTGTGACATTTGCATTTGGAATCCGTTGCTGTCAACTCTCAATATGAGATCCAAAGAGCTGTCACTATCAGTGAAGCAAGCCATCATTAGGCTGAAAACTCAAAACAAACCCATCAGAGAGTTAGCAAAAACATTAGGTGTGGCCAAATCAACTGTTTGGAACATTCTTAAAAAAGAACGCACCGGAGAGCTCAGCAACACCAAAAGACCCAGAAGACCACGGAAAACAACTGTGGTGGATGACAGAAGAATTATTTCCCTGCTGAAGAAAAACCCCTTCACAACAGTTGGCCAAATCAAGAACACTCTCCAGGAGGTAGGTGTATATGTGTCAAAGTCAACAATCAAGAGAAGACTTCACAAGAGTGAATATAGAGGGTTCACCACAAGATATAACCATTGGTGGGCCTCAAAAACAGGAAGACCAGATTAGAGTTTGCCAAACAACATCTAAAAAAGCCATTACAGTTCTGGAACAACATCATATGGATAGATGAGACAAAGATCAACTTGTACCAGAGTGATGAGAAGAGAAGAGTATGGAGAAGGAAAGGAACTGCTCATGATCCAAAACATATCACCTCATCAGTGAAGCATGGTGGTGGTAGTGTCATGGCGTGTGCATGTATGGCTGCCAATGGAACTGGTTCCCTTGTATTTATTGATGATGTGACTGCTGACAAAAGCAGCAGAATGAATTCTGAAGTGTTTCGGGCAATATCATATGCTCATATTCAGTCAAATGCTTTAGAACTCATTGGACGGCGCTTCACAGTGCAGATGGACAATGACCCGAAGCATACTGCAAAAGCAACCAAAGAGTTCTGTAAGGCTAAAAAGTAGAATGTTATGCAATGGCCAAGTCAATCCCCTGACCTGAATCCGATTGAGCATGCATTTCACTTGATGAAGACAAAACTGAAGGGAAAATGCCCCAAGAACAAGCAGGAACTGAAGACATTTGCAGTAGAGGCCTGGCAGAGCATCACAGGGATGAAACCCAGCGTCTGGTGATGTCTATGCGTTACAGACTTCAGGCTGTAATTGCCTGCAAAGGATTTGCAACAAAGTATTAAAAAGTTAAAGTTAGATTTAGGATTGTTTAGTTTGTCCCATTACTTTTGGCCCCTTAAAAAGTGGGAGGCACATATAGAAACCGTTGTAATTCCTACACCGTTCACCTGATTTGGATGTAATTACCCTCAAATTAAATCTGAAAGTCTGCAGTTAAAGCACATCTTTCTTTAATTTCAAAGCCATTGTGGTGGTGAATAGAGGCCAAAATATGAAAATTCTGTCAATGTCCCAATATTTATGCACCTGACTGTGTATACACACACACACACACACACACACACACACACACACACACACACACACACACACACACACACATGCATACACACAGACTGACACACTCTCACTTGAGGCTGGTCTCTGCATTTTTAAATAAAAGCAAAATAATTCCTTCTAAGTCCCATATATGTTTAAGTAAACCTTTTAGATGCAGCCACTTGCGTTTTAAGAACTTTATGGAGCTTGTCCAGAAGCAGTTTTTATATACTGTATTGTATTTTGAGAGAATAATGCAAAAGTTATGCATTAAAACAGTGAAGGTAATTGTTAATGTAGGGAGACGTGCAGCCATTGTTTTAACTAGATGGTTATCACAGGGACACATTGTTTTCTTCACAGAGCAAAAATTACTGTAGATTTATTTATTTATTAACAGTTTCTTATATAGCGCAGCATATTCCGTTGTGCTTTACAATTGGAAACATTGATAGAACAAAACAGGGTAATAACAGACAGACATAGAGGTAAGAGGGCCCTGCTTGCAAGCTTACAATCTATAGGGAAATAGGCATTGATACACAAGGATAGGTGCTAAATATTACAATTTGGTCCGGCCAGAATGCAGAGTTTCTTGGGGGGCTGCATGATCCAGTCACACAGGAATGTCGGCAAAATGTCATGAGGATGTGAAAGAAAGACAATATGTGAGGTTATGTGTGGACTGTGTAGGGGATGTAATAAGACATGGAAGCTATGAAGGTTATGTGGTCGGTTCTGGAATCTGATAAGCTTGTCTGAAGAGGTGAGTTTTCAGGGAACGCTTGAAGGATTGAGTAGAGGTAAGTCTTATTGTGTGTGGTAAGGCATTCCATAGAGTGGGTGCAGCCCGAAGAAAGTCCTGTAACCGTAAATGGGAGCAAGTAATGCATGGGGATGAGAGACGCAGTTCTTGTGCTGAGCGGAGAGGTCGGGTTGGGAGATATTTTGAGATGAGTGAAGAGATGTATGTTGGTGTAATTCGGTTAATGGCCTTATGTGTAAGTAACAGTATTTTGTATTGAATACGGTAGAAAACCGGCAACCAATGGAGGGACTGACAGAGCGGGGCAGCAGACGATGAACGTTTGGCAAGGAAGATAAGCCTTGCAGCTGTATTCATAATGGATTGTAATGGCGATAGCCTGTTTTTGGGAAGACCAGTAAGGAGACTATTGCAATAGTCAATGCGGGAAATTCTGAGTGCATGGATTAGAGTTTTTGCAGTGTCTTGTGTGAGATATGGTCGAATTTTGTATTTGTTTTTTAGATGTATGTAACATGATTTTGAGACAGGTTGAATGTGGGGAACAAAGGACAATTCAGAATCAAGGATGACACCAAGGCAGCGAGCTTGTGGGATGGGGTGGATTGTTGAGTTATCAACAGTGATAAAGAGATCAGATTGGTAACTGTTATTGGCCGGTGGAAATATAATTAATTCTGTTTTAGAAATATTAAGTTTCAGGTAGCGAGATGACATCCAAGATGAAATGGCAGAAATACATTCAGTGACACGGACCAATACAGATGCTGATATATCTGGAGAGGATAGGTAGATTTGAGTATCATCCACATACAGATGGTACTGAAATCCAAAAGAGTGGATTAGTTTGCCAAGAGAGGTGGTATAGATTGAGAATAGCAAAGGACCTAAGACAGAGCCTTGCGGTACTCCAACTGATAGAGGTAGCGAAGAGGAGGCAGAATCAGAAAAAGAGAGATCAGATAGGTAGGAAGAGAACCAAGAAAGGGCTGTGTCCTTAAGACCTAGGGATTGTAATGTTTGTACGAGAAGAGAGTGGTCAACAGTAGATAAGCTCTTGTTAATTTGTTTAAAAGCTCTATTTTATCAAGAAAAAAAGTTACTTTTATTTTCTAAGCAGGAAGTGGCCTGGTCCCAGCACTATGGAGATGTGGGATCAAGAGGTCAGCCTAGAACGTGATGATCAGAACACTTTCATATATCCCACACAAATTAATGATTCCGAGTCTGTGATACAAGAAGGTGCCAGCCCTCTAAAATCAGCCTATCAACGAAAGAAGAAGCAGACAATTGACATAAAGATGGGGAAAATGGGTCCATTTCTTTCCTCTGTTGTTTCCAACATGAGGAAAACCCAGTCTGTCCATGATCTTGCACAGGAAGGTAAGCTGAATGCTCTGTAAATTCATCATATGATGTGAAGTTTTACTGGAAAGTAGGGATCTTCAGGAGTAAAAATATATTCCCTGTTCCTTTTCTATACATCAAGGTTAAATGTTTTGCTATATTTACAGTACATTCATGCATTGGCAGAACTCCATAATTAACTACATTATTTTATTTTCACGTCATGTATTTGCAGTCAAAATGCGTCCACAAGCTCAAACTGCAGCTGAAAAGGAACAGAAGGCCATACACCGTCGGACTTTACCAGCCACACTAACTAAAACCGAATGTTCACCATCACTCACCCAGAACAAGGATGTAAAAACAGCTAAGGGCAGATCCTATATGAACCCAACAACTAGCTCCATGGCCAAGATCTCACGGAGTGTCTCTGTTGGGGACAATTTGAACCTTGGTGAGGCACAGGAGACATCCATTGGTTCTGATGTAAAAAACAACTTTTGTGATCCTGAACTGGGAACTGTTACTGTAGATACAGAAAAGAGCCATCTAGTAGTAAAGGACATTGTCAAACCCCTTGTGCAGCCTATCACGAACTGCTCTTCACCAAAGACGTTTCAGTCAAAGAACCGGGCACATCTAACTTTAGACATTGGTAAACCATTGCCTGACCGACCTTTACTTTCTTTTGGTAAAAGTAGAAGCTCATTTGAAATTGAATCGCCAAGATCACCTGGATCCAGCTGGAAACCTAAACTATCTTTCACAGACCTAACGTGCAGGAGTGACAGTCGAGCTTCAGAAGACATCTGCTATACTAAACTGTGTCCTGAAGAGCCTGTTGCAACAAACTCTAAACTGAATGAACTTGAACACAGAGTTGACTTGGGTTCAGAAAGTTTAAAGCCTATTCACAGAGGGAGAGCCTCTACTATTGGCCACACTCCAGATCATAATCCAGGACTTTGTCCTGTTGAAACCATTAGACCTAGGTCTCCCTCCCTCAATGCAACATCAGCACTGGACTCAGGTGGGCACAGAGGGCCACCCTTGGTGGTATCTCCATTTAAGTCTCCTGTTTGTGTGAGTGAATTCACAACTCCATCTTATCTCTCTCCATCCAGTCTCTGGCCTTTCTCGTCTTGTTCACACCTATCTCGTTTTATAAGCCACTCTCAGAATGGTGAGGCACTTGCTACCTCCACAACCCCTCTCCCATAACTTCTTCTACTTTAGCAAAATGTTACATTAAAGTTGTATGTTTTTCAGGTGTTTCTTTTTCCTCCCACACCTTCTACCATATATTTTTCTCGCATTACATTACCAAACGCAATTTAATGGGAGTTCGCCTTGAGACTAGCATAATGGTTACTATGAAATTTGCAAAGTTTCTTCAAGTTAGTCATGGCCCCAGCTAACATATTTACCTATCTTATGAAGTAAGGTTAATATTTTTGTTCTTGGCTTTTTGTTTTTCACTTGGTTTCTCTTATTGTGAGCACATTTCTCTGCATTTCTCCACTAGACTGTGCACAATTTTATTAGCATTCCTTTGATGTTGGCAGGAAGACCACCAATGCGAGTGCTCAAATGTGGGGGAATACTTTTAATTCTACTCACCCACTGTTTGAGGCCTCTCTATACTTCATCGGATTGTTAGTGATAATGAGTCCACAGGTGCCTGCTTACCTTACTACTTGAGGCACTAGGTACTCATATGGAGGTGTGCTAGGACAATTGTAATAGAGAAGTCTTCCAATTAGACCACAACCAGAGTTTGGCTATGAGCTCAATCATTTATGTTCATATTATAATTGATCATCCAAGTGCAAAAATTTCAATATTATTTCCTCACCTGCAGGTTCATCTCCTCACGGGATATTTGGTGGTTTTAGGAAGATATCCAAAGCTCATAATGGCAATTTCTTGAATTATTTTCCCTAACCCTTGTCAGGTGTTTTTATTTTTGTTTGTTTTTTTTGTGCCTTCAGTGTCTGTCTTGTTGGTTAGGTTTTTTTTTTTTTTTTTGGTCTTATGTCGGTAGTTTTTTTTTTTCCCAGAATACAGGAATGTGGACAAGAAAGACTTAAGGTGCATGCACACGTAACGATTTTATGAACTATTTTCTGTCAGATTTTTTTTAAAGTGTAATGAACGATTTTTTGAACTACAAACTAATTTTGTAACTTCCCTTAATGAAAATCGTTCAGTTGATCAGTCAGAATGAACTACAAACGGGAACACGCATGAACAATAATCGTTCATCGTTATAACTCAGAAACTGAACGATTTTTTTAACGATTGAACGATAATGACGCCGTTATAGTTAAATCGTTCAAAAAAACCGTTACGTGTGTATGCACCTTTAGGCCTGTCTTGAAGTTTTGGGCCTTGGAAATTTTAAGGGGAAAAAATACTTATCAGCCCAGTTTTCAAGTGTATCCTAGGTATAAAACTTAATTGTGCTTTTGATATAGAATCGCACACATTTTTGGAGAGCATGATAGAAAATTTACAAATGGGCATATTAAACTAAATATGGTTTGGTGTTCCAGTAATGGGGAACAGCCAGGTTCCTTTATTGAATTTAGGAACAATTACCAGGCTTCTGGAAAAGGAATTTAGTTGATGAGCATTTTAAACTGCAGTAGTAGGAAGTATTTGGAGAATATTTCCAGAAAGCTTTTGAAAGATAAATAGGAATATGGTATCCTAAGTGTGGACTTGCAGGCACAGCCAACCAAGATCTGATAACATGTCGGAATGGTGGTTTTTATAGTTACATAGGAACAGAATGCAGATTAAATCATCAATCATCAAGCTTGCCAGGTGAATTAGGGTGGGTTGCACAATAAGTACCTACCCATAGTCTTTAATAGGCATTGGCATCAACTGTACAATGCTCTGACTATGGGAGGAGTTCCACAGAAACGTCTCCTGCCCAAATAATACCAATTCAAGGACTTTTTCCCAATTGTAGTCACTCTTTTTGTAATACCTTTTGGGTACCAGGGATTGTTTATAACCATTTACTTGCAAGTCTCACACTTATGGTTTCTCTAGGGGAGATTCATTAAATCTTGGAGAGGGTAAACCAATACGCTATTAGCTGTAATTTTTCTATAACAAGCTATAAAATGACAGACAAATGCTTGGTGAGAGATAAAGTACCAACCAATTGGGTTCTGTTCGTATTATCCGAATGCCACAGTAGGAATAGCTAATTCCAAATGCACCCTACCACAGAGTATCGGACACATTAAAATGACTATTTGGGCCAATTACATATATTTTAAAAAAGTGATCTAACCATATTTATATTAATGAATATTACCTTTTCAGTTTCAGTGCAGCCAGTCAGCTTTGAGCAGTGTGAAATGATTGCCTCAGAGTTACAGGACAGCCTACGACGAGCATTGAGTCTCTACCGATCGGTGGGTGAATTTGTTTCCTAAATTATACTTAATACATAAGAGCATATGGTACACTGCATTTAATACCAGGAACTTTAAATGAGTTGTCTGCTTTTAAACAGTCCCCTCTTGTAGTAATTGTACAGCATTGAGCTCCTGAGACATGGTGCAGACCATGCGGTTTAGGATGGGCAGTAAAGACGGAATGAATTTAGATAGAATTTATGGGCATCCAATCTGGTTCTGGATTCACGTTCATATAGCCATCCAGGATAATTGAATCGCATGGTTCCCTTCAGTCACCAGGTTTAAAAGCTGCACCTTTTGCCTCCTGTTAAATTGACATTGTTCAGTAGCAGAGTTGTGGAGTCGGTATGCTTAACTTTTGACTCCAACACCTTCATAAATGGCAAATGTATAGTAATGTTTATTAATTTAGATTAATTAGCAATAACCAATTAACTACAGTAAAATTGTAGCGCAAAGCATGTTCATCTCAACTATGTAAATCATCCGTAGATTGATTGAACATGAAATATATTTATTTTTACTAAGCTACAGTTTTTTGTTTTTCCTCTTATTTTCAACAGAACTTTGTTCTCCAAACAGAGAACAACCACTGTATTGCTGGTATTTTTTCTTTTTTTTTTTTTTTTTTTTCTTTCTTTGCTTTTTAATGCTGCTGTTTAGTGTTTCTTATTTGCAAGATAATGATCAGGCTCACATGTTCAGAGAAGCATGAGACTGACCTTTTAAAGAGTGCCTGGGAAATGAGTCATAGATGCCTGTACTTGCATTAATACGATCACCAATTTTTATATCAATTTTTCATTTTAGCAGGAGTCTGTACAATTTTACCGACTTAAACTCCACATTCCTATGCAGCAGCTTGAATTTGGGTACCAGAAATAAAATTACTAGCAACATTGCTTTACAGATGGGCCTCTAATGGATTATTTTGTTCATGGATTAACTACTTTTCCCATAGTAGGATATAATTTAAAAAGTGGTGTAAAATTAGTGGAATCCTCCTGTTGTGTCGCAAAGTAATATGACTTTTTGTCTCCTGTAGGTGACCGCAGTTGGCCCAGCAACAAACATGGATCACTGCAAGATAGCAGACCGCCTTACAGAAACGTTTGGCATAGTGAAAAGGGAGCTGGATTCCTTAAAAGATGGCGAATGTGGGGCAGGGATGGGGGAAGATTTGTCTCCACGAGGGGAAGACTACAGCACTAACCTCGAACTTCCAGTAGATGGTGACTCAACAGTTCATGGGTCCCAGCAACTGGGTAATGACAAGACTCTCGCCCTCCTGCAGCAATACTCTGAACTTTTACTACAAGCAGTGGAAAAGAGAATGGATAAGAAACTTTAAATGCGCATTCAATGCACGGCTCGGGCTTCAACATCTTTTTGGGCTATTTTTCACGAAAGGTATTCATCAAGAACACTGCAAGCCAAAAAGTTTAAACACTAAAATAAATCTAGTGTAAACGGTCATTTAAAGCCTTTACGCCAGCAACTAAATTAACACATGGACACCGTTCTGTTACAAGGATCTTTCCAGACCAGCAGCACTTGTCTCTCAAATTGATCCGGTTTTGGCACTATAGGCCAATAGCTTACGTTCTGTTTCTGCTTTCAGTTACTCGCAGATGTGCAGAACTATCAAAAATCCAAATGTTAAAAATCTATTGTAGGTGACATTTTGTGGACTGAACCAATATATTCCTGGATAAATGCTTCAGTTTGCAAAATGGCTGCCTCAGATGTGTAGGAAACAGTTAGACTTTAACAAAGCCTTGAATAAGTATTATATTTGTTGAATTATATATTTTTTAAATTATTGATTTTTTTTTTTTTTGCTTTAAATGTTTGTTTGATATCTGTGTTTCTCACTCAAGAACTTTTCCATTTAATGTCTTTTTTTTTTTTCTACAGGTAGGAGTTGGCACTTTACTTTCCAGATGTTAAGGTCCTAACTATTTGTTACAAAGGATCATGGGAAGTGTAGTTTTAGCAGCTGAACATCATAAGATGGATGCTTCTGCTTTTAAAATGGGCCTGCCAGGTGCAGAGAGTGAAGGCTCAATTTTTATTGGCTGAACCAATAATTCATGAGAATGCGGCATGTTAATTTAGTAGGGATTGGAGACTTAATAAAGGCCAAATACTGATCTTTCTTTTTTGGTAACTGATACACAATTGACAGGCTATAGTCAAATGAATTTCGATTCAGCACATAAAATGGCTGCCTTCACGGTCTGTAACTGACAAGTCCCATTAAGTGCTAGCATCACTTTGGTAAATCTCATAATTGGAGCATTTTTTGAGGGATGGTTTACATTTTAACCTTGTTATATTGCTCCTGCCTTACGTTTGTTCATTATTTAACCCAACTGTAAGTGATTTGTTACCTTCTAAACAAGGGCCTATTGCATGTAACTAGTTTTTTTTTTCTTTTTTCTTACAAAACTGAAGATATAGCTGTGAGAAATCTGTGACAGCATTTTATGATCCCTGTATAAGATTTATTTATTTCCTTTAGACCATACACCATGATAATCATTTGCTTTATACTGACCTATTTATCACCACTGTGGCCCATATACAGTAGCTACCCATTCATAAGAAATTGCCAAAATGACAATTTTCTTCAACATTATGAACTGTATTTAGTTATGATCACTCAACATTTGTGAGGAAATTTAACTTTTTGGGAAATCCTTTATAATCCACTGGCATGGATAAATGCCAACCACCAAAAATAAGTCTTGTTTTCAAATCCATTTCGCTGGTCGTGCAGAGATCTTATTTTTGTCTGTTTTTTAGTTTTGAAACCTTTTTGCTTTAATCAGTTGATTAATGCAAGTTGTTGGTGGTATTTTTAAGTGTTACTTTATTTAGAATGTTGGGTATGTGTAGTTTGACAGTAGGTTTGAATATTTTTGCTATTTCCAGTTTGAGCTATGCATGCAGCATTTGTGCGGTGTAACTGCGTTAACCTCTCTTATGCTGATCTGAAAAAGTTGAATAGTGAGGCAGGTCCTCTAACTATACTATTTGCCATGAGGAACCGTATATGTTACAGTTTATAAAACTTTTTTAGCATTCGAAGATTGTTGATTGTTTTTTAATGGGATGTTTTACTGCCTGTCTTTCAGTTTTTTTTAATTATTATATTGGATAGAATATGCATAAACCTACTAGGTTGCTCACTTTTTTGTAATTTGATTGGGCAACAGCGTTGTTTAAGTAAATTTGTAGGAAAAAACATCTAATTGAAATGAGTGGGAGCGGTCTGTGACCATAAGAATGGTTTTGATTTTCAAATTTTTATTTTAAGTGGTTTTCTGGATTCCTGATGTGTCCTCATGGAAGTTTTTCATTCCAAATTAAAATCTATGCATACAATGCCTCACAAGCTAAATATATTGTGAAGTAATTGCCCTGTTAGATTTTACATAATGGTAATTTTATAATTTGATCCCATGGAACAGGTACATGAATATATCCAAAGGGGCCCATACAACTTACGTCAGATTGCGCGCTCCAGCAATAGGATTGGAAAGGCGATCTGCAAGTCGGAGGAACTGTGAAATTTCTCCATGTTAAATTTCACCGATTTGCAAATCACGATATTTATAATCATATTTTGATTGTGATCAGCAAAAGCGTGAAATCCAACATGTTAGATTTCACCAATCCGGCATCTCCGGATCGCAGGAACATGACAATCCGTCACTAGTGTATGGGGGCCAATAGAGCTTCTTAATTATCCTGGTTTTCTTTTCTTGTTGATATTTACTATAAACTAGTTTACAATTGCCCTGAATTTATCAGGAAACTGAGCCATTCTTTTTGTAAATAGAAATTTAATTCCTAACCTATAAAACAAATGTTAGGCAATGTTGTCATTCCCTCTTTACTAGATGTCAGAGGACAGTGACACACAGTATTGCAAGCAAAGCCATACTTTAGGAATTAAATCTGCAGCACCTACACAAATTTTAAGGCAATGTTTTTTTGTTTTTTTTAACTCTTGTTATATAATCTGTTGCATTTTGTTAAATCCTAACTAAAAGAATATAGATTATATTGGTCTGGAGCTAATTGTTGGTTGTCTTTATAACTGAAGACCAGATAAAAACCATTGTTTAATCATCAAAGTATGACCAACAAATACAAGCATCTACATTAAATACATACATATGTTGCTTAATATCTAGATTCAATTCCACTGGTTTTGCTAAAAAACTGTTTGTTGCTGTTTGTAAATAGTGTAAAAAAAAAAAAAAAAGGTCCTTGGGTTGTTGAACCCATTTTTGGAGCATGGAGTTGAGATGCATGAGAAGATCACTTAGGAAATGCTTAATTCATGAGCAATCTGCATGCTCTTTACTCACAGTACGCACTAAGGAAACGTGGGCAGCCCCTGGCCTCTCTGGTAAATTTGGATTTACTAGCCACAGCAGACTTGGACTTCTATTTCAGCTGGAAACCCATCAGTTCCATACTTTCTGTTTAAAGCATCCATTGAAATTGCACAGTCCTTTGCCCCAGGCTGCCCCTTTGTTTACTTTAGCAGTTGGCAGCGCTGCTATAGCCTCTGTGCGGCCTCCAGGCTTCTAAAAGTAACAAAAAATTATACTATAATATAGGGGAGGAGACATTTTAAAATGCCTTTTTTAATAACTTGGAGCAATTGTTATGTTTTGTGTGTTTTTTGCACTGTGATCTGCCTCTTTTATTTATGAAGAGAGGGATATTTTTTAAAAGTTCCTTTGTACTTCATGTCTTAATTTCAATAAAAGCGTGAATCTTTTAGAATTGTATTTGTTATAAAATACATGTATACTGTGTTTTAATGACAATACTTTTATACTGCTACTGAGCTAAATTTCCTTCCACCATCTAGCATTAATGTGCTACAGCCCCAAGTGTAGTGCGTACTTTCCAAATAAGCATTCACATGTACAGTTCCTTTTTCTGAGTAGTAGTATATGTGCAAATACTTTTTTTTTTTTTTTTTTTTTATATTTCTGCATATCCATCAGATGTTTCATTTTTTTATTCTTTTTATTAGTGAATGGTGGGCAGTGGCGGATCCAGTGGGGGGGGGGCGATTGGAGCGATCGCCCCCCCTAGCACAGTTTGTCTGACCTTTATCATCTCTCTCCTCTGCATCATTAAGCTCAGAGGAGAGAGATTATAATGGCTGGGCTATGATCGGAGCTCCCGTCTCCCAGTTAGGGGGATGTGTCAGTGACAGCCTGTCACCTGACTCAGGAGCCTCGGAGGAAGTGATCACAGCCGGCTCCTCACACCCTGTGATCAGCTGTGTGCTCTAAACAGACCACATGCTGATCATTGCTAAAAAAAACAACTTACCTCTGTCCAGGGAGCGAAGATCGGGGCTCCGGAGACCAGTCAGCTGGTCTCCCGGCTCCTGCACGGTGACCCTGGTCAGCTGCTGCATTAAACAGCTGACCGTGTCACAGTGCAGGATGGGAGAGCCCAGAGGGAGGACATCACCGGAGCAGCGGAGGTAAGTGAAAGTAAAGGGGTGGATGGGGGGGTCGCCAGGGGGGAGGGGGGGTTGTCGCTAGGGGGGGGTTCGCAGGGGCGGGTGGAATTAATCGTTAACTCGCCCCCTAATACAACGGTCTAGATCCGCCCCTGATGGTGGGTGGTACTAGTTGAAGCCCTCCTGCCTATATCAAGGGTACCACCTAACAGTAATGTACTGATGGAACTGGAACAGCCATTTTCAGTTTTATTAGTGTGTGCTTGATAGCAACTGATGGGGCAATTTCTATTTACCTGTAAAGAACAGAGACCTTTTAGAAAGAACTGCCAAGTTTCAGAATATAATTGGAAAATGAGAAAACTGCCACCAGTCAGTGTCCTTCTCTTCAATACTCAATTTTAATTTATTAGTTACTCACTAAAGAGGTGCTACCCACTATGAAAATATATCATGTATCAAAAAACAAGGATAGTGGTGCGATGTACTGGTCATGCAAATAAAATATAACCTTTATTAAATTCCATATAAAATTATACCAAACATATAACCCATAAATAGGCGAAATAATAAAATAGTAAACACAAATTATTTTTAAAATAATTGACGGACAGTCTGAGTAA
Organism: Taudactylus pleione; assembly: GCA_031769625.1. Classification (NCBI taxonomy): domain Eukaryota; kingdom Metazoa; phylum Chordata; class Amphibia; order Anura; family Myobatrachidae; genus Taudactylus; species Taudactylus pleione. The sequence goes on from JAUIMM010000095.1 coordinate 175,366, forward strand.
ACAAAAAGGGAGGTTATGCCCAATAATTCCATAGGTGTAAAAGCAGAAGAAATGTGAATTATTTGTACCATTGATTTGGTCAGATCACATAATGTTAACTGCACTACAGGTTGAGTCTCCCATATCCAAAATGCTTGGGACCAGGGGTATTTTAGATATCTGAATATTCCGTATTTTGGAATATTTGCATACCATAACGAGATCTTGGGAATTGGACCCAAATCTAAACACAACATGAATGTATGTTTCATATACACCTTATATACACAGCCTGAAGGTAATTTTAAACCATATTTTCAATAATTTTGTGGCTCAAGCAGTTTCTGTACATGAAATTTTGTTTCATATACACTTTATACACACATATATAAAATTTAGTGACAATTCAAGTGCGCTAGTGTCACACACATATAATGATAAAAAACTTCTGTATACTTCCCAATTTATGATGATGTAGGGTCACAGCATATACCAATCGATCTCAACAAAAGGTGTTCCCGAATATGCAAAACATAACAATTATACCAATATAGTGTAGTACTTTAAGATGAAGGATTTATTATAATTATATTCATCATAAAAACCTCATAGGTGTATACATATGAGAATATCAATAAGCATACAAATACTTTCAATATATAAAACCATGTGAAGGTCCACGTAATGAATTATGTGGTTAAAATATGAGAGCCTCCAGGCTCTGGTTAAAAGCGTGGATTGGGGAATTACCGTCAGTCCCTCGAATAACTGCACGTTGGTATACAGGTGGAGGTTTCCGGACACCTCTCCTTCTGGTCCTTTTATGTAGGGGATATTCCGGCACCTTCCTTTTAATCCAAAATTGATGTCACAATGCGCCAACATGTTTCGGGAGCCTATCTCCCTTCCACAAAGCTATGTGACAATGAGCAATAGAATTTGTCTTTTAACCCTCCTGTTAGGAGTCCTTCCGGGTCAGGGGTTACGAACCTAATTATATACAAAAAAATAGGTATCCCTTGTTCGCTCTTCGTTAGATTAATAAATCTATATACTCCACTCTAATTAATAATGATGTACTGTTATAGTCTAAAGAAACCATTTTCATCGTGTAGTCCTCTCCGCCGGACCTGAAGTGCGTCATAGTCCACTTCAGTTCCGTGATGTTAGTACCGCGGCTCCTTGTTTGTCTCACCGTCGTATTTAATTTCCATTAAGGGGTGGAGCGAAGAAGAACATCAAATCATATGAGGATGATACATTAAAGACTGGAGAAATAATGAAGATTGGGAGTGGCCTATGGAAAGGAGAAAATACCATGGAAAACAGAGGATACTATGCGAAACCAAACCACGATATACTTAACCAGGAACCAGTAGGTGGAGAAGACAAACCAATACCAGGTATCCGCATGATGATAATTGGTACGAAGAAGAAATACCGAATCCTCCTCCTTTTTTAGACAGAGGTTGGGAGCACAGAGAAAGATGGTAGGACATAAGACAGGGGGAAAAAGAGAAATAAACAAAATGCAAAGAAAAAGGAGAAGGCATATAAAGAAAGAAACCTGAATATGATCGAAGACTGTAATGAGAATCAAGGAAAAATGTACAATCTAAGCAAAAAAAATTTAACAAAAGATGAAACCAATTTATTAATTAAAGGACTAAAATTTGCACTAAACAAACAAATCAGTTTGGTACATTCATAGATGTCGAGAAGTACGTAAGAACATTAACTATTAAGACTTTTTTTGCGGAAAAAGAAGCCACAGAAGAACCAGTAGATGTGAAGAAAACAAAGGAGTTTAAAAAGAAATCTATGTTTACCCAAAACATTTAAAAGGATCATTAATAGTTAGTTTCCCAAAATCTGTATTAGAGGATATGGAAAAATGAGAAAAAAATTGCATAAAAAACCCAACCTAACAAGGAAAGAAAGGGCTGCATTAAACGATTTACGAAATGATGATAGTGATTATTAAAGGTGGTGGTATAGCTATTAAGAACAAGGAAGATTACATTAAGGAAATAGTTGGCAGAAGGGAACACGTATCAAAAATTGCTGAGGGACCCAACATTGAAAATTAAGAACAACCTCTTGAAACTCCTTGATGAAGCACAGAATAATGGAATTATAACGAAGAAAGAATGTGAATATTTAAAGGTAGAAGACCCAATGATAACCATATACATACTCCCCAAGGTACATAAGAATGCCACGAGTCCACCAGGAAGACCTTTAGTGGCTGGGGTTTGCAGCCTTGCCACCAATCTTTCCGAATACATAGATGCTTGCCTCTAACCAAATGTAACCACAACAAAGTCACACCTTAAAGATACCACGGATACATTACGCAAATTGAAGGAGGTACACTGGAAAAAAGAGATGACCCTGGTAACAGCTGACTTCACAGCCTTATACACCAATCTACCACATCAGAAGGGTATAGAAGCAATAAAATGGTATTTAGACAAAACTGATTTTAATGAAGACAAGAAGAACTTTTTACTAACGAGCATTGAGTTCATTTTAACGAACAATAATTTTTACTTTAACGGGGACTACTACGCACAAATAATGGGCACAGCGAAGGGCACATTTGCTCCATTACACCAAGTTATTTATGGTGTACTAGGAGGAGAGACAGATTAAATTTTAGACACTAATCTTAAAGTGTGGTACCGCTATATAGATGTCCTTTTTATCCGGGAAAAGTCACAGGAAGATTTGGAATCCTTTTTTAATATTCTTAACAACAATGATTTTAATATACACTCTAGTTTTAATTCCAGTCAAAATTAGATTCATTTTTTAGATCTGACATTATATGTAGAAAATAAACTAGAAACTAAATGTTCTAGCAGCCAACAACTTTATTTCAATTTTGAGCAAACATCATGAGAATTGGCTTAAAAGTGTACCTAAAAAGCCAATTCTTAAGATTAAGACGTAACTGTAGTACTAAAGAGGTCTGCACTGAACATATTGCAATTATGAAAAAAGATTCCACAATAAAGGTTAAACAGATAAGATGTTAGACAAATTCAGAGAAGAGGTGTTCGAAAAGGATCGAGAAGTACTCCAAGATAAAAAGAATGCACGAGTAAAAGAGAAAGAAAAAGGAAATTTGGAATATGCATTTATAACTGAATATACAGGTTAGCATAAAAAACTGGAAGGTATAATAAAGAGACATTGGTAGTATTGGATCTTTTAATAACAGGTGCCAAAGACAGTTCCTAAAACACCAAAATTTATTTATAGACGAGCACCGAACTTGAGAAATAAACTGACCTACAAGAAAACCGAAAACCCACACCCAGTAAGAAAGAAGGGTTTCTTCTGATGTGGGAATTGTATAGCATGCAGAGAATTTAAAACAGAGATATCTAAGTATATAGATTTTAAGATTAAGGAACGTACCTATAAATTGAACAAATTTATGACCTGCAATACAACTAATGTATATTCTATTGAATATTTTATTGAATGCAGTTGCAATTTATATAGGGAAAACAAGTAGAGCATTAAAGACGAGACTAGGAGAGCACCTACGCAACATTAAAAAGGTTATTACAACACACTCCCTATCAAATCACTTTAAACAAATACTTAAAATTGCTCGACAAAAGGGATTGTGCAATTCATGGCCATTGAAAACAGAAGTTCATGGAGGGATAGGAATGAGGAAAAGACTGGCTAAAAGTGAAAATGCATTGGATCCATAAATTGAAATCACTCCCCATGGACTCAATGTGGACTTTGAGCTCAAATGGTTTTTGTAGAAAGGGATAGTGAAATAATAGTCCCTATTTCATATCTTGATCTCATTTGTTTTATAGATTGTTGACAAATCCTTAGAGTAGTTTTTACACATTTTAGTAAGGGTCTTCTCTTATGAAATTTTTTTTATGTATTTTTATACTTGGGTCTTCAGGATTGAATTAATAAGCCTCTGGTCACATGAATATGCACTGAATCACTTTATATCCCCCACTTTGAATTTGTTGTTTATTATATGTTTTTCATATATATAGACCCAATTTAATTTTATCTACATTTTGCTCCTTTCTAAGATGGTGGTGTTCACCATCATATAGACTTTAACCACTTCAAAGATGGCCTCATGGGAACACAGGATCATATTCCATCCAAGCGCTTAACCTTATTGAACTGATGCCCTCCCCAAGATGGCCGCCGAAACCGGAAGTGGCTACATCCTAGTAAATCATTCCCGGAGAAAGTTCTCAGTCAAACCTAGATGGGACTATGATAGACACTTCGCACCACCTCTTAATGGAAATTAAATACGGCAGTGGGATAGACAAGGAGCCGCGGTACTAACATCGTGGACCAGAAGTGGACTATAACGCAATTCCGGTCCAGCGGAGATGACTACAAACGATAAATTTGTTTCTTTTAGACTATAATAATAGTACATCATTATTAATTAGAGTGGAGTATATGGATTTATTAATCTAGCGAAGGGCAAACATGGGAAACCTCTTTTTGTATAGAATTAGGGTAGTAACCCCTGACCCGGAAGGACTCATAAAAGGAGGGTTAAAAGACTAATTCTATTGCTCATTGTCACATAGCCTTGAGGAAGGGAGATACGCTCCTGAAACGCGTAGGTGCATTGTGACATCAATTTTGGATTAAAAGGAAGGTGCCGGAATATCCCCTACATAAAGGACCAGAAGCAGCGGTTCCGGAAACCTCCACCTGTATACCAACGTGCCCTTATTCGAGGGACTGCCGGTAATTCCCCAATCCACGCTTTTAACCAGAGCCTGGAGGCTCTTTCGTGTTTTAACCACGTGATTCATTACGTGGACCTTCACATTGTTTTATGTTTTAGATATTGAAAGTATTTATGTTTATATGATATTCTCATATGTATACACCTATGAGGTTTTTTATGACTAATATAATTATACCAATATAGTGTAGTATTTTAAGATGAAGGATTTATTATAATTGTTATGTTTTGCATATTCGGGAACACCTTTTGTTGAGATAGATTGGTATACGCTGTGACCCTACAACATCATAAATTGGGAAGTATACAGAAGGTTTTTTTCATTTTATATGTGTTACACTAACGCACTTGGAGGCATATGTATCAAAACTTGATGTGAGATATATATATATATATATATATATATATCTATATATATCACCAACCAATCAGCTTCTAACTTACATTTTGCAGGCTGTGTTTAAGAAATGATAGTTTGGAGGTGATTGGTTGGTGATATATATTTCACAATTTTATCTCATATCAAGCTTTGATACATATGCTCCTATAATTGTCACTAAATTTTATATATGTAAATTTAGCTATTAATATCTGAGGGTGATATAATTGTGACTATACATCTGCAGCTATTATTTACGTGTCAGGTGCCGTAAACCACTTCAAACTTTATACCTTACCGTATACACACAGCCTGAAGGTCATTTTATACTTTTATTTTCAATTATATTGTGCCTTAAACAAAGTTTGTGTACATCGAACCTTAAAGAAAGCAAATCTTTCAGTCATGCCAAAAAAAAAATTCTGTATTTTGGAATAATAGGATATGGGAGACTCAACCTGTATTGGAATTTGTAACCATTTGATGTAACAGTTATACAGTGTTTCAGGTTGTTCACTATAATTTATTTAATACACTGAATCTTGTTCTAACAAATATCCTATTGCTGATCTGGATAGCATTATATACACCATTAGTTGTTGTTGTTAATTTATGTGCTTCCACACTGTCATTAACTGCAATAACTTTATATTGTTGGAGGTGTATAACTGCTTCTAAGCTGCTCATTTAGGGATAATATGCCTGCAGCTGATGGCAATAGAAACTCTCCTTCATTTTCTGTGCTGTTTTAGAGTGGAACATGTACTAATTGAAGTGACTATGGGCCTGATTCAGAGCCGGACGCTCTGACCAGAGCGCTCGCTCTGAATCAGGGCACTCCTCCATTAAAATGGAGCGTCCTCCTAGACGCTCGTATAGCTGTGGGTCACCACCCACAGCATATACGAGCGTGCAAAAAGATGGTCGCGATGGTCTTGACCATCGCGACCATCGGACTTGCAACGGAAACCCTGCGGTAGGGTTTCCCAGCCACAAGCCCTGGAGTGATTTTGGCTCTAGCAGAGGCAAAATCATTCCCACTGGCTGGCTTCAGACGGTAGGCGTTCTCATGGGAACGCCTCCGTCTGGCAGGCACGCCCACCAAAGGGGGCGTGCTGTCAGTCGCCATAGAGAGCACGCCCCCTTTGGTGCGAGACCCGGAGCGACAGCTTGGCTGTCGCAGTCCGGGTCTCGCGCATGCGCACGACGGAGCTCCCTCCGTCGTGCGCATGCGCAGTGGGGAACATCGACCCACTTGCGAGCGTACTGCCGCTTGCGAGTGGGTCTGAATGACCCCCAATGACTGCATAATTTTTTGTATTGTCTATGTACTAGTAGTACAATGCAGGACATTTCACAGAAATCTTTGGCAAAGTGCTAATTAGCACTTCATGATCGCAGTCCCCATTCTTTCGATCTCTCTCTCGCAGTTCCGGAAGTTGGCGCTGTGCATATGCGGTCAGCTTCCCGCGGGAAAGTCTGTCCCTTCAGTGAAAGACTTCTCCTAAAGCCGGGGATATAACTCGCAGGGACAGCAGTTACCGTGTCCCTGCAAGTTCTGCGATTATTAGTGCATAGGTACAGAGCCGTAACTAGACTTTTTGGTACCCCCCCCCCCTGTTTTGTAAATAGGGGCATAAGAGGGGTGCACCTTAAAAAGGGCCATGGCCTCATGGGGAAGGGCCAGGGAAGGGATCGGGGAATCCAGGAGATGCTGGGGATAAAAGAGGAGGAAAATTGACGGGCCCAAACAGCACCCCCTGTCCTGTGGTGCCCTGTGCCATGGCACTGGTCACACTACCATAGTTGTGGCCCTGCTGCGGGCATTTGCAATCAGCATATTATGGGTCTTTTTTTAAAAGCATATAGTTCAATCAAAGCTGCTTATTTTGAACTAATAAGTCAGCAGCTAAGACTATTATTTTGGGTGAAGTACTTTTCTGGCTGAGATTGTTTGTGGTGCTTAAATTTGGTTTGTAGATCTGCAGTGATTAGAACATAATCTCTGTCTATATTAGGCTGCTTATTAACAATATACTTTCAGCCAATTTTATGTTGAGTTAATTATACTTTTCTCTGCACCATACATGAGCAGTGAACAATTAAAAATACAGGTTTCAACAAATTTAATCAGTGTAATGTGATCTAATAAGTGATGTTTCCACCTTTAATAGGAATTACAAGTTAATACACACTTAGAGCTATTGAATTAAGCTCAAAATATCCTAGAATTAAATTTGTATTCCTGTGCTGCTTAATTAATATGCTTTCAGCGACTGGAAAATGATAAATATCCATGTTTATACATAAGGAAAGATACATATCTGGTGTTTCTATATCGAAACAGTAATTTTTAAACGTTTTAAAAAAAACAGACGAAACGCATGTATGACATGACAAAAGTTAGAGAAACAACATAGGAAATAAAGTGCAGAAACTTATTGCAGTGTGAAGGCATATATAAATGTAATAAAAATAACTAATGGTGTATATAATGCTATCCAGATCAGCAGTAGGATGTTAGAACAAGGTTCAGTGTATTAATAAATTATAGTGAACAACCTGAAGCACTGTATAACTGTTACAATTGCCAATAGTGCAAGTAACATAAGTCACCCATAGTTTTATTATTTTCACCATACTTAACTTAAACTTAACATCTAAAATAACGACACTGACAACTGAATAGATTTGCAATAAAGAGGTCGCAGCCAAATTTATTTAATTGGATTGTAATTGATCTGTAATAGCATCGAGCATGGTGGCGAAAAAGCAGTGCTAACTCGGCTACAGCCCATAAGCGGAATGTATTAGTAAGATGAGGGTGGAGATTCCACCCCCAAGTGCGAGCTATCTCGAATAGTACCATCTCCCCTTAATCTAGCAAAGTGCTGATCCCTCCATAAGATGGAGACCTGGTCCTCCCCTAAGGCAGCGACCGACTCGCCTCCTCAAAGGGGGGATGCTAGCCAAGTTCAGCTGCACTAAATTGAGCCGCCGGGGAGCACTGCTTTCCGCCAAATACGGGGTCCACTGACGACGTACCGCCACCAGCTAACTAGGACCGCTAAATGCTTCCAATACCAGACAAAAGAACTGATACAAACCAGATCAAACCTTCCCCCTGCAAATGCACTCCATCTGATCTATAGAAGTCAACCTCTTCATAGCGGAGACGGGGGTGTTTGATAGTACGCCCCGAGACTCTCCACGGAACAAGACACCGCAGCATTCAGTTGTCTCCTCACTCTCTCTCAAGCTGAAGCTCCTTGCTCTCCTCTCCAAAATTTTCGAGGAATGACTTCAGACCAAACCAACTGAACCTGTGACCAATGCTGAGCAATTATTTGCAAGTCTCTCATAGCAATGATGAACTCAACACCTCTACACGTGCCCAAATCATTGCCTCCCAGATGGATGAACAAGCAGTCTGGGGCACCCCATTTTTTCTCTGAATCCCAGAGAAGAGTCAAAAAGCCATTCCATCTGACACCGCGCACCCCAATCCAGCGGACATTACAGGGGGTCTCTCGAGCAAGGGAGTGCCTGCCAGCCCAATACACATATGAATGACCCACAATCCACACCCTATCAAGTACCCTACCATGACCTGTAAGGAAAAAGTTTTTAAAGGAACAGTATTGCTCATACACCATAGCATTTTCACCACCAACCAGGGAGGGAAAACTGTGTTGTTTGAGTGACCCAGATGGAGGTGAACAACACCAAAACCTCATTGAGGGCAAAAGGTGAAAAGAGCTCCAATCCCCCCTAGCGGCGGGTAGCTTAAGGCACTGGGTTTCCCAAAAACAAACTTGCATTGAAGCGCTATCTAATTAGGCAGCTTGTCACCTCTAGCATAACCTTTATAAGCGGAAGACTTACACTGACCCAATCGCTTGATTGCCTTGCTGGAAGAACCCGCTGCTGCCGCACCAAATCTGAATGAGTGTGCGCCATAATGCCCACCGGCAAATCAAGGGCTATCAAATAATGCTTAAAATTTGCTGTGAACTGAAAAACGCGAGAGCGGTGAAAGGTCCCCATGCACTAGCCATTGCAACCCCCTTCGCGGACGCCGCTGGTTGTAAAGCTTAGCTATGGCCACAGGGCATATGCTCGGGCCCGGATGCTCAGTAATTGACTACCAATGTCCCCCACCTAATTGGTCGGTCTTTGATCTCAGAATTTTCTGCAAAATCGAGTCCGATATCATAATCACATTCTCCAACAAAGTTCCTGTGCACACTGACTTCTTACTAGCAGTTGCCAGTTCACCTACACGCAGCGCCCCGAAAAATGCCAAAACAAATGCCAAACTGACAATATCGCCTCATAATCTCTAAAGGCCGCACCTGCCGCTGCCATGCCGCTATTCCTTAACAAACTGGTACCTACTGGCCTACGAGAATCATCTGAATGCGCCTGTTCTTACGCCCAACCCTTCAGAGCTTTGGAAAGAATAAACTACTAGTTGGGTCTACCAAGACACGCAATTGTGAAAAATATGAAGTGCCTGCCAAAGCACCGGACATTGCTGCTTTTGACCGTCCTTGTTCATGCCAAAACCAAATGAACTGCAACATGTTACCTTCAACACTCTTACCCTGATCTATTTTGTTAATGAAAGCCAGCAAAGAGTTCCACGCTTCTGTATAGGACCTTAGGGTACCCGTCGCCAACGCTTTCAGAGCGAGTCTGCCGATGCCGACCTGATGCTCTGCCAGACATGAGCATGGCAGGGTAAACCATGATCGCTAGCTGTGGGCGCCAATGCTCTAAACCTTGACCATTGGACACGAGATAAAGCATCCGCTAACTCATTTACAACTTCCGGAACGCGTTAATGGCCTGAACCACCCCCAGGTTGTCGCACCAGAAAATTATGCTACGATTACTAAGCTGCGCCATCTAGAACTCTATGGCCACTACAATTGGGAACCAATAGAGGAGGAGCATATTGCTTGTAAAACCGGCAGCTCGCCAATCCTGTGGCCAAGCTTCCGCGCAATACTGACCCTCAAAAAAGGCCCCAAAATCCAAACCCCACTGGCTTGGGCAACCAAAAACCGAACCCCGTTAAAATCCTGCAAAAAGTACCCTATAAGCGCATGTCGACCTTGAGTTCACTATTCAAACTAGTTCACTATTTGTATTTATTTATTTTTTTTTATTTTTTTTTATTATTATTGTTTACGCCTGCTGTGGCCCTCTCTACCAATAAGAATTCATCTAAATAATGGGCTATACTTGACTGCCCTGAACCTGGCTGAATGCACCACTGTAGGAAAGAGCTGAAACACTCGAAAAAGGAGCAGGAAATCAGCCTGAAAAAACGGACTCTGTCACTCTTCGCCAATGGGGCTCCCTAACCAAATTCGTGCACCCACCGTAGAGGCATCCTCAAAAGATCGATAAATGACGCTGCACTCGCCTGGATCTAGAGCGTCGTGAACGGACTCTCCCTTTGGATAGAACAGGTGTTGGATCAACCGGAATTTACCGGCCTCCTTTTTAGGAGCAACACCCAAAGGGGAAACACCAATAGACTAAGGGAGGAGATGGGAAACAGGCCTGCATCCACTTTCGCCGCTATTTTTTCCCCACAACAACTGGGTAATCCCTAGCTGACTTAAAGTTCCTTTGGCTTTCACCGCTATTTTACAAAAAATTGGCCGAACAACGGGCAAACGAAACCCTTTTTCTTTTTTATCTCTTAACAAACCTATCTAACCCCCGCAAAAACGCAGTATTAGAGCAATGAACTGCATCGCCTGATGCATCCGGAACCGAGCTGCCTGCTAACTGCGGAATCTATTTGTGCTCTTACGCTTCCCTTTTTCTTCTGAAAAAAATAACACGTGAGCCTGTGCGGTTTTTCGCTTGAGCCAGATGAATCATATGAGACTTCAGAGTGTGATGACGTGGCAGTGTTATGTGGCGAAGTGATCTCACCTGCTCCAGACGTCGATGGAGTAGCGGCCCCGACCGTGGAAACTGATTCCTGTCCCGCACTGTGAGATGTGCCCACCACGACTTGAATTGATAAAGCCGGAACGTCCTCCATGACATTGGCAGCAGGAGCCAAAGACGCTGGTGACACGATGCTCTGCGAACTGGGGTCATCAACATTAGTAATGTACAAAGTCGAAGCTGAAAAAGCAACAGGGATGGGAGTTCCGGCTCGGGCAGACAGAGGGGGATGTGGATGAATTTGGGTGGGGTGCGGAGGGGTGGGAGACCTGACAGGTGGCGGGACCAGAGGCAAGGGGGGTTATAGTGTGGGATTCGGCTGTAAAAATGTCCCTGGGCACCTGCTAGATAAATTACGGGTAAGGGTTATGTACGGTCGAAGTGGAAAGAAACTGCTGATCACACGAAGGGTGTAGCACCTGCGGTACATAATGGCCCAGAGCATGGGGCAATTGAGGGTTAATAAATTGCTGGGAAAAGACAGGAAGGGCAGGCAGAAGTGTCCGCTGGCTAAAACCCTGACCAAAATATGCAGCGGGCGGCGCAATACCTATTGAAAATTCATGGTGGGCCAAACCGCTGATGGGAACGCTGGTAACAGGTGGTAAAGGGGCTAAACCTGGGTATGAGAACTGCTGAATTAACGGGGTATTGCGGTTTGAATCACCATGATGGCTGTCCACGGCAATGTGGCTCATTGGTGAATAGTTCAACCCAGCTGTGCTGGCAAGTAGCTGACCCCTGGAAAGGGGGTGCCCATTGTCAGGTGTCAGCAGCAAAAACCCTTCCCGCTCCTGGAGCAGTGGAGGGTGACATTTGAGTGCTATGGGGGCTCAGGCCATCTAAAATGGCGCCCGCTACTTGTGGGGGCGGGGCTTAGTGCAGTGTCTGAGGACACCGCGCTGCCCGGCCTCATGGAAGTGGCTGGTGAGTGGGGGGGGGGCCAATGCAGCACCCGCTCGCCCCAGCCATGCCTGCAGGCTGGATGGGGAAGGAGCGGGTGCACTAACCAACGCTCCGGGCGCGGCGGGTGTCACCGGCCCGGAGGCAACGTGCGGGTGCAGTGTACGCGCCCCGCGGTAACATTTGTGGCTATGGGGGCTCAGGGCACCTAAAATGGCGCCCGCTACTTGTGGGGGCGGGGCTTTACGCAGTGTCTGAGGACACCGCGCTGCCCGGCCTCATGGAAGTGGCTGGTGAGCGGGGGGGGGCCAATGCAGCACCCGCTCGCCCCAGCCATGCCTGCAGGCTGGATGGGGAAGGAGCGGGTGCACTAACCAACGCTCCGGGCGCGGCGGGTGTCACCGGCCCGGAGGCAACGTGCGGGTGCAGTGCACGTGCCCCGCGGTAACTTTTGTGGCTATGGGGGCTCAGGGCACCTAAAATGGCGCCCGCTACTTGTGGGGGCGGGGCTTAGCGCAGTGTCTGAGGAGACCGCGCTGCCCGGCCTCATGAAAGCGGCTGGTGAGTGGGGGGGGCGATGCAGCACCCGCTCGCACCAGCCATGCCTGCAGGCTGGATGGGGGAGGAGCGGGCACTAGCCAACGCTCTGGGCACGGCGGGTGTTGCCGGCCCGGAGGACACGCGCGAGGGTGCAGTGCACGCGCCCCGCGGTGACATTTGTGTCTATAGGGGCTGAGGCACCTAAAATGGTGTCCGCTACTTGTGGGGGCGGGGCTTAGCGCAGTGTCTCAGGACACCACGCTGCCCGGCCTCATTGAAGCGGTTGGTGAGCGGGGGGGGTCCCGATGCAGCACCCGCTCGCACCAGCCATGCCTGCGGGCTGGATGGGGTAGGAGCGGGTGCACTAACAAACGCTGCGGGTGCCGCCGGGCCGGAGGACACGCGCGGGTGCAGTGCACGCGCCCCGCGCGTGTGAGGAGAGATGGCCGCCAAAGCTAGAGGCCAGGCCGCCTACAGCAATCGACGGGGAGGGGGGCACCTCAGCGGAGATGGGGCATGGCAGCAGTATGAATGTGCCCAGTGGGGAGAAGCAGAATGGAGGGGGGGTTGAATAAAATGGGGCTGGACACAAAAAGGACAGTGGGAAGAGAGGAGGGGGGACTGTAAAAGAGCAGGGGGGGAATGTAAAATAGAGAAAGGAGGGGAGGGGGAAAATTAATAAAGATATGAGGATGGGATGAAAAGACAGAGTAAAAGGGATATACTGCTGAATAAGCAAGGAAATATGATAGGAAGACAAAATATATGGCTTCAGTGACACTGAGGTACTTATCCAGACGATCACAACTGGAAAAGAGGAAGCTGACTCCTCCCAGTGCACTGATAACTCTAAACAGAGCCCGCCTAAACAGGTCCCTGATAGGCTGTCAAACTCTGATTAACTCAATTCAAAAATACCAATAACATGACTGCGACCAAAAACCCAGTTCTAACCAGTACTGCTACAATAAAAAACAGGGTGCTCATCTCCTCTCATGCTTATGCTAGCATTCGCGTGCTTTTATGTGATCTGACCAAATCAAGTAATTCACATTTCTTCTTCGGGGTCCACAGAAAATACCTTGGGGCAGGGGCGGATTGGGATGGAAAACCAGCCCGGGAAATTTATGGAAGCAGCCCTAATGGGGCAGGGTCTGTTGAGGAGGTGGAGTCTGTCGAGGGGGTGGGATCCCTCCTCATTGAGCCTGATTCTGAATTGAATGCAAAAAATATGTTTTTAAGATGCTTTTCACTTTACTTTTTACATAGAACCCAGTGTGGATCGTGTGTGTATGTGTGTGTGTGTAATAGATTCGGCTGTTACTCTCTTCCCAAAATAAATATTATAGCAAAAAATTCCACACAAAAATTAACATTTAAAAACACAGAGGGAGAGTTACAGGAAGGGTGAGAGCAGGGACACTGAGGGGGCATTACAGGAAGGGTGAGGGCAGGGACACTGAGGGGGCGTTACAAGGAGGGTGAAGGCAGGGATACCGAGAGGGAGTTACAAGGAGGATGAGGGCAGGGACACTGATGGGGCGTTACAAGGAGGGTGAAGGCAGGGATACCGAGAGGGAGTTACAAGGAGGATGAGGGCAGGGACACTGATGGGGCGTTACAAGGAGGGTGAAGGCAGGGATACCGAGAGGGAGTTACAAGGAGGATGAGGGCAGGGACACTGAGGGGGCGTAACAAGGAGGGTGAAGGCAGGGATACTGAGAGGGAGTTACAAGGAGGATGAGGGCAGGGACACCCAGGGGGAGTTACAGGGGTGGTGAAGGCAGGGATACCCAGGGGGCGTCACAAGGAGGGTGAGGACAGGGACACGTAGGTGGAGTATATAAAGAAATAGCATCTAGGAGGGCACATGGGCAGGTACAATATTGTTGAGTAAAGTACTTGCTTGATAAATGTGTGTATATATATATATATATATATATATATATATATATACACACACATATACACAAAGTATTTAACATTTCTAAAGCAGGCTAAAAAACAGTAAATAGTACACATTCATATCAAGAGGAGGAATTATTTCATGAAATGCAGAAAATCAAATAATTAAAAAAAAAATTATATATATATACACACATACACTTGTTTTCTTTCAGGGCCTTTCTAGCTGTAGTGGCACTACAAGTCTCAGCACATTCAGTTGACTAAGTGTGCTGGGACTTGTGATCCAGCTGTGATGAGACTACATCAGTGATCTAGCTGCACGATGGACACTCGGTCTTCTTACCTAGAGCTCCAGTAGTGCGTCGGCTGCAGAGTCCAAGATCACGGTATGATGCCGCGCTGGACTGCTGGGAAGGGGAGCTGAGGAGGCGCCCCACCCCCGGTTAAATCCGGCATGATGACCCGAGTCCTGACCGGCATTACCTGCTGCCCTCAGTGTTGATGGGTGGTCTTGTGCGCAATTGGACCACCCGTTCTAACACAGCCACACACGCAGTGGCTCCCCGGATGGACCACAAGCGCTCCATACACTCCGCTGCACTACCGCTACAGCGCTGCTCCTGGCTGACGGCACTATGAAGTGCCTGCCAGTCGGAGTAGATCACAGCTTCCTGTTTGCGTTCCATAGCGGAACGTAAATAGAGGAAGCGCGGCAGCCGGCAGCCTGGCCCATACACATGGGCCTGGCCCGGCAGCTGATGTCAGCCGGCCCGGCGGGAACTTTCCCGGTGGCCCAATCCGCCCCTGCCTTGGGGTATGTGGTTGGAGTGATCTAGGCACCAAACAGTTAACAAGCTCTTTGGCTACAGGCAGTTAGTTTTTTTGTTTGGTGCGCAGAAGGCACCTTGCTGACAGTGGGACTGTCAAAACAAGTTTTGTTTTTTTTCTTTCTTTTTAGAGCAGCGCTACATGCTGACTGATGAGAGAACCTGAAGCAGTTAGGCGTCCGGATAGACACCCGTGTCGCTGCTCCATCTTCCGGCGCCGCAACACCATTGAGGAAACTGGTGATTTCGGCGGCCTTAGTCGGCCCAGGACTGCAACCTGAAACATCGGGGATGCAGGTAGGCTGGTTCCCCGCGGCCGCTGTCGAAGCTGGATTATTGGCTGATACAAGATCAGTTTAAAATTGGATCGCAGCGACGCCATCTTGCGACTGGCTGCAAGACGCCATCTTGGAAATGAGATCGCAAGATGCCATTTTGCGAATGGCCGCCTAAGCGCCATTTTAGATAAACTCACACTTTAGTACATGTGGCGATATTACTATTAGCATCATGCGATCGCATCTTACACCATTTCTCATACACACGTTAATATGCACAATTGCGCTGTTAACTAGTCGCATATTAGCGAATGCATAAGATCCTGTATGAAAACGCTGAATATTAGCTCCATGCACACGCATCTGCCCCAAGTTAACTAGCGTCTTTACATCAAACCCCACATACTCACACATTACATATTCACATACAAGGTTCCATAAGCTTTAAGGTATAAGATTCAAGTATGCACATTTATTAGAATTGCTAGGAAATAAAGATTATTTCGGAACTAAGGTTTTATATGTGATAAGTAAGCCATGTTTGGTATTGTACTGATGCGTACTCTCTCAACAGTATTCCGGTAATATCGATGGAGAGATCGCAACATGCATTCTCAACTTATGGACCGCAGAGACTTCAAGCAACAAAAATGTACATTATATGAACAACTGTTAGGATTTGCATGAGGCGGGAAACCAGAGACCACCAGTTGTTAGAGGCTGGACTGTGTCTATTTGAACCAACCTGTTAAATGCCTTGTAACATATGCCCTCTCCTTTAGGACCAATGGTATTAGCAACAAACTTCTCTATTGTGTTGTTTATTTCTGGGGGGTATAAATATGTGTGCTCTGACCCTGGGTTCCTGGTCTTCGTGCTGAATGCTGATTGACGGGGGTTTCTTGCTGACGCCTACATCTGGACCAGAGAGCGCTGCGTATGTATAATTGTACTTGGGTCTGTATAATTTCTTTGTGCTAAGATTATATGAGGATCATAGCCTGTAACTGCTGTACTTTTACTTGAATAATACTTTGTGCTTTGGAACCACAGGTTCTAGGTCTGGAGTCTTTATTTACTGTATGACTGTGTACGCAAATTAACGTCATGCTTAGAGGTTTATAGGCAGGATATTAGAAGGTATAGGCAGGGGTATATAGAGGTTCAAAGGCAGTATCATTACCGCTGATGCAGGGAACCATGTGCCAGTCCGTGCCTCCGGCGGTGGAGACTCGCCGGGGACGCTGTAGTGAGGAGCCATGTGCAAACTGACTCCAACACTAGACCACCGGGACATCAGGGATCCTGACAGCCAGGGGCTTGATGGTGGCGGCGGCGGCTATATCAGTGTGCCAGGTGGGTCCATACAGCAAAGGGGAGGTACGCTTTTCCCTGGTGGCCCCTCCCCTGACGCTGGTTCAGATAAGTTTCCCACGTCCTGGTTGCTCCTCCCAGCCTCCCGCTATATGAGTTGGCCAGAGATCACTCACAGATGTCCTTGGTGGCTGTGTTCTCCGGAGGTTGGGTCAGTCTCCCTGTATGCGCCTCATGCAGTGATCAGGTCATACAGAGCACCATATACTACCTGGGCTGTTGGTAGTTGACTAAGAGTTTAGTGCTGTGTGTTATGCTGCCTTTTTTTTTTCTGAATAACTGTCAGTCATAACCTATCACTGCTGTTTCTCCTCATTAACCCTATACTACAGGTGTGTGGGATATATTTGGTGTGAAACATTGTCACATTGTAGTAAGGCTTTGCATAACTCCATAGATATTATTTCCAAAGAAACTGAAAAAAAAGTCACTGTTATAAAGAGTCACCACATCAGTCAAACTTACCAGCTTCTGGACAGGAACCTCCTTGGGTTTCCTTTTCCCAGACCATGGCGCAGGTTGCAGACAGATTAGCGGTCCCTGGGCTGGCCCCAATGATGGGATACCCTCAGCAGCTGCAACCTACTAGGTTTAGACCCCCTATGCATCTGTCCTGGATGGACATGTATGCTCACTCGGGTCAGAATGTGGCTTCGTCCTCAGCAGCTTTCCAGCAACTGCGGCTAGAAGCTACGCCAGTACAGCCAAAAACCAGAAGGCGGTTGGCCTCACACGCCGTCCAGCCCTCAGATTCTGGTACATCTTCTGATGAGTGTGGGGATACACTGGTCTCTCAGGAGTCTATCTCGGGAGAGGAAGACCGTTCTTCAACAGCAGATGTCCCCTCCCTGATTAGGGCGGTCAAAGCTGTGCTAAACATAGGCTATGAGTAGCCGGTACAAAGAAAGGTTCCAGTATTCAAATGCCAGAAAGTTGTGAAAGCTGAATTTCCCATGTCTGAGCACCTTTCGGAACTTATGGGAGAAGCATGGAGTTCTCCGGATAGGAAATTCCATATTACAAGAAAGCTTGAGACCTTATACACCTGTCCATTGGATGAGTGCACCAAATGGAAAGTTCCACCGTCAGTAGACACACATGTGGGACATATTGTTAGGAGTGCCACATTGCCTATACCATCTGCATCCTCTTTTAAATGTCCACAGATAGGAGACTTGAAGCCTGTCTCAAGCCATTCTTTTCTCTATCAGGAGCTGTTACTCGCCCGGCCACGGTTACAGCCTGGATTTTCAAAGCCATTGAGGAATGGATGAAGGCACTGGAAGATACTCTTCCAGAAGCTTCCAAGGAATAGTTGACAACTATCTCCTATGTTAAGGAGGCAGCGTCCTATTTGGGAGAGGCAGCATTGGATGCTGGTACATTATCCTCTAAAGCATCAGCTGTCTCACATGTGGCTCGGAGATCCCTTTGGTTAAAAGACTGGAAAGCAGATGCAGGGTTTAAGAAAGCCCTGGAATCCCTTTAATTTACGGGAGGCATTTTGTTTGGCACAGAATTAGACAAGATTGTTGCTACGGTGGCAGCCTCTAAAACGGCTGGTCTACCTTCAACATCTACTACTAGACCTAAGCAGTCGTCCTTTCGACCGCAAGGAAAAGCAAAAGGTCAATCTTCCTCTAGAACCAGTTCTCGCAGGAAACCAGTATAAATGGTGCGTATCCACTTATAGACATACAAACGAGAGCACGATTACGACATTGCAATCGTGCTGTCGTTTGTATGTATAGTGATGTGCCTAGACTGAACGTTCACTCTTTCAGTCCAGACACATCCATCATCCCCGTACATGCTGAACCTGACAGGATCGTCGGGTTGACCAGCATGTACGGGCGATGATAGATGGCAAAAACGACCAGCGGGCACGCGCATTGCTGGTCGTTTTTGTCATTTACATGCCCGATTTGCGGGCGATTGCACGATAACGACGTTATCGTGCAATCGCCTGTCAAAATCACCTAGTGGATACCCGCCTTAAGTAGTCCTGACCAAACAGACGTCCGGCTTCCAGGTCTGAAGAAAAACCTACAGCCTGATGGGACGGGCCTCCCCCTGGGGGATCCCAGGGCAGGAGGCAGACTTCTTCAGTTCGGGGTGGTCTACTAGGGGTATGCCCTTACTTTCTGGAGAAGTCCCTCGCAAAGGTTTTTCTGCACAACTCCGGCAGCGGATTCTGCAAAAGCCTTGGCGTCCAGCAGGCTATACACTCCCTGCTGTTGTCAGAGGTAATAATCCCGGTTCTAGTGAATCAACTAGGAAAGGGATATTATTCCAACCTCTTCTTGATTCAGAAACCCAATGGGTCTCACCGGCCTATTCTAAACTAAAAGGGACTCAACACATTTATCCGGGTGCCCAGGTTTTGTATGGAAACCCTTCGGTCGATATTGTTGGCAATGGAACCGGGAGATTTCCTGGTGTCTTGGGATATTCAGGATGCATATCTTCATGTACCAATTACACCGTCCCACCAACGGTTCCTGCAGTTTGCAGTGCTGCAGAAACATTTCCAATTTCAGGCACTGCCTTTTGGTTGATCAACAGCCCTCGGGTGTTTACTAAAATCATGGCGGTAATGGCTGCCTGCCTCAGGAGCCAGGATACTGCCATATTTGGACGATCTCCTACTATTGGCACAATCGCCACAAGAGTTGCAGCATCATCTCAGACTGACAATTGCCTGTTTACACAGACATGGATAGATCATAAATTGGAAGAAGTCATTGTTTCTGCCAGTACAGCAGATGGTGTATTTAGGGCGCGCTTGGATTCTCTGGCACAGAGAATATATCTGCCAGAAGACCAGATCGCGGCTCTTCAGTCAGTCAGCCAGTCAGTATTTGTTCATGCAGCAATGCAGCTTCTGGGATCCATCTTCGACATGGTGGAATATGCCCAGTTCCACTCCAGACCACTGCAGCTGTTAATTCTCTTGCACTGGAATGGGGAGTACCACTCAATAAAGTCACAGACGATCAGTCTCTCGCCAGAAGTGCGACTGTCCCTGTCATGGTGGTTAGACGTACCGTCTCAACAAAGGTCACCCATTCTGGAGTCCAGATTAGGTACTCCTTACGACCGATGCCAGCCTCCGCGGATGGAGCACAGTGACAGGTTGACACACAGTTCCAGGATGTTTATGGACAGGAGACTTTCCCTGGTTGTCCATTTTCCTTGAAATAAGGGCAGTATTCAGAGCGCTTGTTCAAGCACAGGAAATACTAAAGGGCAGGCTTGTCCAGGTACAATCCGACAACGCCACCGCAATAGCCTACCTCAACCATCAGGGAGGCACGCGGAGCCAGGCTGCCATGGTGGAAGTATCAAACATTCTCGTCTGGGCAGAATGTCACCTTCCGGCGAGATCGGCTGTGTTCATACCAGGAGTCCTCAATTGGGAAGCGGACTTCCTAAGTCGGCAGGATATACACGCCGGAGAGTGGGCTCTTCATCCACAGGTATTTCACAGCCTTGTAGACAGACGTAGACCTGCCATGGCTTCAAGTCACAACCACAGGGTTCCCAGGTATGGGTCCAGAACCAGGGTGTCACAGTTGGTGTCTGCGAGTTACCTGTATCAGGTGATGAACTGGAATCACTGGAGGCCGGCTGGACTGAAACCACGGGTAACATGAATAGCTCTTTTATTAGAAGAAGTGGGTAGCAGTGAGAACTGCCTTTGGTGATGAGTGACTGGAACTGGAAACTTGAGACGTAGGAATGAGACCAGAAGGAACTTGGAGGGACCGGACTGGGACCGGCGGGTAGGCTGACTGAGCTGGTCGGGTTACTAGTAGATGGGCTTGCAGATGGATGGTAGCGTAGAAGCTACTTGTGGCTTGGGAGGCCATGGGTAGCTACGTGGAGCGGCTGGATAGCTGTGGGTAGATGCTGGTAGCTGGGTGGCTACGTGGAGCGGCTGGATAGCCGTGGGTAGACGCTGGTAGCTGGGTGGCTACTTGGAGCGGCTTGGGAGCCGTTGGTGAGAGATGGTAGCGTGGAAGCTACTTGGTGCAGCCTGGGAGCCGTGTGGAGAAGCTGGTAGCGTGGAAGCTACTTGGAGCGGCCTGGGAGCCGTGTGGAGAAGCTGGTAGCGAGGATAGCAGAGCGCAGCAGGCTTACGGATAGCACTGGTCTAGGAACCAGCAGGGGCCTGGGACATACTGGTACACAGAGGTCCAGCTATAGCACAAGTAGTACACCACGGAACGTAACTAGATGTTCAAGCACTGAGTGCTATTAGAGGAGGATCTATATACCTAGAGTCTGGCAGCGATTGGAGGATACAGACAGGTGGTCTGGCAGTGGCATTCTGAGTGGAGCAAGGCACAACATGCAGAGGGAGTAATCATCTCTGCAGCCCTAGAGAATCAGGACCACACCTGTGATACCAATTAAGACTAGCAATGCTCACAGACAGAGCAGAGTCCAGGTGTTTAATCAGTGTGGGGGAGAGCAGTCTGCACCAACAGAGATGTTACAGCCAGCATGATTCAGCCAGACCAGATGTCCCAGGAGAATTACAAACACAGATCCATGGAGCAGCTTGCAGAGGTTAGTCACAAAAGGTAAAAACTAGCCAGGATCGTGACACAGGGATCCTGAAGCCGAGTTTGTGGACGCTCTGGCAGTGAGGTGGAACTTCAGACTGGCATATCTGTTTCGAGCACATACTACGCGATCTGTGGCACCATCTTGGGCATTTCGTCGTGGTGCTTCTGCTGAACAAATATGCAAGGTAGCCACGTTGTCTTCCGTACACATCTTTGTTAAATTTTTACGCATTTGACACATTTGCCTCTCAGGATGCTTCCTTTGGGCGTAGGATTCTCCTTTCTACTGAAACACAGGAGCATCCCCACCCTTAAAGGAAACTGTTTTGGGACATCCCCAAGGTATTTTCTGTGGACCCTATGGACCCCGAAGAAGAAAATAAGTTATGGTATAACAAACCTTTTTGTTAACTTTTTCTTCGAGCTCCTTAGGGACCACAGGACACCCAACCTAACGCACCTGGTGGTGTTGGGTAATCTTTTCTTTTGTATTTTCTGATTCCCTCTTCTTAGAGTGTGTTTCTGGAGTACAAGGGTCCTTCTCATCTTTTTTCTTCTCCTGCTTGGGCTTGATAAACTTTTCTTTTCTTTTGTATTTTCTATGATTCCCTCTTCTTAGAGTGTGTTTCTGGAGTACAAGGGTCCTTCTCATCTTTTTTCTTCTCCTGCTTGGGCTTGATAAACTGCCTGTAGCCAGGGGCGAGGTATATATGGAGGAGGACTGTTTGGTGCCTGGATCACTCCAACCACATACTCCAAAGTATTTTCTGTGGACCCTATGGACCTCGAAGAAAAAGTTAACTAAAGTATGTTATAACATAACTCTTATCATCTTATTATTTTTTTCTGCTTATACACCTAGTGAATAATTGTGCATAACCTTCCTTTTTGTCTATTCAGACAGTCCCTGTCACTTATTTTTAAAAATTATTTTAGTTTACTATTTTATTATTTTACCTATCTTTATCATTTTATATGGAATTTAATAAAGGTTATATTTTGTGTGACCAGTGCACCGCACCACTATCCTTTGTTTTTTGATACTTAATTTCTAGAATATGCCATTTTTTATCACTTGGGTCAGCTGCGGGCAGAGAGCTGTATGATCTCCTGATTGATCCAAGAAACTGCCTTAAGTAAATATGCAGGATTAGTTTGACACTAAAAATAATACATTTTGAGGCACTTTCCAATTTCTTTATATCGCGCCAGCAGTGGCGGGCTGTGCCCCCCAGGCCGCTCTATCGCCAAAAGTCGTGGGCCCCTGGTGGTTCAGTGTTTTTATGCTGCTGCAGCCACGGCTGCGTTCCAACTTTGACTGCAAGCGGCAGCCGCGGTCACATGACTCCCCACCAGGCTCTTACTGTGTGTCCTACAGGGCTATGGAAGCCCTGAAGGTCCACAACCAACAATAAGGCAATCTGTGATACGGCCGTCCTGCCGTGCATTGGTGGCCGTATCACACTGGGGATTCCTAGAGCAGGCTTGAAGGTGAATCACATCAAGGGGCATACTGGGCTGGGTGGCCTGTGCCCCCTATGCTAGACCACCATGCGTCCTATATTGGGCCGCGCTATTTTTTTTCACTGGTGCCCGGCAGTGCAGCTGGACATGATCAGGCAGCGGGACACTGGGGTGGAGTGATACACAGAAGTGTGACTGTCCGCACCTGATACCACTGGAGCCTGCCCCCAGCAGTGCATTTTATAAGCCAAGGATGCTGTGTGAGGAGCTGGCTCACCCTTTGTAGCTGTCCCATACAGCAACCTGCACTGTAGCCTGACAGTATATCCCAGTTTACAGGAAAACTGCAGGTATTGACTGCCCCAGCCCCAAAATATTCCCCTGTCACCCTATGTGTTCCTTTTGCTTTTGCTAAGATGTCATGTGTCCCCAATATTACTACCCCCACCCAATCCCCACTGCTACTTCACCACCCCAGCTATCATCTGTCCCTGCTACTACTACCCCCGCCCAGTCACCACTACAACTTCCACTATTCCCACGTTGTGTGTTCCCATTCTCACCCAGTCTCTACTACATCCACCACACCAACTATAATCTATGTCCCTGCTACTACTACCACCCCCAGCATCATCTGTGTCTTTACTACTAATACCCCCAGCTGTCATCTGTATTTTTCTTCTACCTACATCCACCTGACGTGGTCCTACTACTGCTATTCCAACCCACTTAATATTTGTCCCTTCTCCAATCCTACCCACCTGTCGTGTCCCTACGACTACACCCACCCATCTGTCATATGTCCCCACTGCTATTATTACCACATCTCTGAATGACAATAATTTTTCATATTTAGGGCCTGATTCAGTGGTGGATACTGCTGCATCCGCTCGCACTTGTGTTGCTGGAGTCACGGGAGCAATAATATGGAATGCCAGTATCAGCCGTTCCCCTGGTGTAGTAGCATACGCCTGACTGCAATCACTAAGACGCCCACTTTTAGTGTTTCTGCACGCTGTAACACCGCCGGTGATTCTTGACACGCCACCATCGGCGCACTATTGACACTTGCACCAGCCTTATGTTAGGCACAGTTTCTCGGTCTAAACATGACCTCTGTAGCTACGGCTCTGCGTCTGAGAACGCATTAGATTTCATTGAGGCCCACCAGAGACACATTTTGTGTTCACTTCAGGTCACCGCTCAGGAACGCCATCACGCTGCCGCTCCATTTTTTATACCATCTGATTCAATCGCAACAGCATCATTGTGTGTGCACTCAGGTAACACATTTGCTGTACCGGTTTTCTGAAGTTCTCGAGCAGGCGCAGTTGCGAAAAATCACTCAACTGTGCCTGACATCGGCGACTCAGAATCAGGCCCTTATTGTTCAGATACAGCATTTTTTTTTTTTTTTTTAATTATTTCATTTTTCTGTTAAATTTATCCAGTTGTTGTTGGTTTCATAAATAATAATAATAAAAAAAACATCACCCTAGCAATTTTTTATTATTATTATTTATGAAACCATCACCCTAGCAATTTTTTATTGATAAATTTTGGTGGTAAGAGATTTTTTTTATTTTTTATTGCCTCAATGCTGTAATTGGCAATAAAAAGAACTGTCCTTATTGGCAGAGAAAGCCCATGTGCTTTATATGTAAAACCACCTTTGTATGGGCTGTTGCTCATGGGCCAGTGCTGTGGGCTTGCTCCCCCGTCTTAAATTTGCCAGCCAGCCCCTGCGCGCCAGCATATATTCCATTGCGCTTTGCAATTGGGACTAAATAAAGTGAGACTGGTTAATCGCAGACTGACAAAAAAAGAAAACGGGCCTTGCTCGCCAGCTTACAATCTGTTGGAAAATAACTTTGATACAGAACGACAAGTACTACATATTGTAAATTGATCCAGCCAGGTTCTGTGTGGGGTATATGATATGAGTCAGTAACACAGCAAT
Organism: Taudactylus pleione; assembly: GCA_031769625.1. Classification (NCBI taxonomy): domain Eukaryota; kingdom Metazoa; phylum Chordata; class Amphibia; order Anura; family Myobatrachidae; genus Taudactylus; species Taudactylus pleione. The sequence continues at coordinate 200,290 of JAUIMM010000095.1, forward strand.
GTTGTCAGAGCGATGTTTTGTGTGTGTGCAAACAGTACAGATGCAAGTCTTGTTTGGAAGGTAGAAGGGGGAGGTAATGGGTTGGGTGCGGGATGCTGGCAGTCAGAATCCCAACATGGTTAGGATACCGACACTTGTCGGGCAGTACCTACCCCTCCCTCTCCCCGGTGCCTAAACATAGCCCCCCTTAGTGCCTATCCCTAACCGTTCTCCCTTAGTGCCTATCCCCAGTACTTATCAGGGAGCCGACGTTAATGACTGGATCCCAAGGTAAGTGGGTAGAATAGGTTATGTGGATGAGAGGGATTTGATCAGCTTGCCTGAAGATGTGAGATACTCATACAAGGACAAATCTTTTTCACTGCTTGAATAAAGCACCAGACAAGATCATTGGATGCCAGTTTTTTATCCAGAATAATGCAAACTGCTGACAAAAGTGACTCAATACCTTTATCAAATATTTCCTTGCATCTGAGGAATGGGCCTGAATCATACATGCCTACCCTCCCGGTTTTCGCGGGAGGCTCCTGATTTTTCGGGTGACCCACCGCACCCCCGGAAGGGTAGGCATTTCTCCCGCATTCTGCCCACTTCCTAGTGAAGTGGGCAGAATGAGGAGAATACCCGCGGCGATCGCGGGTCTCCGTGAAGGGGCTGGGGCTTAAGATGTGCTTCTGCATGAATCACAGCATTTGGCCCCACCCCCTATGTAAATTTCACCCAATAGCGGCAGTTTTGCTTAATGACGTGATTCATTAGGCCCCGCCCCCATCGGCCCCCTGCTGCTTCTCTTACCCGGGCTTCTCCCGGGAAGAGATTCTAAAAGGTAGGCAAGTATGGCCTGAATCACTTGTATGCAATGGCGATGTTTACGCAGTTGAGTGATTATCAGTACGCTACACATGCATCTATGTCGCACGGCGCAAGTGTCAAGGTACATTACAGTGGTTGCTCATAGTGACCATTTACTCGCAGTGTGATTGACAGGCCATGTTTGGGGACTGGATCATTTTGTTTGTGGCTGCGATCCCATCAGCAAGAAATATGGCTCCGGCACCACACAGCATTTCTGCGGGACTATAGGCTTACTCAGGACAGTAATAATCAAATGATCTTCAACCGATGCTGCGTGTTTGTACACAGATGCTGCAACAGTTCATGCAGATGCTTGAATTGGCAAAGCCGCAGGGGGGGCGTCTCAATACATCTCCCAGCATCTGCAATGTTTGCATAGCAGCTGTGTACACATGCACAGCACCAATGGCATCAGCGTACAGCTCTGGCAGGCACAATCTTCATATCATAAAGGAGAGACCATGCAGACTTGTGTGGAAAAACTGGTTCCTGGAACAGGAGAGCTAGTCGAAGTATTGGTGGCAAAGGCTAAAACAGATGTATGTTTAAAGATACTGCAAATCCTGACTGGTGAGGTCAAAATAGAATGACTGAGGAAAATCTGGAAAGTAGCACAGCACATTTCTTTGCCCCAGGAGAGTATGTATGTAATATATATATATATATATATATATATATATATATATAATGTCTATCCATCCATCCAGAGTGGTCCACACTCACGTTGTAATATATCGGAATCTTGCTGGAGTGTCTACCCAATCAGGACCAAGAAGTGCAGAAAAAAATAGGTATTAGGGGTGCAGTCACCAGTCTTCTTTAAAAGTTTAATTTATTACATACCAGTAAAAACCAGTGTACAGCAATTTACAGAATTGACGTTTCGGTCCTATCCATGGACCTTTGTCAAGACACAAATAACAAGTGATACAGTCCCCATAAATATACCCATATGCAACTACCAGCACTGCCCCTTTAATCATGAACAGCTGTCAAACCCCTGGTAAACAAAGGAACGATCACAACTATCATGTATATATTTCAATCAATGTATTTAGTAAAGCTGATGTAGGTGTAATTGGGCATACCCAGGGATGGAACTAGCAGCGGTGCAGCTGGTGCCTTGCACAGGGGCCTGCTGTGGTGTAGGGGCCCATGGCCGCCTGCATCCGCCAGCGCCGCTGCCTGCCGACCTGGTCCCCATTAAGTAAATAGTTGGAGCCAGAGTGGGCCTGCTTTGGCCGCTCCGGCTCCACTATCACAGACACCCGTCGCGGCCCGGCCCCTTGTTATGACACGGCGCGCGTGACGTGCGCGCCGTGTCATAATAAAGGGCCGTGCTGCTGGAGTAAGAGGACTGGATGGAGAGGAGCCGCGGATTGAGAGGAGCAGAAGAGAAAGAAGGAAATAAGGTAAGTGGCGGTGGTATGGGAGGGGGGGGAGGGAAGAGGCTGACACACATGCTGGGGGGGGAAGAGAAGAGGCTGACACACGCTGGGGGGGGAAGAGAAGAGGCTGACACACACGCTGGGGGGGGGAAGAGGCTGTCGAAGCTGGATTATTGGCTGATACAAGATCAGTTTAAAATTGAATCACAGCGACACCATCTTGCGACTGGCCGCAAGACACCATCTTGGAAATGAGATCGCAAGACGCCATTTTGCGAATGGCCGCCTAAGCGCCATTTTAGATAAACTCACACTTTAGTACATGTGGCGATATTACTATTAGCATCATGCAATTGCATCTGTGACCATCGCCATAAGTTACGGCGATTCATCAAAAGCCCATTTCTTGACTTTATGTAGTTTGGGTGCTCTGGATAAAGTGTATATTATTATAATTCCCCTAAAGGATATATTTCAGAAATGGCTGTTACAGTATGTCAAAAAAATTGGATTGCATTAGCTAAACAGAGCAAATGGCCACGTGACAACTAGCCTGTGTAGACAAGCTTCATGGTCATAACGTCTGCTCTCACTCCAGGTGGCCCTGCTCGAATACAGCAAGAGGGCACCTTACATTAGCAGGCTTCCTACAATAAAATACCTTCAAAGCCAAGAGTGTTATCTGAGGTTTGGGTCTTGTAACTGTGCTAATTTGCATTTACACAAGAACCTGGGAGAACAAAGGACTGTGCTTTTGAGCCTGGGAAGGGTGGGGGCTGCTGAGAGGGGGGGGGGGCGTGTGGAACTATAATGCTCAGCATTCCACACTGCTAGGTGTTCACTTAGTTTAAATGAGATTTAAGTGCACCATTACTCATACACACATTAATACGCGCAATTGCATATTAGCGAATGCATAAGATCCTGTATGAAAACGCTGTTCGCTTCATGTGCATGCATCTGCCCCAAGTTAACTAGCGTCTTTACATCACACCCCGCATACTTACACATTACATATTCACATAAAAGATTTAATAAGCTTTAAAGTATAAGATTTAAGTTTGTTCATTTAGCATAAATGCTGTGACATAAAGATTATTTGGTAACTAAGGTTTTATACATGATAAGTAAGCCGTGATTAGTATTGTACTGATGCATACTCTTTCAACAGTATTCCGGTACCATCGGTGTGGAGATCGCATCATGCATTCTCAACTTATGGACCGCAGAGACTTCAAGCAACAAAATGTACATAATATGAACAACTGTTAGAATGTTGCATGAGGCAGGAAACCAGAGACCCCCAGTTGTTAGAGGCTGGGTTGTGTCTATTTGAATCAACCTGTTAAATGCCTTGTAACATATGCCCTCTCCTTTAGGACCAATGGTATTAGCAACAAACTTCTCTATTGTGTTGTTTATTTCTGGGGGGTATAAATATGTGTGCTGACCCTGGGTTCCTAGTCTTTGTGCTGAATGCTGATTGATAAGGGGTTTCTTGCTGATGCCTAACATCTGGACCAGAGAGCGCTGCATATGTATAATTGTACTTGGGTCTAATCTCTTTGCGCTAAGATTATATGAGGATCATAGCGAGTAACTGCTGTACTTTACTTGAATAATACTTTGTGCTTTGGAACCACATGTTCTAAGTCTGGAGTCTTTATTTACTGGATGACTGCATATGCAAATTAGCGTCATCCTTAGAGGTTTATAGGAAGGATATTAGAAGGTATAGGCAGGGGTATATTCAAAGGCAGTATCCTTAAGGCTGACACACACGCTGGGGGGGAAAGAGGCTGACACACACGCTGGGGGGGGAAGAGAAGAGGCTGACACATGCTGAGGGTGAAGAGAAGAGGCTGACACACGCTGGGGGGAGAAGAGAAGAGGCTGACACATGCTGGGGGGAGAAGAGAAGAGGCTGACACATGCTGGGGGGGGAGAGAAGAGGCTGGCACGCTGGGGGGGAAGAGAAGAGGCTGACACACACGCTGGGGAGAGAAGAGAAGAGGCTGACACACACGCTGGGGGGAGAAGAGAAGAGGCTGACACACACGCTGGGGGGAGAAGAGAAGAGGCTGACACACATGCTGGGGGGAGAAGAGAAGAGGCTGACACACCCGCTGGGGGGGGAAGGGAAGAGGCTGACACACCCGCTGGGGGGGAAAAGGCTGACACACGCTGGGGGGAGAAGAGAAGAGGCTGACACACACATTGGGGGGGAAGAGGCTGATACACACGCTGGGGGGGGAAGAGGCTGACACACATGCTTGGGGGGGAAGAGAAGAGGCTGACACACGCTGGGGGGGAAAGAGGCTGACACACTCTTGGGCTGGGGGAGAAAATGAGGCTGACACACTGGGGCTTGACAGATTTACTGACTTGGGGGGCAGTGAGGGGTGGTGAAAATATGTTGACATGCAGGGTGACAGGAATGGGCGGGGGGGTATATCCTTGCACCTGGGCCTACCACTCTCTAATTCCGCCACTGGGCATACCTTAACTGTAAGGAAGGAACTGAGGGCCTGAATCAGACCCGGTCGCAAGCGCTGAGCGCTCGCAACCGGGTCGATGGTGGCCCACAGCGCATGCGCAAGACCCGGCTAGCGGTGGGCAATCCGTTGCTCTGGGTCTCGCACCAAACTGGGCGAGCTGTCGATGTTGAGTGACAGCTCACCCCCTTTGGTGGGTGGGCCCGGGGGGGTGGCTGCCCAAACGGAGGCTTTCCCATGAGAACGCCTACCGTCTGGGGCTGGCCCCACTGACATCACAAGTGATGTCAGTGGGAGTGCTCTCGGCTCTGATAGAGCCGAAAGCACTCCAGGGCTTGCGGCAACGAGACCCTACCACAAGGGTCTCGTCGCAAGCCCGATGGTCGCGGTGGTCTTGACCATCATGACCATTTTCCTGGCCGCTCACTATAGCTGTGGGTGGTCACCCACAGCTATACGAGCGGCCAGGAGGCCGCTCTAAAAATTAAGGACAGCCCTGATTCAGAGTGAGCGCCTGCCGTTTGGGGGCAGCCCCACTGAGCGGCTCTGAATCAGGCCCCGAGTTTGCATCTGTCTGTTCGTTTGGGCTTATCTCATTCTATACATCATTGTTCGAGGAAGGTTTAAGTGTATAAATCATTCATCTGTGACAAAAGGCTGTGAGCAGTGACAATTTCAGTGAAGCAAGTCACAGAGGAAAAAAAAATCTTGGACCAAGCTGCTGTATAGGAGTTGGCCAGTGTAGTGAAACAGCAAGAGGGCATCTGAAGCTGAGGCTTGGAATGAAGCAAGTCACATAAAAAACTTGTCCTGTATGAGTGACTGACTGCTGCAGGGTCAAGGACTGCGCTCTGACTGGCTCACTGCTATCTCTGATTGGCTCTCCTTGTCTCAATGTGCCCTGTTGCTTAACAGCAGCCTAGAGAGGGGAGGGAGTCGGGGACTGAGCAGGATTCCTTCTGAGGCAGACTTAGGGGGTGATGTACTAAGCTCTAGAAAGTGATAAACTGCCAGCCACTCAGCTCCTACTATGTTACAGGCTGGGTTTGAAAAATGACAGTTGGGAGCTGATTGGTTGTTAGTTTATCAGATTCCAATTTATCACTTTCCAGGGCTTAGTACATCTCCCCCCAGAGTGAGATACAGCCACCATTGAACTCATGAAGATGCAGAAACAGTAGCCAGGAAGGAGCCAGGGGAGGTGTAGCTATCAGGAATTAAAAATAAACAAATAGCCATTGGAACACTCCTCCACTGTTAAGTGCTCCCTCTCCAGCGTTATGTTCCCGCTCAGCCACACGGTGAACAGGAGGCACCTCCTATGGAAGTTAGCACTGTTCTTGGAAAGTGGCACCATGGCAAGGAAGCTCAACAGGAAGGAAGTACATTGTGCAAAGAGGACACTGCTTATGACTATATTCAGCAACTGGGGCTGTGTGAATGGAGGCTACAGAAATATGCACAGATGCCCCAGCCCCAGGGACATGTTGCTGATAATGCTTACGGTAGCTGCAATACAAATCTCTCAACCATGATCCTCCTGCCCTTCCCAGCACATCTCAGTGGCCAGGCCCCAGCCAGCTGCAGGGCAGCAGTGGGGGTTGTGGTGACGCTGGTGAGATGCAGGGGGATCAGTGAGAAGCAGGGTGTTGTGGTGAGATGCAGGGGACTGTGCTGTCCTGGCGTAGGTTGTTATGAGCTGCAGGGGGCTATGGCGAGATGAAATTACTCCTGTGTAAAGCTGGAGCGGGTCGCTAGTGTATAGATCTCAGATTTTGTATTACATATACGATTCCCTACCTCGTGATCAGGTGCCATTTCACATAGAGTGTATGGACGTCATTAGATTAAAGAGCGTTGTGTGTCTTGGAGAGGCAGTGGATACTGCTGTACTTATTGGGTGTGGATGTGCACCCATTAGCAGCACCCCAAAATAATTAAAGTTGTAAATCTAAAAGAAATCTCCAATCTTTTGATAAAACTACATGGTAAGGGTAACAGTCCATCATTTCCCTATCTCTTTGTACATTCACTTGATGTGGTGCGAGTTCAGTTCAACTACAGTAGCTTTATTCGTTGGGGTAAAATATAAAATCAATCATGAATCAGTTGATAGAAGAAGAGCAATCCAGTACTAGTGCTGGCAGAAATAGTACTTCAACATCTACTTTTAAAGGAAGTCAAGGGAAAAGAAGGTGCAAGAAAGGACACCTCAAATCTAAAAAGTATTTCACAATTTTAAAGACAACATCAACTCTAACAAGGCGAAAGTTACTGCCGCGAAATGTAAAATTGCCAACATGCCATATACCAAACTCAGTGGCAAGGAATGACTCAGACCATGGCCTCTCTTTGTGAGTAGATGTGTCCCCTTTAATGTCGGCAAATCAGTGCACAAAAAGAACACACACGCTGAAGAACAAACTGTGTTCACAAACTTCACAGATCCCTGAGGAGAGTCTAAGGAGTAAATTTAATAAGATGGGAATTCTATTAAGGAGTGATGTTGCCCATAGAAACCAATCAGATTCCAAGTATTATCTTCTAGAAGGTCCTAGATAAATGAGAAGAATCTTAATAGAACTCCCATCTTAGTAAATTTACCCCTAAGAGTGCCCACAGGTGCCATGTGTGAGTCTGACATTTCAGACACTGTAATCCTAGAGAACCATTTTTTAATCTTCTGCAAAGGCGTAATAAAAGTAATGATGATGTTTTAGACATGGAAATTGAGGATGCTACTGTAGAAGTGCAACAATACGAGGGGGATAACTTGTGTATCTGACAATAATAAGGATGTTAATAAATGTGTTGGAGAAGAATTTGATAAAATTTAGGAGGATGTGTTAAAATAAGTCAGCCACCAGTGCCAGCAGTTATTGCCAGTGATGAGCAGCACATTCTCATGTCTGGACAAAAAATAAAACCCACCTCCTAATGTGTAAAATTTTATTTTTACCCAAATCGTGATATCATTTGATAAGGCAGCTGTAGCATTTGTAAAACCAAAGTAAGCAGAGGTAGGGATTTTAACCATCTTGGCAACTCCTCCCTATTATGTAATTTGCAATTCCTTCAAATCAATTCATTCAAGTGGTTCATCAAAATTTGGAATATCATATATAACAATAACAAGCAGTCCAGCATCAGTTACCAGCAGCATGGATAGATACGAGCACATGCAATCTCCACCGCCAACACCTTCATCATCAACCTCCTCATTAGCGATCAGAGGTAGTCCTGCATCCAATTTTGCAAAGTAAAACTGACTCCTCCCCTATGCAGAATTCTCAAGAAGAATCCTCATGCACTAAGGCTGGTGCTGCTGGGGCTGAATCTTTATCACAGACAGGGACCAAGACGACTAATGGTTTCAAACAACAATTGACAGAAAGATTCAATTGCAAGAGAAACCAAGTATGACAGCCACCATCCTGTTGCACGGTGGATCACTGAAGCCATGATGGCTATGTTTGCATTAGTCTAATATCCGCCAACAATGCATCTGGCTTTAGACAGTTAGTTTAGGTATTTTGTCCACATTACCAAAATCCATCTTGATTCTATTTTAACAAAACAGTAGTTAGTCACCCAATGTTGAAAAAAAAATTATTCTTTGCTCAAAAAATGCCATTGTACTGACTATCCACTTAACTACAGATATGTGGACAAGCGGCACAGCCCACTGGGTTGATGCATCGCTTTCAGCAGCAGTATCTAATGCACAATGGACCTGATTCAGAGCCGGACGCTCTGACCAGAGCGCTCGCTCTGAATCAGGGCCCACCTCCATAATTATGGAGCGTCCTTCTGGACGCTCGTATAGCTGTGGGTCACCACCCACAGCCTATACGAGCGTGCCGGTTGATGGTCGCGATGGTCTTGACCATCGCGACCATCGCCACTGCGAGCCGAAGCCTGCGGTTGAGTTTCTCAACCGCAAGGCCCGGAGTGATTTTGGCTCTATCAGAGCCAAAATCACTCCCACTGACATCACTAGTGATGTCAGTGGGGCCGGCTTCTGACAGTAGGCGTTCCCTTGGGAACGCCCCCGTCTGGGAGGCACGCCCCCACCAAAGGGGGCGTGCTGTCAATCAACATCGACAGCACGCCCCCTTTGATCAGACACAACAAGCGAAGGAAAGTCCTTCGATCGTCGCGTCTCGCGCATGCGCACGACTGAGCTCCCTCCGTCGTGCGCATGCACAGTGCACACCATCGACCCACTTGCGAGCGGACAGCCACTCGCGAGTGGGTCTGAATCAGGCCCAATGCTAGCTCATTCACAGGCAGGCTACTCTCTATCACCAGCTTCATTTAGAGGCATACCAGTGGCAATCTGTTTGAATGTCTCAGGGATGTGATTGTAAAATGGCTTACTACACTAAACTCTCCTCAGGATTTGTTGATTCTGATAATGCAAGTAACACTGTAAGAGCATTACAACTAGGTCAATTTAAACACGTACCATGTTTTGCGCATGCAATCAACTTGGTGGTTTTTAACATTTTAAAAAAATGACAGGTCTGTTTAGGTCATGCTGAAATTGAACCCTTTATATGCTTCAATGACTGGTGGAACAGCAACAAGCCATCCAAATGTACACCTGAAACCAAGACATAGGTAGAGTTGGGGGGGAATCATGTTGCCTTAGTGCAGCACACTGGAGAATTGTCAGGTTGTGGCCTAGGATCGGCCGTTACTCACCCCAGCGCCGGCATCCCCTGATCCCTCGTGGTCCGACGTCAGGTGCGGTGGCAAGTGACATGCTGAGGATTATGCCTAGATGTTCAGATGCTGCGCCATGACTTGGTGGCTTTGGTTGCCATCATGAACGCAGCCGTGACAGTCTTCATCACCTGACTTCCCTTTACCCAATGGTAGCATGGTGGTGGTCAGCTGAAGCTGTCCTCCAATGATCTGCTACCACAGGGTATATAACTAGGCTCCATACAGCAGGAAGTTGCCTGTGTAATGTTATTTCTACTTGTGTCTACTTACCGTCACTTCGTTCCAGGTTCCCTTGTTGTTATACCCTTGAGCAACTACAAGTACCATCTCCTTGTGCAGCAGTGCGTCAGTAACATCTTGCCTGCGTGCAACTACAAGTGCCTTCTCCTTGTGCAGCAGTGCATCAGTAACATCTTGCCTGCGTGCAACTACAAGTGTCATCTCGTGCAGCAGTGCATCAGTAACATCTTGCTTGCATGCAACTACAAGTGCCATCTCCTTGTGCATCAGTAGCATCTTGCCTGCGTGCAACTACAAGTGCCATCTCCTTGTGCAGCAGTGCGTCAAGAACACCTCACTTGCGTGCAACCACAACTGTCATCTCCTTGTGCAGCAGTGAGTCATAACACCAAGGCCTGCGTATTCTGTACTTCCACTGGGTACCACTATTGAGTCATTCCTCCATGTTTGTGGAGCATCTATTCTTTTGACTGTATACTCAGAGTTATTCTCCTGTGCAGATACATTACAAGTGCTTCTTCCTAAAATATATTACTTGGGTCTATTAGTGTTTGTCTCCATTCCCGCAGGTATCGGATACTTGACCAAAGGGCAGCAACCTGCCTGCTGGGTGCAGCTTAAACCCATATCCTGCTTGGAGGGGTCACTGGTGAACCCCTCCCAGCAGGTTAGACTGCACGCCTTTGGTCAGGTCTCATCAACGTCCGATACTTGTGGATGAGGAGATCATACATCCAGGCCCCTCGCCTCAGATTGCTTCATCAACATCGGACCTCAGCTTTCAACTCCTTAACAGGAGATCCTCCAGAGGCAGGTGTGACAAGAATAAACAAACACACACACACTCCATCACCAGCCATCTTGAACATGTGCTCTCAGCAGACATTGATATATCTCTCATTGTATTTTAATGTGTCTCTCTTCTCTCTCTCTCTCTCTCTCTCTCTCTCACTCTCTCTCTCTCTCTGTCTCTCTGTCTCATATTGCTCATTGTATTTTGATCTTTAATAACCGTTTCATGTATTTTAACTGTACCTTATGACCTAATGTTTGTACAATTTATTTGCGCTCATTATTAGATCATAGCGTTGTAACATCTGTACTTTTACCTGAATAATAATCTTTAGCGCTTCGGACCGCTATTCAACTGTCTTGGTATTTCATTAATGGTATAATCAAAATAGCGACATCTTGTGGTTTTAGAAGGTACAGGCAGGTTTTGTCTTAGTGGTTCTAGGCAGGTGAATCTTAGAGGTTTATAGGCAGGAATGTATTAAAAGGTTTATTTACATTTATAACAGTGGGGGCTCGCATCGGTTTATCACACTATCTGATACACGATAACAATCGGTCAGTCCTCTCTCAGCAAAAGGGTGGAGGCGCCTTTTGAGAGACGCATTAGTCTCTCATTACCACAGTGTTGCTGAGAGCGTACTGCCGGTTATTGTGTAGAGGAAGCGCTGATCAGAATCCAGGGACAAGAAAGGAAAAAGTTTATTTTTCCTTTGTTGATAGAACCTTACGTTTAGAGGGGTGCCACAGTATTGAGTATGCGGCTGAGACGCATTTTTGCGTGTGCAGTTAAAAAGTAATTATACGGTTGTGTGGTAGTCGCATAATTGTGTATGCGGCCGTTTGCACAATAGCGTATACGCACTTCCGGTTCTGCTGCCACATGTTTGAACAAAGCCATTGAGGTTTACATTTTTTTTCTATCTACCAATATCTGGGTTAAACGTTTATTTTCTGCGCAGAGAAAAAAGTGTGTAACAGTGTGTGTATTGTTGATAGGGGTAATTTATTCCCTAAAGTTAAGGGTACCGTATGATCCTTAAGGGCTAGGTGCAAGAGTTAGCCTAGTCGCTCGGTAAGCAGCTTTACCGTTCTAAACACAGTAGCAGGTGTACATGTTGTCTTTGTTGTATAGAGGTGCGTGAGAGTGGCCGACTTACAAACTCTCATAGGTTTGGAAGTTACCTTACTAAAGCTTATCTGGGTGTGGAAGTTGCCTGTTTCAAATCTTATCTAGGTGTGGAAGTTGCCTTACTAAATCTTATCCAGGTGTGTGGACGCCGCCGACTTAAATCGTTCACAGGTAAGTGAAAGTATCTTGATTGTCTTTCACCGGTTTAAATTTTTATTGAAAAGAGTAGGAGTTGTCTCAGAATGGGAGCCACGCAAACAGTAGAAATGTTAGGCAATGATGTGCTGCTAATGGAGGCGCCGATCAGATCGGACCGTCGTATCATGCATAACTAAGTACGGTACTTATGCAATAAGGTATTGTGATATATGGTTTAATATGACGAGAATGAGTGTTAGAACGTTTCCCAGAATTGGTGGTTTTGATAAAAATGTGTTAGATAATGTCCAGGATCACATCAGTATGGTGCGATCCCGAGAGAAAAAAGATTAAGTATTTTGAATGTTTAAAAAAAAATATGGCAGCATGAAGGGGATGCGTGGCTTAACAATGTGCAAACGACGCAAACTAGCGTCATGAGCACATTACCATAGAATAAAACCCGCAGCGCTGAATTGCAATGCGTGCGAGCTGCGAAATAGCGCGCACGTGCAGCACGGTAGCGTTGTGGAAGGTAGTACAGATGGTTCACGCGCACCACCGTCATATGCGGATGGGGGTGTAGGTACAGTCAATGTGAAAACCCATAAAAATGTAAGAGATCCAGAGTAAGGTAGCTTAACTATTGTTTATTTTCTCCCTCCCATACCCCAACTACCAGTGCCCTCTTGCTTCCATATAAGGGAGAGGTACACTGCACATAGACACGAAACCCTCAGGGTCCCAGGGACTAACCCAGTATTGTTTGTCAAAGCTTTATAGAACTGTTTAAAATCTTTTCAGCCCGTATGTTTAAATGATATTAAACTGTTGTGCTTTATCTCTCACATACAGGACGCAAGGCTGCCAAAGACATACGACAGCCATACCCGGCTAAGGTTAAATATTTGAAGTACTGCCCTACTCAGGGGACAAGGAAACAATAGAACCGTAGACATTTATAACAGAATTTTTTTATTGCAGGAATTTTTGTATCAATACAGTATCCTTAGAATTAGTGATGGAAGGGATACTCATTTCACAAGTAATATCTTTTACAACATGTGTAAGGTGATAGGTACTAGTATCAAGATCATCCCAGACCACCTGTCTGTCTCCCGTTGAGATACTGTTTGCCAGGTAGCCTCATGTGAAAATATTATGAGGTTACTGTGCAGGTTCTCATGACAATGTGTAAGAACAACAGGAATTGAAGTGTTATTTACTAACATGCCTGAAGCAAACTGTAATGATGTTAAACCTGGAGAAAAATTCATTTGATCTAATAATTTCTTGTGTTCAGATTGCCTGATTGATCGGGGGATAGAACCATATCCGATGTGTTAACGAAATTCTACATCCTCAAAGGGTGGCCGACTAAGATGCTAGAGTCCATTCCACCAAATACAGGGAGGATTAATCTACCGGAGGAGATACAAGGCGGAGACGAGGCCGATAGCATGGACCTGTCGATCGCGAGCTTGTGCCGGGAAGATTAAAAGGTGACTGTGAGCTATCTGAGCTAAAGAAATTGCAGATCAGTGTTGCAGCAATGGACCAGTCCGCTGTGTTCATTTTTGTATTCTTTTTCAGAGTTTTCACCATCCTGGGTTGCTCGGGGATTCCTGGTTTCGGTGATAGGGGACTGATACAGACAATGGGAGCTGATGTCGGCATTGATGCAGAGGAGTCAAAAGGAGGAGTGCTATACCAAACCAGGGGAGTGCCGGTCCAATATGTAGTGTATAATAATGTAGCCTGAGTTTGAGTGGTCATGCATGGATATAACGTTTATGTTGTTTTAAGTCATCTTAGGTAATGCAGTCCCAACCCCTTCCAAGGCTCTCCTTATAGGATAGGTGCATCCCAACATCTTTCCCATGATCCCTTAAGGATCCGCGGTGTGCGTATAAGGACAGTTTCATGTCCCTCCCGGAGACGCATTATCTGAATGGTTCAAATGACCATACTGTGTCATACCATAATAACATTGAACGGTATATTCTCATGCATGGCTAAACAGATTCAGAACAGGTTGTGATAGCGCTTGATTGGCTATCAAAGGGTGGACTGTCAAAACCGGATAATTGGCGAAGACAGAATGTGTTTGCAATTGGAATCTACGCAATGCTGTCTTGTAAAGGGCCAAGACTCCATCTTAGAAATAAAATCTCACAGCACTATTTTGTAAACAAAAGGTACATAGTCAGCCTTCCTCAAACACAGGCAGACTAAACAGGGAGGCTCCGACAGCACAGCTGGAAGCCTCCTTCCTGTATGAGAATTAAATTCACTGTATAAACACATTTTGCAATTTGCAGTTTAAGAACATCAGAAAAATACATGTGTGCTTGTGTGTGTGTATATGTATATATATATATATATATATATATATATATATATCCCTGCAACTCATACACACAATGTTAAACAGAATACAGTCAGTTTTTTAGTGATCCTTCCCAAAATCATACTGGCATGGCCACACACACACATAGATGCCCTTCCAGCTTAGTGCTGCTCGCTGAGTGCCCCACCGACCCTCAGACGCACAACGCAATTCAGTGGTGTTTTCCCCGCATACATACATTTAAAAGCAATGGTCCCGTAACGCAAAAAGGATAATTAAGAAATGAATGTTTTCTGTAACTATGGCTTAGTAAATGACAATTGAACTGTGTGTGGAACCGTACTGATCGACTCTGTTTCCACAGCATTCCGGTGACATCATTATGAAGATCAGAACATGCGGCTATGAAATATGAATGTTAGAGAGAATATCTATTTGAAATGTTGTTTTCCATAGCAGCTTAGATTTGCATGTTGGGGGATACAAAAGGAGGTTGGAGACCTTTTGTATCCATTTGGAATTGTCCAATAAATGCCCTGTAACAGATTTCTCCAAAGGACTGGTTATTCCAGTCTAATCAATAGAGCTAGCTAGCTGAGAGTAGAAACAGTAGTCTCAGGTAACCCAAAAGGATACTCCCTTTCTGATGACCTCACAGGTAAAAGGGGGCGGGAACATAGCATGCACATAGCTGAGAAAACACAGCTTAGCAGAGACTGGCAGATTTTTGGAGGAGAGAGAGGTTTCCTCTCTCACAAGACAACGGAATATGGATCTCAGTTCCCCTGGGTTATAGCTGAGTATAAAATGTGCAATATTTAGCCTATTTGGGTGTCTGTAGCTATGTTTGGTGTTAATCTGTTATTAGCTTAGCATGGTGTGTGGTTTGTAGTTTTCTAAGGATATTCATGAGTCTGTGTTAGCATACAGTGGATGATATGTTATCTAATCTGTACTCTTCATCTACACTGTAGGGTACAATAGTCTGTTGTTAGTATGCAGGAAAGGGATTGATTGTGGAATTGTTGTGATATTTGTGAATGATTGATGCTGGTTGATTGAGATCCTGCCATGTGTTCTGTGTTGGGGCCCTGCCATGTGTTCTGTGTTGGGGCCCTGCCATGTGTTCTGTGTTGGGGCCCTGCCATGTGTTCTGTGTTGGGGCCCTGCCATGTGTTCTGTGTTGGGGCCTTGCCATGTGTTCTGTGTTTGCCTTCCCATTTGTGAATGATTGATGCTGGTTGGAGAGATGAGCTTTGTGTGTGCTGTATACTCATGAATGTGATCATAGGGTGGTGTCAGTGTTGTATCGTGGAGGTTGAATTGATGGCAGCTTTGAATGGTCGTGGGTGGTTGCCGTGTGGTGTTGTGTGAGTCAGATGGGTATGTTGTCTGCGGTTTGTTGGAGATGGCTTGCCTCCATGTGGGGTGAACAAGGGAAATTGTGATTCTGCCCAGTTGTGGTGTTGTGTGGGTCAGATAGGTATATTGTCTTTGTTGTGGTTGTGGTCATTGATGGATGATTTGCGGAGTTGCAGCTTGGTGCAGGATGGAGTTTGCCTAGGGATCATGAGGCTTGCAAACAAAGGAAAAACATGTGCTTCGGCCCTTCCCCCTCCCCACGGTCTAGTGACTACTGGATGAGGTCTGTAGTAGGATGGTATTGTTGTATATTGGAATCAGCTTGTGTTGTATATGTTGGAATATTAAATGGTGCAGTGTTTGCCCGATGTGTTGGCATATGATATCCAACGTGCATATTTAATTAACTATGGCATTATGGGAGATTTCAATGAGGTAGCTTCATAATGGAGTTTGTTTGTAGACCATGCGGTTTGAACAATAGGGCAGGAAGCATTCCCAACCCCCCCTCACAAACAAACAAACACGCACACACTCCATGTGCTCTCAGCAGACATTGATATATCTCTCATTGTATTTTAATGTGTCTCTCTTCTCTCTCTCTCTCTCTCTCTGTCTCATATTGCTCATTGTATTTTGATCTTTAATAACCGTTTCATGTATTTTAACTGTACCTTATGACCTAATGTTTGTACAATTTATTTGCACTCATTATTAGATCATAGCATTGTAACATCTGTACTTTTACCTGAATAATAATCTTTAGCGCTTTGGACCGCTATTCAACTGTCTTGGTATTTCATTAATGGTATAATCAAAATAGCGACATCTTGTGGTTTTAGAAGGTACAGGCAGGTTTTGTCTTAGAGGTTCTAGGCAGGTGAATCTTAGAGGTTTATAGGCAGGAATGTATTAAAAGGTTTATTTACATTTATAACAATACTGACAAGAGTGATGATGAAGATGATGACATCATCCAATTGTGAGAATGATTACCCGCTCTACCAATGGGCTTAACCATTGGTAGCTTGGTTTAACAAAACCACCAAGTTGTTTTCTTTTGTGGGGGCCCATACAAAACAAGCACTTCAGCCACAAAGTGGGAGTCCATCTCAATGAAGTACTTGGTTTGTTAAACTGTACATGTCATTTTTCAACATACAACATAAGGGTTGATGGGAGGGCCAAAGAACAATTCCATTGTGCACCACCTTTCATTATGGGCTTTGCCAAGATTGTGTGTTTTTGTCTGGAAGCATATAGAGTTTGGCCCTGAATCAAAATTATATTAATACAAAGCAAAATTTTGACTACATGAAGACAAAGTTACAAGTCTCCATCTGATTATCACCACTATGCTACCGTACAATGAATATGATGGTGACAGTGTATGGGAAATACTAATAGGCGCCCTCTGGTAATGAGGCTCTCTTTTATATTATATAGTACAGATCATCTGAGTTGCTCATTGAAGCTATTCCTCCTTCAGTAGATGTTGAAGTATCAGCTAAAGCTTCTCAACCCTCTTCTAGAGGTCATGGCAGTAGCATACATCCCATTCTGGAGAGCCACTTGTCACAGGCGTTGATGTTCTGTACAGTATCTGATTTGATTGGGCTTGTGATTTGCTGGTTGGATATGTTTGTTATTAACTTAGTAATTAGCAGTTTTTACTTTCTACAAATAGAAATAGGCCTGAACTAGCGTTCACGCAGGCGCACAAAGTCCCAGCCTCTGGCAGGGGCATCCACATGTATCCTTCTTCACAACCCGGGGCTCCTATCTATCTGAAGATAGTGAATGTTCCTGCAGTCAAGCTCCGAAAATATTGGTTTTTCAGAGCTTGATGAATTTAGGTCCCCGTACTAGTGTATGGGGACAGTGGACAAGATCAGGGCTGAAAGATAAGCAGGCGATATCAGTGATATCTCCTGCAAAATCTTTATGATGAATGGCCCTGACACTTAATTTATATAAAAGTAGGTTAAAATGTAAATTTTCACATGCTTTTTTTTTTTTATAAAGGGGGAGAAGATTCAACCACACTAGAAGTATCAGAGCCAGCATCTTTGGCAGTAGGGGGTGTATTCTGTGGGGGCCAGGGAGGATGGCCCTTGTTTCTGAAACTTAATTCTATCTATTTTACCGATTATATAATCAGACTTATGTGAGGATTGAGTGTCAATAAATGTATCCACTGACCAGAGAGCTAGACTTCACAAAAAGGTAGGTGCTTCCCAAGTAGAGAACACCAGAATAGGGTATAAAAGCTAACAAAAGATCATGCAGTAAGTTAAATGTTATTCCTCCCTCCCAACCCCCCCCCAAAAAAAAACAGAATAAACAGGCATCTAACTAAAAGAAATGAGGAGCACCAGTTCTCTATTGCTGCCAGGCACGTAACAGGACAGCAGTGCAACCTCTGCTGCTGCCGCCTCCTGCTCCCTAAGCTCATGCCTGCCATCATAAAGTGGTTCCCTAGGGGGTCCACATAACTGCCAGGAGCTTCCTGAGCAGCCTTGCATGGCACTGTAGGAGCGTCATGATGTGTCTCCCCATACACTGCAGAAGCCGAGAGACGGGGGAGGATGGCTTGCAGCAGTGGATCAGCATGGCGGGTCCCACCCTGTCCAACAGCATCAGCTGCTCCGCCACCCTTAATCCTTAACCCTGATTGCTGCAACTACATCAATACTGTAAGTATCCTGCAGGCAATTTAAATGACAATGAGAAATATTGACGTCAATAATACTGAAAGGATGGGCAAAACAGAAAAACTACTGTAATACACTGAGGTCAAACACACCAGTAAATTATTCATCTCTGATACAGTGGGAGATGCTACATTATTAAATGTGCATATGTTGAAACAGGCAATAAAGAAGAAATGACACTAATTTTTCCCCCCTTTTATCGCTGACGTTTTTGGATTTTAATAGATGGTCACGTCTACCTCTATCTTACTTATGCAGATGTCATTTATACAAAATGATTTGCTTTCCTAGATTTCTCTATGTTTTAAAAATGCTCCTGATAATACAATCCAAAACAGATTTAGCAATATTAAATAGAGCTCTGACAAAGTTTATATGGGCAGGTAAACGCCCGAGGGTATTGTTCACACTACAGCAAAGACGGGACCTGGGAGGTATTAAATTAATCTGCCATGTCTCCGTATCTATGCTTTGGCTGCAACTATAGAGTGGCACTTGATTGGATTGGAGGCTCTGATGTTTATATGAAGCAGCATATACTTGTAGAACAGGCCTTTATCCCTAATTGTAATTTGACCTCCTTGTTGCACACCCCCTCATTATCTATCCCAGCCTCGATAAAGGAAAATATCCTAATACAGTCTACGTGTATGGCATGGAGAGTAATTAGATCTAGTCTGAAGGTATCAAAAACCAACTCCTTATTCTTACCCTTGTGGGGCAACCCACATTTTATACCAAATGCAACAATCTTTAAGGTGTGGCACGCTGCAGGATTATGCTATATCAGTTTCTAAACATTGATAATTTGTCACCTATCTCTTACTCACAGCTACAGATAAATCTCCTCTTCTTCCAATATCACCAGGGCCACTAGAGGGCGCTTCTGAGTGTGCCCGGTTGCTATGGGGCCCGACAGCCCAGCGATCGCACCCCCTGCACCCTCCATTTGCCGGGTGCCCGCTGAGACTGTATTACCAGTGGGCGCCCGGCACCTTCTCTCCTCTCTTCCCCCGGGCGCCAGTGGCAGCCAGAGCTCACTCCTGAGCTCCGGCTTCCGGGTCCCACGGTGCACTATGGGATTGACGAGGAGCAGGCACCAGGGACGGACGGACGGCAGCAGGAACTGGAGCGAGGTTTAAGGTAAGTATTGGTTTTTTTTTGTGTATATGTGTGTGCGGGGGGGGGGGCTTACTACTGGGGGCATCATATGGGGGCACTACAGCAGCCTTACTACTGGGGGCATCATATGGGGGCACTACAGGGGCCTTACTACTGGGGGCACTATTGGGAGCATTACAACTGGGGTCACTTCAAGGGGCCTTACTACTGGGGCACTGCAGGGAGCACTACTACAGGGGGCATTACTTTTAGGGGAATTATTACCAGGGGGCATTGTTACCAGGGGCATTACTACAGGGGGCATTATTACTACTGGGGCACTGCGTAAGGGACATCATTACAGTGGGCATTGCATAAGGGGCACCATTACAGTGGGCATTTAGTGTTTTAGGGGAACTACTACTGTGGGCATTGTGTAAGACCTAAGTTAAAAATGTTGCTATGGGGCCCAAAAAGTTCTAGATACACCCCTGATACTGTGTGTATGTATGTGTATATATATATATATATATATATATATTATATATATATATGTGTGTGTGTGTGTGCGCGTGTGTGTGTATATATATATATACATACTGTGTGTGATTGTGTATATATATATATATATATATATATATATATATATATGTGAGTGTGTATATTTATACTTCTGCATGCACCCCCCTCTTCATACTCATTTAGCCCCTCAGGTGAAATTGACTTTGCACAGGTGGAGTGGCAGATAAGTTTTGTGTTATTTATCTATATATATATATATATATATATATATATATATATATATATATATATATGTATTTTTTTTTCTAACACAAAACTTGTCCACCACTCCACCTGTGCAAAGTCATTTTCACCTAAGGGGCTAAATGAGTACAAATAGAAAATAAAAGTCAATAACAAAAATCCAAAACCTGGAATAAGTACCTCAGACGTGCACCCGGTTTGTGCGATGATGTGTCCCAACTAGAGAAGACAGAGCTACAGGACAAAACAGTCCAGAGAATGGGAATAAATGGAAGACCAGCAATTTCCCATAATAGCCACATGATGGCAGTGTTAAATTATATATGAATAGCAAAGCTGTAAATGAAAACTGTATTATTACAAAATGGTAGAATAGATTAATGTAGAAGCAAGTCTTGGTAAGCGTAACTTCATCTCAGGTGCCCGGGGGCAAGATAAATGTTGGTGCCCCCCGACTCTCCCAAATTAAATTATACCACCTCCCCAGCTGCCACTGCCTCCCTATGCAGTTCCTTTTATACAATGCCCCCAGTAGTGGTCCCCCTATGCAGTGCCCTCAGTAGTTGTCCCCCTATGCAGTGCCTGCCTATGTAGTGCCCCTCAGTAATGGTCCCCCTATGCAGTGCCTCCAGTAGTGGTCCCCCTATGCAGTGCCTCCAGTAGTGGTCCCCCTATGCAGTGCCTCCAGTAGTGGTCTCCCTATGCAGTGCCCCCAGTAGTAAGGCCCCTGTAGTGCCCCCATATGATGCCCCCAGTAGTAATGCTGCTGTAGTGCCCTAATATGATGCCCCCAGTAGTAAGGCCCCTGTAATGTCCCCAGTAATAAGCCCCCTGTAATGCCCCCTGTAGTAAGCCCCCTGTAATTCCCCCAGTAGTAAGCGCCCTGTAATAAGCCTCCTGTAGTGCCCCCCCCACGCGCACACAAAAAAAAAATATATACTTACCTTTAACCCCGCTCCAGTGCTTGCTGCCGTCTGTCCCCGGCGCCCGCTCCTCGGAACTATGGGAGTGACATCATGACATCACTCCCATAGTGCACTGCGGGACCCGGAAGCCGGAGCTCAGGAGTGAGCTCCGGCTACCGCCGGGGGGAGAGAAGGAGCCAGGGGCGACCGCTGGTAACACACTCAGTGGGCACCCGGCAAATGGAGGGTGCAGGGGATGCGACTGCACCCTCCGTAGTTACGCCACTGGAGGTGTAGCGCCGACCAGCAGCGCTCCTTCTCCAGGCAGCTCCGGGTGACAATGGAGCCAGGCGGCAAATGACTCCATTGTCTCCGGGAGTTCCGCCACTGATACAGGTATATTTCAGAGAGAAGAGACTGTGTATCCAGCAGGTTTGGATTTAATTGGTGTTTCCAGAAATGCTAAGTAAAAATCATAGTGCTCACTTTACCTTGACAAAATTGATGCATTAACAGTGGCCCTGATTCAGAACCGGACGCTCTGACAGAGCGCTCACTCTGAATCAGGGCCATCCCTGCTCCTTTTTGGAGCGGCCTCCTGGCCACTCGCTTAGCTGTGGGTGACCACCCACAGCTATAGCGAGCGGCCAAAATGATGGTCGCGATGTTCAAGACCATCGCGACCATCTGGCTTGCGACGAGACCCTGCGGCAGGGTCTCGCTGCCGCAGGCCCTGGAGTGCTTTTGGCTCTATCAGAGCCAAAAGCACTCCCACTGACATCATTAGTGATGTCAGTGGGGCCAGCCCCAGACAGTAGGCGTTCCCATGGGAACGCCTCCGTATGGGCAGCCACGCCCCTGGCACGCCCACCAAAGGGGGCGTGCTGTCACTCACCATCGACAGCACGCCCACTTTGGTGTGAGACCCATAACGACGGCTTGGCCTTCATTATTCGGGTCTGACGCATGCGCACGACGGAGCCGGCTCCCTTGTGCGCATGCGCACTTGGGCAACATCAACCCGCTTGTGAGCGCTCAGCGCTCATGAGCGGGTCTGAATCAGGCCCAGTATCTCATCAGTGTTTTCTCTTCCAATCTGTTATCCTTACTCCAATACTAGACTTTCTGAAACGTGTGATAATATGAGAAAAAGAGGGGTGCAATACTGCTCACTGGTTTTATTTTAACATAAAGGGCTTAATCCTATTAGCCACAAGTATGTGCGGCTGTATGCCGCACTTATGGTACCTCTGGCCTCAGATTTTTGTTTACAGCCCCAAAGGGCTTCATATAACTATCTGCAAGTCCAGGGTGAGATCGGGCAACGGGGGGAGGGGGAGTTGCTGTGCTGTTACCAGAATTTCTACGCCGTTGCAATGGCAACTCACTCCCTTCATGGCTAATAGGATTTTGATGGTGTAATTTTTGGCACTTCAGTCACCTTTTCTTGAAAGACTACAGATAAATACATTTTTATATTACAAATAAGCCGAGATGATTATATACAGGGCCAGCTCCAGGGGTCTAAGCAACCTGTTCCGGCCTGGTAAACAGCTCCCTGTAATCACGCGCGGCGAAGCAAATTTGGGAGCACGGCATCATTACCATAGGCCATTGCCCCTTATGTGACATTATTTGGAGGCATGCCCGCATGGCACGCCTCCAAATAACGTCAGACTTGAGGTAAAGCCCAGCCCTCTGTCACTGGTTGGGCTTTCCACAGCCCTCTCCCGTCAGTGAATGGATGCCGAGTGCATGCTCGCTGCATCCATTCACACTCTGGGGGCTCCGGCACCGCCGCACAGCTGTGGCGGTGGGGTTCTCCAACCTCCTGATTAGACACCCACGGGCCACTTCGGCCCACAGGTAGAACAGCGGGACAGTGCTGTCCCGCAGAAATCGAGATGTTGGGAAGGGGTGTGCCCTCTATTGGTGGCGCCCTTGTTCGACCGCCCTGGTCGAACACCCCTAGAGCTGGCCCTGATTATATATATTTTTTTTAACTCATGTTTTTATAGCAGTATGTCAATATATCAAACATACATTAAATAGTCAATAGACAATTGAAATGTATAACAATCAAAGGAGCATATCATATAAACAAACATGGCCTATAGTCCAACCACATAATAACTATGAATGGGAAATAGTCAAGCTATGCCAGAAAATGCAAGTAACTGTTAAGAAAACAATTATACAAAACCGTTCCATGAGGCACAGCGGGGCCAGGGAGAATCCCCCCAAAAATTGAATTAAAAAAGGGGGTGGGGGAGAAGGGGATAAAAATAAAAGAATATATAGGAGTAGTCAAGTCTCCAGGACAATAAGGGGATCATTCATATGGGTACGGGTTTTATACCAAGTAGTAGCATGGAAACAACTTCTAATGCGCTGCAGGACAGGGTCTGAGAGTATTATTATTATTATCATTTATTTATATGGCGCCACAAATGTTCCGCAGCATCTTACAAAGTAGATAAACAAGTTGTAGACAAGCAACTTACAGAACAATACACTACAGGACCAGGACATGGATAATATATATTGCTACATTAGCGACCATAACACCCAGATAAGCAACAGAGCATAAGCAACCAAGTGTTAGGTGCCCTAGTGGTGAGTAAGAAGTAGATGAAACTAAAGTTGGGAGAAGCACAAGAGGGTAGAGGGCCCTGCTCGTAAGAGCTTACATTCTAAAAGGGAGGGGAAGACAAACAGGGGTGACACAGATGGGGTAGATGGGGAGGAAGGAGCATGTAGCAGGGAGTTAGAATGATAGCTGGAAGGCTTTGATGAAGTAGTGGGTCTTAAGAGCCCGTTTCAAGGATTGCAAAGAGGTGGAGAGTCTGATGGGGAGTGGAAGAAAGTTCCAGAGGTGGGAAGCAGTGCAGACAAAATCTTGGAGGCGAGAATGGGAGGTAGTAATCAGCTGGCATGAAAGGCGGCATGCATTAGTTGAACGAAGAGAGCGGAGAGGAGAGTGAAGGGAGATGAGATCAGAGATGTATATGGGAGAAGATTGGGTGAGGGCTTTGTAAGTGAGCGTGAGAACCTTAAATTGGGTTCTAAATGGGAAGGGGAGCCAGTGGAGGGTTTGTAGGAGAGGGGAGGCAGATGTAGAGTGTTTGGAGAGGAAAATAAGTCGTGCAGCAGCATTAAGGATAGACTGGAGAGGAGAGAGATGGGATTTGGGGAGGCCAGATAGGAGGAGGTTACAGTAGTCCAATCTGGAGATGACCAGTGAGTGTATGAGAGTTTTAGTAGCATCCTGGGTGAGATAGGGTCTGATCTTAGAAATATTTTTGAGATGGAAACGACAGGACTGTGAAAGGTTCTGGATATGTGGTTTGAAGGAGAGGGATGAGTCCAGGATAACTCCAAGACAGCGTACCTTGGGACTAGATGAGATAGTTATTCTATCAAATGATAAAGAAATAGTGGGAAGTGAGATTATATGGGAGGGTGGGAAGATGATCAGCTCTGTCTTAGACATATTAAGTTTAAGAAGTCGCTGGGACATCCAGGAAGAGATAGCAGAGAGACAGTTGGAGATACAAGTCAGAAGAGAGGGGGAGAGATCAGGGGAGGTAAGGTAGATTTGAGTATCATCAGCATAGAGATGATAATGGAAGTCAAAAGAGCTGATGAGTTCACCTAGAGAGGAAGTATAGAGGTAGAATAAGAGAGGTCCAAGAACAGAACCTTGGGGAACACCTACTGTAAGAGGCTGTGGGGGGGGAGGCGTGAGAGGAAACTGAGAAAGATCGGTCAGAGAGGTAGGATGATAGCCAGGAGAGGGCAGTGTCATGTAGACCAAGGGAGTGAAGGATATGCAGCAGGAGAGGGTGGTCCACAGTGTCAAAAGCAGCAGAGAGATCAAGGTGAATGAGAAGAGAGTAGTGGCCTTTGGATTTGGCAGCAAGGAGGTCATTGCTGACTTTCGTGAGGACAGTTTCAGTGGAGTGGAGAGAATGGAAGCTGGACTGAAAAGGGTCAAGGAGGGAGTGGGAGGAAAGAAAAGTGGTAAGGCTTTTGTAGACAATCCGCTCAAGGAGTTTGGAGGCAAAAGGGAGGAGAGAGATGGGTCGGTAGTTAGAAAGGTTAGAATCAAGGGCAGGTTTTTTAAGAATGGGGAGACAAGGGCATGCTTGAATGCAGAAGGAACAGTGCCTGATGAGAGGGAGAGGTAATGAGATGGGCAAGATGGGAGCAGGCAGAAAGAGAGGAAGCGGAGGGGGCGGGAGGGGATAAAATCAAGAGGGGAGGTGGAAGGGGGGGAGGACCGGATGAGGGCCATGACTTTCTCTCCAGATACAGGCGAGAAGGATGTTAGAGTTGATGGGGAAAGGTGATCTGGGAAAGGGGAGGTGGAGAGCTGGGGGACTGGCACTGTATGGCACTGTAACTCTCTCACATCTCTAATAGTTTTTGAGCGCAACTTTTCTCCTGGAGGGAGGCCTCCACCCAATTCAGGCAGAAGATGTAAAATAACTTCTCTTGATACAATGCCATGGATGCCGGCAGGGTCGGTGCAAGGTGTCTGGGCATCCTAGGCAACATTTCATCCACCACCCCTGCTCCCTCCAGTTCATTCTATGCCACACGTTAAAATTCCTAATATATGCCCAACTAATATGCCACACAGCAGAGCCCCAAAATCATACTGTGCCTCATAACACTGCCTCCAATTCTTTATATGTCATACATCTGTGTCACAAATTCATTACATGCCACACAGCTGTATCCACAATTCATAATTATGCTACACATCAATGCCCCAAATACATACTATGCTACACAGCTGTGCAAGAAATGTATTGTATGCTACATAGCCATGAATTATGCTATGCAGTCGGGATGCCGACGGTCTAAATGCTGACCGTCGGCATCACAACTGTGTAATCCTGGCAAGGGTCTAATGACAGGCATCGAAAATCCTGACGCCTGTAATTTTACCTACGCCGGAAGCCTGATGCCCAGCATCCCGATCGAAGGTAAGCCGGGCGCGGTCAGCGCGGGGGGGGGTTAGGGGCTCCCGGGGGGGTTAGGGTTAGGCTAGGGGAAGGTGGTTAGGCACCCCTTGGGGGGGGTTAGGGTTAAGCACCCCCCCTGGGAGACTTATGTTTAGGCTGCGGGGATGGGGGGTTAGGTTTAGGCACTTAGAGGTGGGATAGGCACTTGGGGGGGAGGTTAGGGTTAAACACCCCTAAAGGAGGGTTAGGGTAGGAAATTAGGTTAGCAGTACTTACCTAAATTAGCAGTCGGGATCTTCACTTTTGCCAGGCTCATACTGATCCCGCCTCCAATACATAATATGCCACACATTTGTGCCCCAAATATATAATATGCTACACAGCTGTGCACCAAATGTATTGTATGCTACATAGCCATGAATTATGTTACACAATGCCCCTAATATATATGTCACACATGTGCCAAAAAATAAGAGATATGGCAAGACCTTACCTCTGTTATCTCTATTTCTACGAAGTCCATAGGGATCCACAGGAGACCTTGGGGTATAGGTTGATGACGTCAGTCGTTGAGCACCTCAATAGTTACATTTGTGCTCCCAGGATGCACCGGGCTCCTCTCCTATACCCCGCCCCCAGGCCAAGGCACCTCAGTTTCGAAACAAGCCAATGGCTGGAGGATTAGAAGAAGGAAGAAATTCTGGAACACTCAAGTATTACATTCTCACATACAGAAGGAGACGGAAAACCGGTGACTAGAACACAGCCCATCTGCAGCACAGGTGCGACAGGATGGGAGTCCTGTGGATCCCTATGGACTTTGTAGAAATAGAGATAACAAAAGTAAGGTCTTATCATATCTCTTATTTTCTACTGCAGGGTCCATAGGGCTCCAAAGGAGACCTTGGGGATGTCCTAAAGCAGTCTCCTTAAGGGTGGGGACGCTCCTGTGCAGAAAGGAGAATCCGCCGCCCGAAGGAAGCATCCTGAGAGGCAAAGGTATCAAATGCATAATACCTTAAGAATGTATGGACAGTAGACCAAGTGGCCGCCTTGCACAGCTGAACAGCAGAGGTGCCACGACAAGCTGCCCACAAAGGACCCACAGACCGAGTAGAATGAGCCTTAACAGAGGATGGTACAGGAAGTCCCTCATGAAGGTAAGCCTCTGAAATTGCCAGGCGAATCCAGCCTGCAAAGTCTGCTTAGTGGCAGGCCATCCTTTCTTTCAGAAACCAAAAAGGACAAACGAGTCCAACTTCCAAAATGAGTTGGTACGGTCCACATAAGTTTGTAGAGCACATACCACATCCGAAGAGGCCTCACCAGCTGCAAGGTCTGAGGAGTTAAAAGCTGGTAATACGCCTTCTATAAATCATATTTAAGCGGCTAATTTTCTGCAAATTATTAAAAAAATTATACAAAACACCCAGCAATGGATGACCCTTCCACTTTCACTGTTGGGAAGAGTTGCAGTAATTAAGGGGGTACTGTTTCCAAAATTGGCTTATCCTCTCCAGATGCTCCCCATATTCTTAACTGGTTCAGATACAGCAAAATGTACATCAGCCTTCCAGCAATTTATCTGGAATTGCAAAAAAACAAGCATTGCCAGAAATAGACTGCTATATAATAAAGATAGAGGAGGCCTAGGTTTACCAGATATTCAGACCTATTCATATGCAGCAGCGTTCAGATACATCTCCGACTGGTTCTTGACTCAATCCCATTTTACTAATCTTCAATTAGAGGAGGCATTATTCTTTCCCTTTTCGCCAGCGGCCCTTTTGCATATTCCTCACGCAAAGCTTCCTATAGGAATCACCCACATTTTCGTTATGGATACCTATAAAGCCTGGTCCGCTATAAACAAACGTCTGGGCTCAAACCCACATCTTACTAAATACATACCTCTCTGGGGTAACCCAGATTTCCCACCGTCCCTTACAATATCCCATTACAAATCGTGGAAACAAAAAGGAATTGCGGCTATCAGAAACATTTTTGACCCCGTAGGCAATCTTTATTCCTTCCAACAAGTGAAGGATATCTATGACATTCCTAACTCACAATTTTTCTTATACCTACAAACTAGACACTATATCAACAGTAAAATACCTTCTAGTCCGTATGCATCAATACTAACCCCATCCACCCCTTCCCCTCTATACTCTCTTTTCACGTTGGTCTCTAGCAACAAGTATAAACTTAAATATTTATACAATGATATGCTATCTAATAATGTACTGGGTTTGTGGAAACGAGTCTGGTCATCTTGGCACCAATACTTTCCAGATTTCAACTTTTCAGAACGAGTGATGACTTTATTCCTGTCTACTATGAAATGGCTCAGCTCGGCTAAACTGCAGGAAACTCATATTAAGTTTTTGAATAGAGCGTATATTTCCCAAGCACAGCGAAGTCATATGCTCCCAGGTGAACCGAGCAAGTGCCCAAAATGTCATGCAACCTCAGCAAATTTTTTACATAATATTTGGCAGTGTCCTAAAATAAAGAAATTTTGGTACAAAGTTCACACTTTTATTACTCAAATTGCTAGAGTTAGATTACCATTTTCTTGGGAAGCTTTCCTTTTTGTTGATTTTACTTCTTGGTCGGCAACACTTATTTCCCCGTCAATGTTACCCTTTCTCACTGTGATGGTTACTCTAGCAAAGAAACTCATTTTGCAAAAATGGATATCTAGGGTAGCTCCTACTTTAGAAATGCTTAGACTGGAATTGCTCAACATTCTATATTATGACAGACGTACGGCGATGTATGATATTGAAAAAGGTGTTATTAGATACTATAACAAATGGGAAACTTACCTGAACTACCTACCCACTCATACTTATGAACAGATTACAAAGGTGTTTGAAAATACCACATGGTTACTATCACAATATATTCCTTGAACGCACTACAAAACGTGGAGGGCTCCCCCCCCCCCCCTTCTTTTTGTCTTTTCTTTCTTCTCACCAATTTCTTTAATTGGACTCAGTTATAAGATGTTTTGTTAAACTATACATTTTGAATAAAACAAAATTAGAATTCATGAGGAACAGGGCAAATATACAGTCTTGACTGCATAATTCACCTGTATTGTATTAACCAATCATAATTTTTGCCGTGAATGTAATTCTTTATATTATTGCTTTTGTTTTGACCTCTTTGAGTTCAATAAAATTGTTTAAAAAAAAAAAAAAAAAAGCTGGTACTACAATTTCCTCATTAATGTGGAAGCTGGATACCACCTTAGGTAGGAAACCAGGGAGAGTACGAAGAACCGCCCTGTCCCTATGAAAAATCAGAAAGGGAGGGCAACATGAAAGAGCCCCCAAATCTGACACCCTTCTGGCCGAAGCAATGGCTAGAAGAAACACAGTTTTAATTGTGAGCCATTTTAAATCCACTGAGCCCAGTGGTTCAAATGGCGGTCCTTGTAGAGCCCTAAGGACCACAGCCAAATCCCAAGGAGCCACTGGTGGGATAAAGGGAGGTTGGATGCGAAGCACACCTTGCATAAAGGTGTGTACATCCGGAAGAGTAGCAATCCTACGGTGAAACAGTACTGACAGGGCAGAAACCTGCACCTTCAGAGAAGCAAGGCGAAGACCGTGATCTAAGCCCACCTGTAGGAATGCCAAAATCCTGGATAATCCAAATGTTTGAGGATTATAACCTCTGGGGTGACACCATTCAAAGAAGGTGTGCTACACTCTGTGATAAATTCTCGCAGAAGCAGGCTTGCGCGCTCTGAGCATGGTGTTCACCACCGAGCTGGAAAATCCCCTGGAACTCAAGAGGGCAGTCTCAAGAGCCACGCCGTCAAAGATAGATGACTCAGGTCCGGGTAGAGGTAAGGACCTTGGGATAATAGGTCCAGACGTTGAGGCAAAAGCATCGGAGTGTCTATGGATAGACTCCGAAGATCTGCGTACCAGCGACGTCTGTGCCTCGCTGGAGCTACCAGCAGTAGCATACCTCCTTCTTGCTTGAACTTCCGATTCACCCGAGGCAGAAGGGAAAATGGAGGAAACAGGTACGCGAACTGGAAGGTCCATTTGACCGACAGAGCGTCTACCAGAAGAGCCCCATGTCTCTTGTTCTTGAGCCATACCTTGGCAACTTGTGGTTGTGCCGAGATGCCATTAGATCTACTTCGGGAAGTCCCCACTTGTTCACCAGAAGCTGAAATACTTCTTGGTGAAGTTAACATTCCCCTGGGTGTACATCGTGACAGCTTAGGAAGTCAGCTTCCCAGTTCAGGACTCCTGGGATAAACACCACCGAATATGGCTGGGATATTTTCCTCTGCCCAAATCAGGATGCAGGATACTTCCATTAGTGCCGCCGGACTTCGAGCGCCTCCTTGGCGGTTTATGTAGGCCACAGTGGTGGCGTTGTCTGACTGGACTTGCACGGGTTTTCCGTGACGTATGAGCCTTGCTTGCTGAAAAGCCCTTAGAACCGCTCTGGGGGCCTGATTCAGACCCGGTCGCAAGCGCTGAGCTCTCACAACCAGGTCGATGGTGGCCCAGAGCGCATGCGCATGACGGAGCCGGCTCCGTCGTGCGCATGCGCGAGACCCAGATAGCGACGGGCAATACGTCACTCCGGGACTCGTACCAAAGGGGGCGTGCTGTTGATGTTGAGTGACAGCACGCCCCCTTTGGTGGGTGGGCCGGGGGGGGTGGCTGCCCGAACGGAGGCGTTCCCATGTGAAACTGACATCACGAGCCGAAATCTCTCTGGGGCTTGCGGGAACGAAACCCTACCACAAGGGTCTCGTCGCAAGCCCGATGGTCGCGATGGTCTTGACCATCACGACCATCTTCCTGGCCGCTTGCTATAGCTGTGGGTGGTCACCCACAGCTATGCGAGCGGCCAGGAGGCCGTTCTAAAAAAAAATAGCCCGGCCCTGATTCAGAGCGAGCGCTCTGTCAGAGCGTCCGGCTCTGAATCAGGGCCTGATTTCCAATGTTTATTGGAAGCACGGACTCCTCTACCAAGGGGCGGCCCTTGGTAAGGTGACTTGTTTGGAGCCACCAACTCAGAGACAGACGTACCTCCGGAGACAGTACCAATGTCTGGGTTCATATCCGGCATGGAGATCTGTCCCATACAGTGTCTGTAGAGGCCGGGAATGGAACTGGCCATACTTCACCATGTCGAAGGTTGACACCATGGAGCCCAGTAACTGCATTGCCGAGTGAATCGACACCCGGCGACTGTGCAGGCAGCTGCGAACCTGCTGCTGCAGCGTGGTTATCTTGTCCCTGGTCAAGAAAATCCTCTGTTGTTGAGAATCCAACAATGCCCCAAGATGTAGCATCCTCTGTGAGGGCGTCAGCGACGACGTCTTCCAGTTGATCAACCAACTGTGGCTTTGTAGCACTGTTATTGTCAGCTGTAGATGCTGAAGAAGTAATTCCAGAGACCTGGCTAGCAATAGTAGGTCATCCAGGTAGGGCAACAGACGGACCCCCTGCATCCGCAGTTGGGCCGCCTTCACTGCCAAAAGTTTGGTGAACACCATGGGTGCCGTGGACCGTCCAAACGGCAGGGCCTGAAACTGGAAGTGTTGTTGCAACACTGCCAAAAGTTTGGTGAACACCATGGGTGCCGTGGACCGTCCAAACGGCAGGGCCTGAAACTGGAAGTGTTGTTGCAACACTGCGAGCCTGAGGTACCTCTGGTGAGCCAAAGCTATCGGGACATGCAGATAGGCATCCTAAATGTCGAGACACCATAAAATCCCCAGGTTCCATAGCCAGTATAATTGACCGCAGGGTTTCCATTTTGAATCGAGGCACTCAGAGAAACTTGTCTAGGGACTTGAGGTTTAGGATAGGCTTGTATGCACAATTCGGTTTTGGAACAAAAAAGAGAGTGGAATAATAGCCCGTTCCCCTCTGGGGAGTAGGTACCGGAACTATAACTCCCTGCAGGAGCATTGATCATAAAACTTTCTGCAGTTCCATGCCTTTTCCTGATCCATCTGAAGTCCCGTAGGGAAGAATTGATGAGGTCTGTATTGGAAGGAAAGGGCGTACCCTTGAGAGACCACTTCCCTTACCCAAGTGTCTGTTGTGGTATGCCACCAACACTGTGTGAACTGAAGAAGTCGGCCTCCCACCTTGGGGTCCCCCAAGGAGAGGCCCGCCCCGTCAGGCTGAAGGTTTAGCGTCGGGCATGGCAGCTGGACGCCTGGTACTCCAAGCCTGCTTCTTGGGCTTTGTGACCTTCTTAGCTCCTGATCGTCTGGGAAAACACTGAACCTTGGCCTTACCCTGAGGACGGAAAGTCCGAAAGGACTGAGTTCCAGATCCTGATGGCATTGGGGCCGAAGGTAAACAGGCAGACTTGGCAGGAGCCAAAGTCTCCACGATTTTGTCCAAATCTGGCCCAAATAAGACCTGGTCATTAAAGGGCAAACCTTCTAACCCTTTCTTGGAATCAGCATCCGCTCTTCAAGATCGCAACCAAAGAGAGTGTCTAGCTGACACTGCAGCCAATGAAATGCAAGATGTTAGGAGACTAACATCCAAACCTACCAGTTCAATTTGTTCACTGGTAGCCTCTACAGGCAAGGACGTTTCCAAGGCATTTGCCCAACATTCCATGGCCCTGGCCACCCAGCATATAGCCATAGCTGGCCTAGCGAATCCCCCCCGAGAGGGAATAACTGGACTTTAGGCATGCCTCCAGTTTTCTGTCCACAACATCCTTTAATGATGACATGGACGGCATAGGAAGTGTCGCACTTTTGACAAGGTGTGTAATATGAGAATCCACCTGAGGAGTTTCCCATTTAGAGAAATACTTCCTCTCGAATGGATAAGAGGCTTCCAACCCTTTCTGCGGTTGAAACCTCCTTCCTGAAGTTTTCCAGGCTTCTTCCAGATGTTCAACTAGCTGATCCGCCAGGGGAAAAGCCGTCGCTGAACTTTTCACTTCCTTAAAGAAAGCAAGTTTGGATTTGGCTGCTGGGGTATCCTCATCCTCAATAGCCATAGCCACACGGACTGCACGAATGAGGCCATGTACATAAATTGTGGACTTAGGCTCCGCCTCCTTTTGAGGGAGCTCTGTATCAGATAAGTCCTGAATTTCCCCATCAGTCGACACATCATCTTGATAATACATGGACTGGGAAGACAGTGCCTCCTTCTTAGGAAAGCGCTGGAAAGACTCCCCCTGTAAAACCTCCGTCAGATTTTGCACCATTATAGGAGAGAGTATTAACCCAAACAGGTTCAGTCTGGTAGGGAGTAGGTTGTAAGGGTATATTATGAGCCACAACCAACTGTCGGGGAATCCCCTTTGACGTAGATGGCATAGCAACTCCAATTGTGGGGCCACTGGAGGTGCAGCAAGCCCAACGTAGTTAGTCCTTTTGCAAAACAAGCCCAGGTGGCTCTTGAGAAGAGCTGGGCCCAGCAGGTACTCCTGCATTTCTGGTACAGAGGGTACACAATCCTCCCACAATAATCTCTCCCTCCTTTTGTCCAGAAAAGCACCTGTTGCAGGACTGTGTAAGGGGGATAACAGCCTGAGCAGAATCACTGCCAGACATAATGAATGTATGTGTCACGCTCCTCAGCTCAACTTAGGCTCTGTCTTCATCACTGAACTGTGAAGTAATTTGACCCCTGAGCAGCACTGTCACCGCAAGGGCTAGTGAAAGAGAAAGTACAGGGATAGCTAAAATGGCTGACAGAGAAAAAGTTTTACAGTCAGACAGCGCTAGCAACAGACACATACAATGCCAGGAAAACCAGCACAATTATCAACTAACTAGACCTTGGCCCTCATTCAGAGCCGTACGCTCTGAGCAGAGCGCACGCTCTGAATGAGGGCCGGGCTCCATTTTCATGAAGCGTCCTCCTGGACGCTCGTATAGCTGTGGGTCACCACCCACAGCCTATACGAGCGTGCATTGTGATGGTCGCGATGGTCTCGACCATCGCGGCCATCGAATTTGCGAGCCGGAGCCTGCGGTTGAGGTTTTCAACCGCAAGCTCCGGAGTGATTTTGGCTCTATCAGAGCCAAAATCACTCCCACTGACATCACTAGTGATGTCAGTGGGCCGGCTTCTGACGGGAGGCGTTCCCGTGGGAACGCCCCCGTCAGGGAGGCACGCCCCCGGCACGCCCACCAAAGGGGGCGTGCTGTCAATCAACATTGACAGCACGCCCCCTTTGATCGGACACAACGAGCTAAGGACTTTCCTTCGCTCGTCGCGTCTGGCGCATGCGCACGACGGAGCTCCCTCCGTCGTGCGCATGCTCAGTCCATAACATCGACCCACTTGCGAGCGGACAGCCGCTCGCGAGTGGGTCTGAATCAGGCCCCTTGTGTCTAGTAGGAATAGTGCTACATACACCGACCTGCTTGGAGGAGGGGTATGTCGGGGGACCCAGGCTCCGCAGCTCCCTGTCAGACTAGCGTTTTATGCACATTAAAATGGCCACCAGAGGACTCACATGGGGCTTGCCTGAGGGAGGAGAGCTGCCTGCAACCGCCAAACTGATGTGGAGAGACGCGCAGTGCAGCGGGGGAGGGGCCGGCTTTGCCATACAGGGAAGGCCCGCTCCCCTGGGGTGCTCTTAAACCCTGGGATGCCACACTGTTCGCACGTTGTGGCCCCCTATCCCTGGTCTAGTGGCAGCGGAGGCGCCGTGCCTGGTGCCACATGCAGCCTCTTCACAGGGACCCCCCAGCCCTGGGAAGTAAATGAACTGTGTTATCAGCGGGCGCCCGCTGCTTGCCTGAATGTCCCCCGTGATGTCCGGCCACAGTCCTGGGCGTCTTGGGGATTTTGCTAACCAAAACTCCCAGACACCCGCTGCGATCCCTAGCACAGTGCCAGCGTCTCGGCACCGACGGGGTGTCGGAGTGGCAGCATGGGTGTCCGCTGCATGGGTGTCCACTCTGCATGGGTGTCCACTCTGCAGTAAAAACAACTATTTTCTGGGCTGTCAACGCAGCCCCTCTTGAAGTGACTCGACTCCGTGCTGAGCACCTACGAAACTGAGATGCTTTAGCCTGGGGGCGGGGTATAGGAGAGGAGTCCGATGCATCCTGAGAGCACAAATTTAAATATTGAGGTGCTCGACGACTAACATCATCAACCTATACCCCAAGGTCTCCTGTGAAGCCCTATGGACCCTGCAGTAGAAACTCAGCTTAAGGCACGGTAACAAGCATCCTCCGACTTGAGTGGGTCTAGTCGGACTTAACAGCGCGATTAATTAAATAGCTTCGGGAATTCGCGCTGAATCGAATCGCACCCATACAGGGAAAACACCAGGGGTAGCTGCGCCTTTTGCAAGATCAGTATTATACGCCCTCTAGTCGTGGCTAAGCTGCGCACGACTGAAAATGGGAGCGAGGCCTAATTACCATAGGTCACGTCCCCTACATGACATTATTTGGGGGCATGGCACGCCTCCCGTGTAACGTCAGGCTGGGAGCAAACTCAGAACTCCGTCACTGATTGGGCTTCCCCCAGCCCTCTCCCGGCACTGAATGGATGCTGCGCACAGCATCCATTCAGCTACTCCAGGGTCCGGCACAGCTGCATCAGTGAGGGTGCTTAAACTCCTGACCAGACCACCCACGCGCACTTCGGCACATGGGTGGAACATCTGGACAGTTCTCTACGGGGTGGCGCCCCTGTTCGACCGCACTGGCCGAACATGCCTCGAGCTGGCCCTGTCCCCATAAATTCAAAGGAAAGTCCAGAAGCAGAGCATTTTGTACCTATAATAGGGGTCATGTTGTAGGGTTATGTCTGATAGTTCTGTGGGCCTGATTCAGACCCGCTCGCAAGAGGGTCGATTGTTAGGCAGTGCGCACACGAGCCTCGGAGCAAGTGAGAAATCACTCGCTCCGGCGCTCGCATCCGTTTGGTAGGCGGGTCGGGTGTGGCTTGCCAAACGGAGGAGTTCCTGAAGGACCGCCTGCCGTTTGGGGGCGGCCCCACTGACATCACGAGTGATGTCAGTGGTGAGCTTCTGGCTCTATTAGAGCCAGAAGCTCACTGGGGCTTGCGGGAATAAGACCTTACCACAAGGGTCTCGTCGCAAGCCCGATGGTCGCGACCATCACCTGGCCGCAAGGAAAATCTGTGGGTGGTCACCTACAGCTATGCGAATGGCCAGGAGGTCGGATTTAAAAAAACATGTGGCCGCCCTGATTCAGAGCGAGTGCACGCTTTTTGCGTGCGGCTCTGAATCAGGCCCTGTATTCCTAAATGAGCTGATCGCAGGGTTATGACTAGGCTGCAGGGGACCTGTGACGTCACATCCACGTGACCGGCGCTGAAAGGGGGAGGGGGCAAGTATGAGAACGGGGGGCCGAAAGTGGACGCTCGCCACGCTTTGGGCAAAGTGGCTCGCTATGCTCGCCACAAATATTTATTCCCCCTCTATGCCCTAGTGGATGGTAACACAGGAGCGGTTCAGCCTCCTGCAGCGGTCACGTGGTTGATACGTCACAGAGGTCCTTTAGCCACATAGGATCTAGCATCAACCCTGCACTAGACTATAGAGCGCAGATGGACCTGTGACGAAATAGCAGCAACCCTGCAGACAGTAACAAACTCCCGCACAAAACATCCACGGCCATGCCCATATATGAGTAACATTATGCGACCAAATTCCAGCATCTAGCACGCAGCAGCAAAAGCACATATTCTCCTTTCAAAACAATTTCTTCGACCAAGCCCCGCCCCCGCCTCGCGTGCACAGGCTGATGACATCAGAGGCTATTCTGTCCCTATGACAACACGCCCCGCCCTGCGGCCGCCATCTTGTTCAGAGTCACATCCGGAGAATCTTCGCCGCCATTTCATTCTTGGGAAAGAGCGGCTGCGTTGGTGAGTGCTGGTCTCAGAGTGGTCATTGTTATCGCAGCTTGAGCACGCCCTGACTGAACGGTGGTCTCCGGGACAGAGGTATATGGACGAGGGTGAGATGAACAGACACACCCGATGGGGCTTAATCTGAGTATTGGGGGAAAGAGTGCGAGGGGCCGCGGTCGGTGGGGCCTAGTGAGAGGAGGGAGGGAGAGAGAGGGAGCACAGGCGGAACTAATCCGGGCGAGGGAGGCGGTGTGGTGATAATATTATTGTGCTGTATTGTTATATAATGTAGTAGCAATGTCATGTTACTAGTGCGGGTTCCTGCCCAGCCCTGCAGAGTGCCCACCGCCCACGCTCTGGCCTGGTGCAGCTGTATCTAGTAGCTGCTAAACGTGCAGTAAGGACAGATCGATTATACGTATCGGTAGCTGCGATTTCCTCCCGATTTTTGTATAAAATGCCAGTCTCACGTGGTCGTTTCCATGTGCGGGCCCCATGCATTGCCCAATATGTCTGAGGGCTGCTCAGTTCCACTAGTATTCATAGCAGCTTAGACTAGGCCAGGAGAGGTATTTAGGCGGTATATTTACTAGGCTATGGAGTTTTAAGAAAAAAAAAATGTTTTGCCTTGGTTTATGAAAACTCATGATTTTTGCAGATTGTGCCACATATAAAAGAGCAATAATATTTATTGCAAGACAAGCATTATTTTGCATTTACTATTATTGCCCTTTTAAATATGGTAGACAAAGGGGCCTATGTATTAAATTGTTCTTTTGCATAAAATTATGCAGAAACTGCATAACTTTGTGTATTGATCCTATGTACTAATAGCATAATGCAGGAGATTTCACAGAAATCTGCGGCAAAGTGCTATGTAATGCTGCAGATTGCAGTCCCCATTATTATCAATGGGGACTACGATTTGACCCCTATGTACTAAACTCCTTTGCTTTTTGTAGTGTAGCACCTGTAGTTTACACCATCTTCTGTTTGCCTACGGGGGCACCAGGAGCAAGAGAGATATTTTGATCTCTCTCCCACAGCCCCCTGGCCAGGTTTGGAAGCTGACGCTGTGTGCATACGCAGTGTCAGCTTCCCCCGGGGAAGTCTCTCGCTTCTGTGAAATACCTCCTAAATTCCGTGAATATAAGTTCCCGCAACTTATGTCCCTGCGAGTTCCTGTTAGGACATAGCCGGGATATTTTTGTTAAAAATGAAAATATCCCCTGCGATTTGGACCCTTAATAATTGTGGCAGTACCATGATTATTAATACATAGACCCAAAATCTGCAATAATTGTGAGTTTTCAAAATCCATTGCGTTGTAAATATACCCTCAATGTCCAGTGTGAGGAGAACAGAAACCATATACTTTGGTCTTCAGGGTAGAACAAACATGAGCAAACATAATGAAAAGGCAAAATGTTTTGTTTATGCCTGCGTGTTCCCCATGAACGCTGCGATTACGCAGCTGTGATCACAATGTGCTTTCTTCAATGGGTCAGGAGGGTGTGGATCGCAGTTTTTAAGTAGGACATAAAGTCACGACCTGATCTGATCTGACCATTGCAGGAAAGTTTGAAGCCATTTATAGGCTGGGGCACCTAGGTACACGTTATACTATGATCGGCTTGTCCGATAATTGTATAGGGTGTGCCCAGCTTTACTTTGAATCTCTAAAACTCTTTTGCACTACAAATTCTTTTAAAGTTATTTTAGAATTGTCGTTACTCTCTTAAGGGCTGGTGTGTTTTGTTACTCGATGTTGCTTAGAATTTTTCTTTTTTTTTACACTGATTTGAATCCCAGTAAGTGTGGAACTTCAATTATTTTCACCCACGGCTGATACTGTCGGGCGCCCGATAGAGCCATTCAATTGTTGCTCTATTCGGGCGTGTACAACCACGGGAGCACAGATTTCTGCTCTCAGTTGTTCGATAAGTTTGGGCGCCCAAAGCAGGTATTTAGACCTGAATTGCCCCCTTTGTTTTTGTATTAGTTATTTATTTCCTGGATGGGGCAAGACTTACTTTTGGTCGTGTTTTTAAATTCTTATTTTTGCTAATCTAAGATCTCAGTTTTAGCCAGAATAGAGCAGTGTTCTCCCCAGAAAATTGTGCCAGCTGGGTGACATTATGAAGTAGCCGAAGGGGTAATCTGGCTGGACACAAATATAATTTTATTCAGCATGCCAGATACTGCCCACTTGCTGGCTGGACATAGATTATTTAATACTGCCCAATACCACTTGCTGGCTGGACAGGAGCGTGCCTGATACATGCTGATCAGTGCACTCTCCATCACTCACTACAGACTACACTGACTGCTCCTACCATCTAACCACATCCTTCTTATACACTGGGAGGGATCATTCATGGGTGGGAATTCTATTGCAACTGGCAGTGTTTCCATTTTTCAATTTAGTTTGATATGCGTAACCTTCTCTAGAGAACTACTGCATAAACATTAGTGGAATTATACTTTAAACTTTTATTTAGCATGTCCTTTAGGAGGTCAGATTAGACCTTGACAGATACTGCTATGAATATATAATTTAAATAGCAACCGTTAGTTTGTTCTTAACTGAAGCTAATGAGCTAGCACTAGCTAGAGTTGAAACTAAAGCAAGGTAAGCACTAGCCAATTTTTGGGCCAACCTGACAGATATTGGGTCGTTTGCCCAATAATTTAGTGTGTACGCTGCACCAGGGCATGGCAGTCGATCCAAATCACGTTAAATCGGCTCCCAATATAGTGTGTGCTGAACACGCTACGTCCTTACTGTCTTTTAGGATAATTCAGAAAATCCTCTGTGTACGTACCAGGGCATATGACTAGTGTACGGAGGCACTTTCAACGAGGCAATTTGTAATTGAAGGGACTGTTTAGAACTAAATTATTATTGGGTAGTGTGTGCACTGTACAATGGGATCGTTTGGTCAGTCTAAATCTGTCTGCGTTGGGCAAAATCCTATGATGTGTACCTAGGTTAACAGTTACGTTTTATTTTTACTAAGAGAAATGCCAAGCAAACAGCAAACACCCCCCCCCCCCCCCCACTGTATCACCCTCCCTATCATTTAGACAAATCGGCGCTGGACTTCTACCGGGTTTTCATTATCTCCTTGACTGCTATATTGTTGCGTGTGGGAGTACACTCCAGTGTTTTTAGATTAGGCACTGAAAAAGACTTGCTTGGTGCTGGAAAAATAAATCCTTGCGATGTTAATTGGATATAATTTTTTGTAGGTATGCCAGTGGAAGACTTCCATTTAAAGTAAAAAAAAAAAAAAAAAAACTTATTTCTGCTTACAGTAAATGTTGGTTAGATAACCTCTTTAATTTATTACCCTTTTTTTGTTTTGATTGATTTTTGTTTTTTTTGTGCCACTAGACAAAATGAGTGGATGCAGAGTGTTCATAGGGAGGCTCAGCCCTCATGCCCGTGAGAGAGATGTGGAAAAGTTTTTCAAAGGATATGGACGTATCCGAGAGATTAATTTAAAAAGTGGATTTGGTTTTGTGGTAAGTCTTATGCAATGTAAATGTGTTTTCTTCTTAAAGGAAAAGTGCTTTTCCTAATGCTTTTAATAATATAATTGTCTGTCATGATAGAAATTGCACCCATGTCAGACTATAAAGAAATCCTAATTTGAAGTTCTACTTGCTATGCTAACAATTACAGGTCTATTTTTCAAAGTGCCTAGAGAGGCATTCATTGGTGTGCTATCATAATTGATATTTAGAGCAATGAATATCTACAATTGGACAAGACCAGAATATTTAATTTAAATGAAAGAATTCTCTTGAAGTTGTCACCTGGGTTGGCAAAGCCTGAAAAAGGGGATTTTATAAAAAAAAAAAAAAAAAAAAAAAAAAAAGGTTCAGCATAGGATTCATGATATTACAACAATTGTGCCACTCACACCTGTGTAAGGGAAGTGGGTGACACTTCTAATGCTGTATCTATCATTTTTTTGAGTTGGCTAATATGAGAAATTATTGGCATTGTAGGGTTTCTGTTTTTCATTTATTTACTAGTTTGAATAGAATGCATGAAAGATGTTAGCCGAAAAGACTTTCATATGAGGATCCCTCCAAGTGTGTAGGTGCCAGGATGGTCCTATACTAGTATTGTTGTAGGGACATCACTAGTCAAAAAGTCTCTGTAAAGCGCTGTAGAATGTGCGCGCTATATAAATAACTGGTAATAATAAAGAACACCTAAAGGCCACAATTGAAAGAGGTGAAACTCCTTTTGAGTATACCCCAAGTTTATTGGAGCAGATCCTCCCCAATTCTTGGTTTGATATCTGCATTGTAGGGGTTGATTGTCTGGTGATCATCCCCTTTTTCAGGTGAGGGTGCCCCCAAAATTCTAGGTGGCATGGAGGGAGAAACTGGTCAATTTTAGTGCTGACAACCTATTGCCTGTTTGCTTTATATTTTATTACATTGATGTGTAGAGCCTGGGAGGGGTTTTGTTAAATGGCATAATTAAGCACTATCCTTCCGCAGTTCCCATAAGGAGAAAGTATCTGGGGTTCTTTTTTTGTAAGTTGATTTTTGTAGTTTATTTTTAATAAAACAAAATTTACTTGCTGAGAACGAGTCCTTAGCACTGAAGGGTTTAAAGGCATCCTGTACCTATAGTACATATTAATTTAAACTATCTCTGCAAAAAAATTACAAATTTATTTTGCCTTCAGGACAAAGCTTGTGATGTTTGACTATGTATTTACATTTGCTTTGCAGCCAAGTTTAAGGTTGTGGTAGTGTGTGTATACATACTAGGTATTTATCCCATGACTTTTGGTTTTGAAGTCCAAAGGTCATGGGATAGATGCCTAGTATCATGTAGGATCCCCACTAGCCTGGCGAAGTGCAGCAACTTAACCTAAACCTAAGTCCCCCGGGGGGGTGCTTAAACCTAACACTCCCCCCAAAAATCCCCACCCCCCCGCCGTAGTTGTCCGCTCGGCGGCGCCCGGCATCACTACGATCGGGATGCCGGTCTCCCGGCGTCGGGGAAATGCAGGCGTCTACATCTAGACGGCCGCCATTTCACCCTTGCCGGGATATGACAGTCGGGAAGCCGACTGCCAGTATTTAGGCAGTTGGCTTCCCGATTGCATACCATTTGAGCCAGTGTCACTTGTCTGTTACCACGAACAATTCTGGCCAAGAGCCGCTAGTCATGATCATTAGGCACCCGTGGTCGGCCACTGCGCCGTCCACAGTAGGTGGTAATGCCTTCCATGAGGTATTCTCGGGACACTATAGATCAAGGAGTGTTGAATGTCTGCGCAACCTCCGAAATGAAATGTCCCATATGTCGGGCACCCACTATCATGCCATGTTAGAACTGATAATTCACATAGCCTTGCCATGAGCAGCCTAGCCCTAGCTGGTGTTCAAGCTGACTCACGAGATGTCCTATTACAACTGATGCAGGTCTGGGCATTTCCAACACGTCGCAGTACAGTGACTCCACCTACCTTTACTTACTACTATCTCGTGACTTTTGGCACTTCAGATAGTAGCAGCCTACTATCTCCAATGCTCTTTGAAGCTACTCAAAATTATATGTATGTTTTAACGTAGTTGTTGGGTACTTAACTCGTGTATCTTTTCTTTTCTTTTTTTTCTTTTTTTTTTCTTTTCCCCAAAGGGGCATCTTTCCCTTAATGACCACCTCTGTTTTCAAATTAAGATCTATCTAGTTAAGCATATTTTGGTCAGAGTACACATGGAAGTTAATTAATCAGTACACAGGTATTTGTAGCTTGTTAATTCTAGAACTGTTTATACGCCGTGCGTTGTGACCTTTCACCTGTTTACTTTTACCACAGGAGTTTGAAGATCACAGAGATGCAGATGACGCAGTATATGAATTGAATGGAAAAGAGTTGTGTAATGAAAGGTATGGTCATATGACCACTGTGTGCATGGCTTGTACCGCTCTGGTTAACATCTAATTATTTCCCTGTGTTATTAGACCCAGAAGATTTCTAACCTTCAGTCCCCCTTAGTATTTGAGCATATATTGACATGTTCCAAGTCTCATAGCATTTTTAAGTCCTGCTGTGTAAAAACTTTCTTTTCTATACTGATTTTTATTGAATAAAAATACAATAGAAAACAATACCCATAGACTTTACATTGCACCAAACCTCTAATGTTAAAAGTTGCAGGGCAAATGTATAGAAATCTGTTTGGTTGTACTAACTGGAGCAATAACCAGGACATAATGATTACTGGGAGCAACTTCTTTCCCTATGTGTTTCTCTTCCCCCTATATAATAAAAAATAAAATGATTGTGCTACGTTAGTAAACACAGTAATGGTGAATGTAGATCCTGCTGAATCCAGGGGTTTGGACTGTAACAAGATGACCTCTCCTCCAGCAGCACGTACCATGGAGGCATGTCACTAGCTAACTACTTTTATATTGCTGCCCAAAATTCCATTCTGATCAGAACACAAAGGACTATAATGTCTCTAAGAGGTCAATAATCATGGCAGTTATAGAGGGCTTGATGTATCAAGCAGTAAAAAGTGGAGAAGTTACCCATAGCAACCAGTCAGAAGCTACTTATCATTTTATAGACTGTACTTAGTAAATGCTTCCTCAAAGCTGAATGGTTGCTATGGCCAACTTTTCCACTGTTTGATACATCGACCTCATTGACCCTAAACATGAGACCTTGTTTAAAAATTATGCTGTGCTAGATGAAAACATCAGGAGAAAATCACAGTAGTCTTTCCTTCTAAAAAGCACCTGAAATTGGCAGTGGAAGCCTAAGAGAACCACCATGCCACTATCTGATATAGTGACCTTTATTGGTGTTATGCTTTATCCCTAGCTATGAAGGCCCTGTCCACGCGGGGGTAGTTGTTCCACTACTGCTAACAGAACATTGCCATTTATATTACTGAAACCTCTTGTAATAACCCTCGATTT
This sequence comes from Taudactylus pleione, assembly GCA_031769625.1. Taxonomy (NCBI): domain Eukaryota; kingdom Metazoa; phylum Chordata; class Amphibia; order Anura; family Myobatrachidae; genus Taudactylus; species Taudactylus pleione. Next base: position 244,072 of record JAUIMM010000095.1, read on the forward strand.
CTACTTCAGGGTCCATAGGGGGTCCACAGGGTTGACCTTGGGGTATAGGTTGGGAACCAAATCCGGGCACCACGCAGTTAAAGCTTTTAGCTCCCAGGATGCACTTGGGTCCACTCTCCCTATAACCCCGCCCCCCAGCCAGAGGCACCTCAGTTTAAGTTGGTGCCCGGCCGGAGTCGGGTCACCGTTACTGCAGGGGGGCTGCTTAGCAGCCCCTAAGCTTAAAAGAGTTTTATTTTATTATTTTTTTACTACTCTTCAGAGCGGCAGCATCAGACTGTCCAATGGACGTCTGAGCTGCCGCTCCTACACCCCGCCGGCGCTGCGACGCCAGTACAGATCTGGGGATCGCAGCGGGACCCCAGAGTCTGTACTAGCCGGTCTCTGGAGGAATCCCTGGGCTGCTGCCGGATCGACGGGGACAGGTAAGTCGCGTGGTCACCGCTTGCGGTGATCCACGTGTGAATAATGCAGCCTTATGCCTCCGGTCTCTGGGGACAGACCGGAGGCGCTAGCGGTGGCGGCGGGCTCCCCCTCCATGGAGGCATACCCCGCGTGTCCACAGCCCACCAGGGATTATAGCGGCAGCGGGAGCCGGCATCCCGGGGGGTTAATTGCTAGCCAGGGGAGGAAGCCTTCCCTGTCTAGCGGCTCCTCCCCTCAGCTCAGCGCGCCTTTCAATACTACAGTCTGGCGTCGCTGAGCTGCTTCCTCCGCGGGCCACGCTTCTTCTGAGGTCTCCAGCGGCCATTTTCTCTCTGTGGTGCTGCAGAACTCCTAGGATGACAGTGAGCCCAGTCCCCCTGCGTACCTGGCCATTTTGGGTGAGTGTACACAGCGCTATAGCCTTCCCAGACACTGAATCTGGGCAGTTGAATGTAGCGACATTGTGCAGTATATTATATGTCATGCTTATGTATGTATATATATTTTTCTGCATTGTATGTGACTTATGCTAGTGCTGACTGTCTGCTTTTTCTCTCACCTGTCAGTGTATATCTATCCCTTTTCTTTATCTGCCCTAATACAGGTGTACCTGGGGTGGTTCTGAGACCTCACATATATATATTTGTTAATATCTGTGAGGTTTGTCACATACTGTTGCGTGCTGCACGTTGCCATATTTTAGATGGAACTGTGAGTTGCGTACGCTGATAATGGGTTCCTGCAGCTAATCTTAGCGTCAGTCAGGACCGGTATGGCGCTGCTTAATATTTCCGTCAAGATAGTCAGATATATCTGACCAGGAGATTGCACACGATACTGCACCCATTATTGCTATCCTGCAAGTCATAGCCTGCAGGAATTAGTGCGGAGGATTTTAACTCAGAAAGGTTTACGTATGCGGCACCATCTGGTGCCGGGCCCCTTGCACGACCCCCTTAAAGGGCGTTGTTTCTCAGGATCCTCTCCTTTGAGGATCGCCGGGCGGGCCCCATTGTCGTCACTCGCTGGGAGTTACTTCACCATACTGCCCATTTGAACTCGGGGTATCTCGCAATTTCTTGCAATTTACCCCTGTGTCACAGACTATCGCTCCCTGCCGGGGTTTTTCACAGTACATGAATTACCTCCGATACCACATCGGTCTGTCATTCCCCTTGCAGGGATTACCACAACGGCCACCCTGGTGGATGTCGTTTTATACGAAATACTAATTGGCGTGATATACGCCCTGTGGTTACTGACCAGTGGCTCTGCCGTGAACTGGATGGTATATTCGGCTCTTTCCCTCTCACAGGGGGGGGAGCCGATCTCAAGTATTATTATCCCTGCTTTGGGGCTGGTAGCCAGGCTCATTCTGGATATAGAGAATGTCGATCCTGCACCAGTATCATACATCTCCCGTTTTCTGCCCAGCGGGTGGATCTCATAGCGGGAGTCTGGCTGTCCCCAGATACGAGGAGTCACAAAGGCCTCCTGTTTCCCATTCCCTGAGGGTCCTCACAAGTAATGGAAATCCCTTTCTGGGATGGATTTGTATGTTAATCATCGGGTTACAGGCATTAATACGCCTCCCATCCCGGCCTGGACGAATTTTACGGATCCGTAGGTGGTAACTTTGCCTGAAATCAATGTACTCAAGTTTTCAGGGCCTGTTGCCCGTCCTACCATGGCCATCGCATGGTGATGCTTTTGTGACGTTTTTCCCCTCCAACACGTCTGAGGTTCAAATATCTTTTTGCCGCTCACAAAATATGCAGTGGTCATATGTGGGATTACCTCATGGGATGCCGGTCTTCTAACTTTCAGGGTTTCGGCGGCGTCTGTATCCGCCGCAGTACCCTATGGCTGCGTTATGGGAAAGCAGAGGTGCACACTCCTTCCAGGGGGAAGTTCTTGTTTGGTCCTGACCTTGACAAGATCGTTGCATCATTGGCAGTATCACTAATGGGGAGATACCGTCTTTAGCTACTCCCACTACATTCGGACTAACTCTGTTAAGTCTTTTTGTCCTCAGGGTCAGCCTAAAGGCCTGTTTTTTCCTAGGCTGTCGGCCTCCACGGGGGCCACCATATCCAGTACCGAGCAGTCCTGGACTTCCGGATGACCCTGTTTCTACACCTGAGGATATACCCTCAGCCTGACGGGACAGGTCTACATCTGGGGAATTTCCAGAGTGAGGTACTGATTCTCAACGGCCTCTCATTGCTCATGCAGCCTCCTCACAGGCATTGTTACACGGGCCCTTCTTCAGAACTGATCAGGGCCTTACAATCCCAGAAAGCTATACAGTCTTTGTGGTAAGCAGAGCTATTTCGGCCAACCTCACTATCTCAGTGAGGGACTGGTTGTTCTACTTTCTTTTTGGGGCGGTGACCGACTGGTCCTCCTTTGCCTATACTCTGTCTCAAATCCCTGAATCAGATTCCAACGGTGCCTTGACTCAGGTGGAATCGTCCATGCTCCATCATCCGATGTTTGGAACCTGGGGATTTTATGGTATATCCGAGTATTCAGGATACGTACCTACGGGTACGTACAGAGCCCTCTCATCAGCATGGGTTCAGGTTTGCTGTGCCACAGCAACACTTGTAAGTTTCGGGCTCTGCCTTTTGGGGCTGTCCTCAACTCCACCGGGGTTTACCAGCTTTATGGATTTTCTGACAGTTCACCTGTTCAGTGTATCCGAATGCTCCTTTCTCTGGACGGTCTCCTACTTTTAGCAGGATCACCAAGGTACTTTACCGCCAGGTCAGGATAACCGGGGCTTCTTCTCGTCACAGAAAAGTCCTCCCTGCATCCCTCACAGGGTTTTCTTCATCTGGGAGCACTGCTGGATTCTCAGAATCTGAGAATTTTTCTGGCGTAAGACAAGATCTCCACTCTTCAACTTCGAGTGTGCGGATATCTACGCAGTCGACATATGTCATTACTCTTTGTGATGCGCGGTCTACCAGAGTGTCTACCTTTTGGTAGGGTGGAATGTGCTCAGTTCCATTCCAGGCCTTGCCATAATTGACTCCCCTCCAGATGGATCGAGTTTTTTCCATCGGATCGCTGTTCGAACGATGATACTTTCTACGGAGGCGAGTTGGTCTCTGTCCGGGTGGCTATGGCCATCTCGTCCAGGGTGTTCTTTGCTAAAGACAGTGTCTGGTCCGCATTCATTTCGGGGCAGTTGGACGTCTGTCGCTTCTGCCCTGCCACTTAACTTGTTGATACTTTAAGCTGTCTTGGACTTTCACTCTGGCCTAACCCATTTGTCACGGTTAACCTGAATAGGTTCAGTCCGACAGTGTCACAACAGTGGCTTCCATCTAGGCAACACTGGTAGTTGGGTGGCAATGTTAGGAATGTCACCCATTCTGACATAGTCCAAGGGTCTTCTCCTGGCCAACTCTGCGGTGTTTATTCCCGGAGCTCTCCATTGGGAAGCGGGCTTCCTCAGCCGTCACGGCGTGCATCCCGGGGACTAGTCTCTTCTCCAAGAGAGGTTTCAACTCCTGGTGAGCAGAGGGGGCCTCCCTGAGGGGATTGATCCCCATGGCCTTCTGACTCGATCACACATTACCGGTGTTACAGTCCAGCTCTAGGAGTACTGAAGCTACCTTCAGTGACTCTTTGTCAGTGAAGTGGTCCTTCCACTTTGTGTACCTGTGTCCTCCGGTCTCCCTTCTTCCTCGAGGTCTTCGGAAGTTTAATTCGAGACGGAGGGGCTTTCCTTCTGGGGGCTCCAGGTCGTCCCAGACATCACTGGTACTAAGATTTTCGGAGTCTCCTCCTCGATGCTCCGTTCCTACTGCTTCACTATCTGGACCTGTTGTCTCAGGGTCCTTGTTTTTCCCTGGATCTGGATCGCTTGTCTTTAACTGCGCCCCTACTGTGGTCCTCGGGCTTCCCTGGCTCTGTCTTCATTGAGATGTTTAGAGCAGATAGGCCAGACTTTGCTGGGATCTGCCACGGACTGTGGCATACATAATTCTTATGGTATCGTACCTGTCGATACGATCCTCCGGTGTCCAGGATTTCCAGATATTCTGGCATTCCTTCCAGCTGGCTTGGGTTTCACCCTTGGCCTGGCCTTCCTGACAGTGCGGATCTCTACACTGTCGGTATGGTCAAGATATGGAATTGCTCCGCTCTGATATCCAGTTCATCCTTTGGAGTGTTTTCTGGATTATGTCTCCACTTGTCCTCCCTAGGGACTCCTGGGGAGTTAGTAGTGGTTCTTTGTTCCCTCCGGGGACAGTCAATGGAACCGCTGGTTGTGATAGCCATTACATGGTCTATTGTTTAAGCTCTCTCTCTCTCTCTCTCTCAGGGTGTTTAAATCAACCAGGAGAGTGTCTGAATGGGGAGCGTTCTCATGTGGCTCCCTCTTCTGGAGGGCATCATGTCAGGGTGTGAGTTGCTCTCGCCCTGTGTTTCTTCTTAAAGTGGTTTTTAGGTTCCATATTATTCTGGAACTTATGGTATGGCCATTCAGTTCCCAGTCCTCTCGGCTGTTGTGGCCTCATGGACTGTGGTCCGGCCTCTTTGGCTTTATGTGATCCGTTCAAGTTCCTTATGGTAAGCGGACTCCTTATTGGTGGTCTGCGGTTTCTGGTTTTAACAGGAAACGATGGCCGGCCTATAATGAAATGTTGACTGGATGGCCTCGTATGTCTTCCTCAGGGGCCTACCCATGGGTGGGCATTTCTGTCGTTGAGGCTTGTTTTTTTTCTCGGGCCGTGTAACCCTCGTGGGCGGCTCGTCGTGGCGCCTCGGCTGTTTTGCCTTACTAGGTGTCCACGTGGTCTTCTGTCCATACCTTTTTAAGGTTCTAGGCATTGGTTTCCTTTGCCTCTCAGGATGCTTCCTTTTTGGCGACGGATTCTCCTCTCAGCACAGGAGCGTCCCCACCCTTGGTTGAACTGCTTTGGGACATCCCCAAGGTCAACCCTGTGGACCCCCTATGGACCCTGAAGTAGAAAACAAGAGATATGGTAAGAACTTACCTTTGTTATCTCTGTTTCTACGAAGTCCATAGGGTCCACAGGGCGCCCGCCCTGACGCACCTGGCTTCATATGGGCTGTGTTACTGGTCACCGGCTTCCCGTCTCCTTTTCTGTGAGTATGGTTCTAGAGTGTTCCAGTTTTCTCTCTCTTTTTCTCTCCTCCTCCGGCCTTTGGCTACTTACAATCTGAGGTGCCTCTGGCTGGGGGGCGGGGTTATAGGGAGAGTGGACCCAAGTGCATCCTGGGAGCTAAAAGCTTTAACTGCGTGGTGCCCGGATTTGGTTCCCAACCTATACCCCAAGGTCAACCCTGTGGACCCTATGGACTTCGTAGAAACAGAGATAACAAAGGTAAGTTCTTACCATATCTCTTGTTTTCCTGGACCCTGTGAGATAGTCATTCAATTTAAATCGGTAATTCGTTTAAAAGCAAAACCGACCAGTTTCGCCTTTTTAAACTAATTGATGCTTTAAATTGAATGACTCTTGCTGTAATCATGCCAGCTCCTGGAGATAGCAAGTCGTAACATTTGGCCCCTGGTCTCTGTGCTGGTGGTTCCTTAATCTGTTACAGTGCCCAACATGTCAGATGGCATGGCTCATACTCAATATTCCTGTGTTCCCCAGACTACTGCAAAAAAATCTGTGCCACCCTCTGCCCCGTTCATTAAAAAAAAAAAAAAATTCTACTCTTCAATGCTTTCTTTACAAAATTTGCTGACTATATAATGACTTTTTCCACATTAATCCAGAGTCACAATAGAGCATGCTAGAAATCGCAGAGGAAGAGGAGGCATGATGGGAGGCGGAGGTGGAGGTGGCCGTTATCCCATGCGCTTTGGCTATCGCCAGTCAAATAGTGGTGGACCCAGGTAATGCAGCTGTTCAACAGTGTAATATTTCTATATATCTGTGCTTGTCAGTTAAATATACTGCTCTGGGGTCCCTTGCAGTGGTTTTCATAACCTTTCTCTTGAAGCCAGTTTCCACACAAATCATTTAGAAGCTCCAGATTGTGACCTGTATGAACACCATTTATATTTGCAACCTGTATTTCCCGTAAACCATTCTGGTGCAGGGTCCCGGAGGCAGTGTTAATGTATACTACCAAATTCTCCACCGTTCCTTTTGACAGACTTTAATTGACTACTTCCCTTGAGCTGGATTTTCTTAACTTAGTGGCGCACAACTTAGATGTGTGATGCCGTAATGGGAAATTAGGGCGTGCTTGAGGATTGTACTATGCTTAAAGCCTCCAGTGATCAGTGATGCTGCTAATCTTTTGGTTTGATTTTTCTCTTTATTAGGAGACCTCACAGGCGGGAAAAACCACTGCACACTGGGTTAGAATGTTACTGTTCCAACTAACCCTAACATTATCCCTAAATTTTACAAGTGTGCTGAGGATTCAATGCTGAGATTTCTGATCTCACAGTATCTAATGACTGTAATAGTCTGAACCATATCTAGTACTAAATAATAGAATAAATAAAGCAAGAACTTTCTGACCTGCACTACTTGTGAGGACTTTCTCTTTGCTCCCAATCAGCTTGTTCAACATTCCTGATCAGTCACCCAGCTGCTATATAGAATAGGTTGAACCCTATTCTGTGAGCTGGTAATAGACTCATAGGGGAGCAATTCAATTCTTGCTTCGTTCAGGCGCGAGCCAACATTTCTGCTCGCACCCTCCTAAGGCGGCGAGCAGAAGTGTCTGTGGTTTGGATGCCCAAATGGTAGTTTTTGTGCCCTAACCATGGCCTTTAGACATGTTTTGTCTTTTGGGCGTGACAATGGGACACCCAAAACAATTGAATTACATGGGCGCCCATTAAATGACACCCAAAAACACAAATTAATTCCTCCCACAAGAGCTGTTGTAGATTGCATGCAACTCCATTTGCAGATGGCTGTTACGATGTTTAGCCCCGCTTATGCCCCCATGGCCCAGTGTACGCAACTCTGGTCTGTACAGAATCGTAGACCACTCAGTCGCCTCCCCACTTGCTGCTGAATAGGTGTAGCTTTGCGGCAACAGGGCATTTGCACATAGGCTAAGTGTACCATGGGCATGTAAGCAGAATTGCAGGTTATGCTGAGTTGAATGTATGAAGGGATCCATCTGTTGTCTGACAGATTTATTGCACAAGGTGCAATTGCACGCAGATGGTAACTGCTACCTTAACAAGCGTATGTATGGGTGCATTGAGGCCACATTAATGTGTTTTCAACTGTGCGTATTTAAGAAGTCCCAACAGAAGAGTGAAGGCACAGTCATCTTTCAATCATCCCTGGATGGCAGTACTGCAGCGAGTAGTAAGCAAGACCAGTCTTCTGGGTTTTCAGTTGCTTTATTTCTAAACTTTGGTAGTAGGCCTGTGGATGGTCCAGCGGGGCAAAGTGATGTCCTTGAGCTTGGGGGTAACCTCAATGTGCCCCCTCATACCGGTAGTCTTCATGAGCCATGGTAATTGTACTGTAAGTGTATATGCACCTTCATTATTTCATGTGCAGTTTTCTTCAGCTTATATTTGTATGGCAAATAATGTGGCTTGCTTTTTGTTTTTGTCATCAGGTATGGACCCCCGGTTCGTACCGAGCATAGAATAATTGTTGAAAACCTCTCCTCCCGTGTCAGTTGGCAGGTGAGCATTTGGCAGATGTTTAAAGCTTATATGTACACCTAACATATTATTTTTGATGTGTTATTATTGCATAGTAGTGATTGGAGGTGAAGCTGTACTTGGAACTTTGTGCAGAGAAAATAATTTGTCAGTGCCAACATGTCAATACGATCTTAACTGGCATCAAAATCAATGCAGAGCAAACCAAAATTTTTATGTATTTGGTAGAGCTTCAGATCTGTGACTTTATTTTAGAATAACATCAAGGAGTTCTTTTGACCCTGTATTAAATCCCCTCCTTTCACAATATTACCATGTGGGGGGCTCTGTTCCTGGAGCCTTCACCATTTGCCCTGGACTTGCATGCATCCAGGACAGTGTTTGATGCCCTTCAGCAATGCTTCACACTCTCCATAGCAGGAGAAGTCTGACATAGTGGCTCCAAGTTGTCTATTTAGTCACTAACTCAACCCTGTCCTGCTGTAGAGAAGGAGAATGTCTATTTGTGGCTAAATAGAGTAAATGGTTAGGATCCGAGGGACAGGAACCCCACCAAATTGCTATTATGTACAACAGTGTATTTAGTGCCTCATCGTTGGTGCTTTAGATCCTGGATAATGCCTTTTTTTTTTTTTTCTTTTAAGCCTAAATTAATGTATGCAAAGTGAATTGCTGTATCTGCTACTCATACTTATTGAAATATTTTTGTATACCTCTGTCTAACCTTAATGTACAGCTTCTGTGGTCCTATTTAGTGGTGCTTTGCGCTTTAGTAGAGTAGTAATATTGCAAAGGTTTCAGATGAATGGATGCCACTATGGGGAACACACTAAGGGATATATTTATTAAAGTGCAGATTTTTAGAAGTGGTGTTGTTGCTCATAGCAACCAATTAATTTCAGGCTATTATCTTCTAGAAAGTGCTAGATAGAATCTGATTGGTTGCTATGGGCAAACAACTCCACTTCTATAAACCCGCTCTTTAGTAAATATACCCCTAATAGTGCAAAATGAATGTAATTTTAGCTACGCATTATTTTAGTGTCTAACCACTGGTGTAATTCCATTCATTCTTACTGCTCGCTCAGGCCTAATCGCAGCACAAATGTAACTTGCTATGAAGTTAAACTGCTTCTTACATTCTATGTAAATATGTGCTTTTGTCCACATGTTTACATTACCATGGTGTTTTTGTTTTGTTTTTTTCTCCTTAGAGCAGTGCAGCCTTTATGGTACCAATATAAATCGGCTTATGTTGGCTAATACAATTTACAGAATCTTCTTTGAACTCGGTACTGTCTGGAAGTAACCTGTAATATTAGTCAATATAGCATGTTTGTGACCAAACGGGTAGGTTCAAGTATAGCACAAAATGTGGTTTTGTGGTAGACTGGCTTTGTTCTGCTTCACATTTTCCCTACCTTGAAAATGTTAAGCATTGTGAAAATTATGATACTTAGAGCATCTTTAAACTTTTAGATATTTTAGACCTTGATGATGTCTTTTCCATGCGTATAGCTGCATTAGCGATACATAAGGTTTATTGGGGGGGGGGGGAACCTGTAAAAAAAGAACTTAACATTTCCAGCCGGTCAAACAAGATGGCATCAAAAACATTGTTCCACTTTGTTTGAAGTAGAAAATACTGGACTTTTGTCTCATTTAATGCGTCCTGGGTAGCCAGTTTTGTAAAATATATATTTGCCTTTCAATTGATTAATGTATTTTGTAGCAAGTGTGGATAAATCCTAGAGGGTGAAAGCTGATTGCATATGGCCATTACCGTAGGGGTTGTTTGTTGAGTTTAGTTTATTTCTCAGTGATCACAAGTCTCCTAAATTTGTCTGGCTTCTATTTTTTTTTACATAATTTTATATACCTTTTTATGCTGATAACCTGTCAAAGTTTTACAAATGTAAAAATCCTTAACAAATGACATTTCAGATAATGTGTCCTGAGGATTTCTCATTTTTTAGAATTCTGTAAAATAGAAAAGCATTTTTACCAGTATTTCTTGCATCAGGCCCTACTGTCAGTGCAGATGACCATGGTGTCTGTTCCTACAGAACAATCTATAGAATAGTAGATTACATATTGAAAATGACGCCTAGCTTTCTAAACCCTTGCTCTACAGGAAATAGCCTTCAGTTTTGTCCTTATGGAGCATACACACGGTCAAATGAACGATATCAACGATTTGAACTATGAACTATTTTTGACTGCAGTCAGATTTGGACGATTCCATTAATTTTAATGCAAACACATCAGATGTCAGATATCGTTATCTGACAATCGGGAACGCGCATCGTTCATTGTTCAGACATGTCAGATAAGTCAGATTTTCCTTCAGGTATGAGCGATTTTTTAAATCGGTATCGTTCAGATCTGAAGAAAAATCTGACCGTGTGTATTCGCCATTACTGCTTGGGCGGAAGAGCTTTGTCACTTTGTTTTAGTTGGATCTTACATTTTGGCAGTGTGCGGTGCATTTCACTTAAGTATTACTCATTCCTCTGCTTATTCTGTAAATTGGGACTACGTGATTAGCTGTCATGGATGGCCTTTTGGGCCCTAAGGCCAGAAAACCTCAGGGACTCTATTCTTGGAGACTTATCTACATAGCCTTACATTTGAAGCTAAGGACTGTTGTCGCTAAACTGCACTTGGAACAGTATAGCCTTAGATGGAGAGAACTTTTATGCAGGAAGAGGTTTCACAACCATTCTACTGCCCTGCTCTTCCACCCTTTCTCTTCACTACCACTCCAGAAAATAAACCTTTCTCTTTCTTCCATGGGGGACACTTTACAAAAATAAACACTAAGATGCTGGCAACTCTTGAATCAAAGCTGACTTCTTCTGTGGTGTCCAAATGGGCACCTATGTACCCCTGGATCTTTTGGGGTACATAGGAAGAAATCCCAAGCCTTTTTTTTTTTTTTTTTAATGTCCCACATTTTGGAGTAGGAATGAAGATGAAAACCTTGGTAGATGCACCTCCTTAGAAGTTAATAGTCGCACTTTCCCTGTACCTGAAGAATCCCCCCTTCTTCCCCTATCTAGGACAAGACTAAATTGGATTTTGTCTCTGTTTCAAGGTATAGACCATTCTTAACAACTGAGGTCAGCCTTATTCGGACCTTTAATAAAACTTTTTACAGAGCTTTTTCCTTATTTTCTATGATCCTCAGACTTCCACAGCAGCTGTGGGCACATCACGAACTACTAGTAAGCATTAGTGTTTAAGGGGGGTATTCATGAAAGCTTGGAGAGAGCGAAAGTACCAACCAATTTGCTCCTAACTGTCATTGTACAAACTGTTTGAAAAATGACAAGAGCTGATTGGTTGGTACTTTATCTTTCACAATTTTCTCTTTCCAAGCTTTTCCTAGCTGCCAGAACGCCTTAATACCCAAAGTATGTATGGTAACATTATTAAAAACACACAAAAAAAATAATTTCTCCACACCCATTTGGTAGTTATCTGCACACCCATTTGGTAGTTATCTGCAACTACTCATTGTTGATAATGATGCTGGCTGTAAAATGAGAAGACCTTCTCCTGTGAAGGTTTATAGATGCCAATCGTTTCAAAAGCCCATACTTGGTTACTTTTCAGGAACAAACTAGACTCTAAGATTGACTCGGTCCAGCAAGAAATAATATTGGTAACTTGTATAAAACTGGCAGAAATAGAACCAGAGAAGTTCAGTATTTTGTAGAATCCAGGCTTCTTCGGTTTCAAGATTGTTCAGCAAGTCTCAACCCCTTTTTTATGTTGTGTCCACTCCTATTTCGTACAGTGCTCTCACTTCTAAATGATGATTCTCAGAAAAGTAGTAGCAGTAGAGATGATCTTCATGATCTCTGTAGATCTGTATTGAGCTTTGTGCAGATTTCCATCCCATCAGAAGTATATCAGTGGGACAGCAACACTTTGAATTTCGAACCATCTTGTGTAGACTCTCGATACCAAGAGCATTTTTAAAGGTGTTGCCCACTGTAGTAGAAAATTTATGGAAAGATTTGATTGATGACCTTCATGTGTAGTGTTTATGGTTAAAAAGCATTGAACAAATGTGTTTTGAGACGGTCATGTGTGCGTCCAGTCGGACAGCACAGCGGTGGTCACTTGAATCAACCACCAGCGAGCAATACATGAGGAGCCAATCGGCATTTCAAGACTTCTCCAGAAGAATGCATTAGGGAGAACCTGTCTGATAAATAACCATTCACTTAACCAATGGACATCCTCTGTCCTAATTCACTGGACTCTGGAGTATGTAGTTTGTGATTGTATGCAATACCCAATGTGTATTGCATGCAGATTCTGGGTCCACAGACACCTCTCAGCAGGGCTTTAACAGAAACTTTAACGTATATTCCCTTAAAATTTGGCAGTCGGACTTCTTTACCAACCGTTACTATCACTGAATGAACATATGCAACTTGTTTAAAGAAGCCTGTCTTATCCACCTACGGTTTAAAGAACCTTCCACCATGTACCCTTAACCTTGGCCTCTCCCACAGCAACATCTTTGCTGCTTTTGCATCCTATGAACTTAAATTTCTAACTTGGGAAGTCAACTTCCTCTATTTGTTCAGAGATTTGCGAGTAGTGCTATGTTTGCGCTTGTTTGTTTGGGGGGCAGGTTTGTTTATTTCCTCAAAAACCAATCTTGTTTTCCGAAGTTGGTAGAATCCAATTAACTTAGAGGTGGCCCCTTTTACATTGCATTTCCGTCTGTTTCAGTCAGAATTTTTTGTTTTTAAATAAACCTGTTCAGTGTCCATCCATACGTAAAAACTTTGAGACATTTCAAGTTGTCTACACTGACATAGGGGCTGTTCCAAGGAATTTACATTTTTTAATTATAGTTAAGTAGTTTTCTTGAGGTCCGTAATGTCAGTACAGTAAAGTCTTAAGCGCCTTTTATTTATTTTTACATTTTTGACTCCCAATTCTTGGCTTTGTTAGTCAAAAAGTTAGGCTACTTACTGTAGCAGTGCTTTCTAGAGCTGGAAGGATTACATAGTACTACATACTATGAATTGTCTTGACTCCTGTTGAAGGAACAGACTTAAGTCATCTGCACTGACATTTACGGGCCTCCAAGGAAAGGATTTAACGGTAAGTGTAAAAAAAATCCCTAGCCGCCCATTTTTAATTAGAAAACAAAATGAAGTTGCTCATCATACTTCTTGTTATAAACAGTATTAAACTGATATTAACCCATCCTATGTTTGTAGTAAATACTTTATTTTATTTTTTTTCACAATCGTATATCTAACCACGTGCATTTTGAACCTCTTTTAACAGCCTTTCTTTGGGTTAAGCCTCGTTTCTCTTGTGTGGAGGAGTGCCCAAGAGTTTTTGGTTTGCTAATGGCTGAAATTCTAGGGCTGGGCCTGTTCTGAAGTTTCCTTTTGGTTCCTATCACCCTCCCGCTTTGCCGATCTAGATCTTGGTTTGCCCAGATTTGAGCAAGAGTGGCTAGCTCAGGTCAGCTTCAGGTTCTCTAGCCACTTCCAGTGATTGCATCCAGTGGTTTCAGGGTTAACATCACTCACTTACAGAGATTCTGGTGTTCTCCTGCCGCCTTCCACCCTTCTCATGTAATTGAGTTGCTCACAAGGTCATCTAGGTTATGGACAAGCGACTCTTTGCTTAAGGTACCTCCGACCACTGGTTGTATGTTGTGGTAAGTAAATTGGGTTTGAAATCTAATACGACATGATAAACTGAGAAAGTAGTTAAGTATATGTAGCAGTGAGGTTGTTACATATAGAGTAATCCACTTTGTTTATCATATCATTCCCATATGTTTGTGTTCCTAATGTAAAAACAGTACAACCTGTTTACGAGTGTTTAACATGCTTCTCCTGTGCTTACACTGCAAACACTTAATGCATCTGCGTAATATATTATGTAGTTCAGTTTTCATACATGACACTAACACTGATTTATCCTAGGATTTTTAGTTAAAACAAAGTTCCTGTCAGCTCAGAATCAATTTTTTTATACTTTATTTTTTTTCTATAAAAAGCCTGAATGAGCAATTTTTGAAAAATTAACAAACCGCAATTTGTTTCAGGATCTGAAGGATTTCATGCGAAAAGCTGGAGAGGTAACTTACGTGGATGCACACAGGAGTAACCGAAATGAAGGGTATGTTATAATTTTAATTTCAATTGTACTGATCTTAACTGTAAAGGTGGGTACACAGGCGACTCCCCCCGATGCGATGGCGCATAGAACGACAGATCAGGCAGGCCATGCACAATACAGTGACGAGCGCCCGATATGTCGTTCACCGGCACCATTGAACTTGCTGGTATCTGTAGCTGGGTCGCTTCAAGCACGGAAGACGGAACGACAGACATCAGGCAGCAGGGGTGCACATACGGAGTACACACTAGACGTTGTTCCCGATATATCGGAGGGATCAGACGCCGTATCGTCTAGTGTGTACCCGGCATTAGAAATCCGGAACCTTTGTTAGAAGTAGTAAAATGCCCTTCATTGTGGCTGTATGGGTATTTGCAGTATAAATATATTTATATGGTGCATGTTGTACACAGCAACTATACCCTGCCACCAAACTAAGGAGAAAAATATATATTGCCAATGTAGTGAGAAAGCATTAGTCTTATGCCCTGCTCTGTAGATCTTTCAATCCAGATTGAGCCTGGGTTCAAATAATTTCTGCTTCATGTCTTTCAATGGACTCAGTACTCAGTCTCTTGGGGGGCGATTCAATTGGTGGCGATGCCTGCAATCTAGTGCACGCATATTCCACACTTAGGTTGGGCCCAGAAATAGTTTATTTTTGTTTGCAGCCCCATGGGGCAACCATATTTGCTATTTGGTTTGCCGTTGCTTATGTTCCAACAGCACATACAGGACATCAACACCAATTGAATCAACTCCTTAGAAATTGATTATTACTTTGTTTCTTTGTAACCTCTGTAGAAAATAAGAAATACATGATTACATATTACAGTTTATGTAAAGGTAGTGTACATTTTAAAGTGTAGTGTTCGCAATGGTATTTCTTTTTTCAGAGAAAACTGGTAATCTTCCCAATCTGTCTGCATGGTAACGGATTTGACAGGTCTTAAAATAGATCTAATGTCAAAAACATTGATCAAAATGGCGCTCTATGAAGTATCGTACCACGGTGCCTTAGATTTGAGAGCTGCATAGTAACTGGGTGTACAGACCAGCCATATCTGTTACATGAAAAATGTGTGCATAGTATTTGAGCATCCACCATTTAAGTGTTTAATTTTTATTTTTGTTGCTTTTTTTCATTAATTTATTTTTTTGCTAGGCAGTTTATTACTATGAATTCTGTGTACTGTAAACTACTTTGGTGTGTGGAAAAAGTTGGTGCACTTGTGCAGATGACTATTAAAATACATCTCATGTTTGCTGTCCCATGCTGAGATGGGAGAAGGCAGTGTAGGCTGTGGGAGAAGGCTCGGCCATATGGGGGACCCTTAACAGTTCCTATTTTCCAGACTCTGGATTTTTTTTAATAATTTCTGTTAGTAAGGAATGCACCTGTGCACCAGCTAGGACACCTGGAACTTTTAGCGGTCCCTGAGGACCAAGTTTGGCCACCCCTGATATTCCGAAAACTTCTGTCTCAGACGATGACTATCTGAAACAGTGATACCAGTAATTATCATTATAAGGAATAGGAACTTTGGATTACTGTTGTATAAAATAAATGTTCAATGCTCCAAGTAGATTAAGTAGTAGTTTTATTTTTAAGGGTGGTGGAATTTGCATCCTATAACGATATGAAGAGTGCTTTGGACAAACTGGATGGCACAGAGCTTAGTGGACGTAAAATTAAGCTAATTGAAGACCGCAAAAAACACAGGTACGTAAGTTGGTGGTGAGAGAAACAGCTCTTTGTTGAAATGTTCTTTTACTCTTATGTGTTTTGTTTACAAATAGTGCAAATGGTGAAGACTAATATCAATTAATCACATCCATGTTTAATTAGCAATAGATTAAAAAAAGTGTTTTGTGCAATGGATTTGTGCTGTCCATAAAATAACCACTAATTTTATTCTACTTCTACATATGTATAACACTGGAGGCATGTGCTAGGGAACGTATTCAGGAATGCTTCTACAACTGGGTATCTATCCCCCCACAGCAATACACATGGGACTTCATCTGTAATGGTGCATACACACTGTCAGATTTGATGAATGATTTCTGACAGTATATTAAAATGAATGAAATCGTTAAAATCTGACTGCAAACACATCAGATTTCAGAGATCGTTATCTGACATGCGGGAACGCGCATTGTTCGATGCATGTCCCACAGATATGAGCGATTTTTACAATGGTTATCGTTCAGATCTGACACTATCTGATTGGTATGCACCATTACTATGGGAAAAGTCTATGGCATTCCCTACTAACGAAGGTTATGATGGACACTAACCATAGCACACTCTGTTCTGTATCTCAGCAGTTAAATGCTTCTAGCACACTCAGCTGATGCAACAGACAGCGACACTCCAGGCAGAAAAGCGTAACTGCACGGATTTGATTATTTTTTTTTTTTATCTGAACTTAATTGAAAGCTTTCAGTTATTGCTCTAGTGATGCAATTGTAATGCTTAAAGGGCGGCTATTGCAAAACTTGCAGCCGCAGGTTTCATTGCTGCAAGGCAAATTTTCAGTGTGGTTATTAATACTTATCCATTTGTGGTATAACACTTGTATTCACAGCATAGTAGATTTTAGATTCAGTCTTAGAATTGGTTATGCTGCGCCAAACTGGTTTAACATTTTATTATTTTAAGCTGGGTCTCCTACCTTTCTTGAGGGAGGCTGTCTGCCATGCTGCTTTCCTGTCCCAGACTGCACTGGGCACTGCAGATTGCAGTGCCCATCTATAGCTGCCTGCCAGGTCTATTGCGAATAGCGGCAGACCAGCACATGTGCACAAACATAGGCAGACCAGTGCATACGCACAATCCCGGCTTCTAGGGACTGCATCAGCTGCAGCCCCTAGAAGCCGGGTAAGGGGGTGGCTTCCCACTAGAAGCATGCTGTCTATTACTCGTGTTCCGGACTGGCAGTCCCAGGGGGAGAAGACACCTGAGACTGCCTGTCGTGTGTGTGATTTGCACACAGGTTCTCAAACTTGGTCCTCTGGCCCCCAAACATTGCATGTTTTCCAGGTCTCCTTACAGAATCACACGTGAAATAATTTACTCACTGACATTTTAAAAAATCCACATGAGCTAAGAATACACCTGTGCACCTGCTAGGTGACCTGGAAAATGTGACCTGTGTGGGGTCCTGAGGACAGAGTTTGAGAGAAACTGGTTAGCAGATAATACCTCTTTGACAAGTCACTACCAGTGTAGCTAGTGCACACAGACCGCAACTGGCTCACTGGAGGTGGCAGATATTTATTTGTTAAACTGCAAACACACACACACAACGATTTAGTTAATGAACGATTTTATTTTCTCCCTTGAAAAATTAACTAAAATCTTTTACTAAAGTTGTTTATTTACTGTGTTCATTTAAATGTAATGAACGATTTTTTAGAACTACAAACGATTTTTGCATATTCCCTTACTGAAAATCGTTGAGTTGACCAGTCTGACTGAACTACAAATGTGAACGCGCATGAACGAAAATCGTTCATCGTTTGACTCAAAGTGAATGATTTTTTTACAAATGATTATCGTTAAACGATATCGTTCAAAAAATCATTGTGTGTGTGTATGCACCTTTACTCTAGTTTGTTCAGGTTAGGTTGACAAATTGTAGTATAGAGGCGAAGCCCTGTTTTCAAACTTTTGTACTGTTGTTTGATTATTTCTGGCAGGGTTCACTCACTAGATGACTAGGCTTTGCTTGGGTTCTCTACTTTGTAGAGGGTTTAGCATATGTAGTAGGTGTGGGAAAAATCAGAGCATGCCCCTCCAAAACATTCTTACTATAGTAATGGTGTGACATGGTAGATCTGTATGCATTAGTATGCCGTGTTGATCAATAATCCGAAGACGCAACATTTCAGAATATTTATTGTCCAATGTTTGGTTCAGTACAGAGTATTTAAAATCGCATTTATAGCACCAGCAATGTTTGTAAAGTCTTTACAGTTAGAAACAGAGTAATAAGATTGTGAAATCAGCAGCAGTATCACACCGAGGGGTCTATTTACTAAGCAGTGTTAGGAGAAGTGAAAAGTGATAAGGTGCCAGCCAATCAGCTATCAACTGTCATTTTTCAAACACTGCCTGTGAGATGGCAGTTAAGGTGCCAGCCAATCAGCGCCTCTCACTTTTCACTTCTAACACTGCTTAGTAAATAGACCCTTTAATCTACTCTGTTCTGGCACTTTAAAAGGCCAGTAAAGAGTACTCCTACCTCTGTAGTGCTGTTGATAGCTGTAAGGAATGTTTGCAGCTACTAATGTAGCTCACTCCTGCTCTACACCATCCCCTTCTGAACTGTAGATATTACACGGTCATCTGTGTGAATGCAGAGGAGTTTCTTACAACACTGAAGCCCGCTCAGCTGGGGGATGCAGACTGTCATTGTGTTGTGTTTTTATTCCCCACCACCCTTCCCTTCCAGCTTTACTGGTTGATAAATTCAGTACTCTGGGAATTGAATCCAGTCATTGTGCTTGTGAGTGAGCAGATATCTATTGCTACAGAAGCTTCTGCATTATAGTATGGTAATAATTGCTTCATCCTCCCCCATGTCTTGCGAGTCCCATAGACCTGACTAGTTTATACCAATTTCTGTTTCACACTACAAGGCCATTGTGGCTCTATGAATTGTACTATTGCTTCTCCATGCATGCATTCAGTTATACTGTACTTGGGGTTTATCTGTACTTGTTAACTTATTATTTTGTAGTCCGTATAAAATGCAACATCCTGAGTATTTACACAATCACTGAAAAATGTGTTTTTTACCCAGAAGCAGGTCCAGATCAAGAAGCTACTCAAGATCCCGCAGCAAGTCTAAATCTCGCGGATCTTCCAGATCTGCAAGCAGGTCCCGCTCCCCTAGCCGTACACCTGAAAAGAAATACGCTCCGAAATCTGCCAGTGGAGAACCCTCCCAAAGCTCTCCCAAACGCCAGTCTCGATCCAGTTCTGCCGAGAGCCGTGGTTAAGACATCTGTTTATGTATAGAAATGCTGAATGAAGGTTATGTACCCTGAGAGAGATTAGTGGGAGTGAAAGGTGGTGTTCACTGTTTTATGTAACCAAAGCGCCTGTAAAATAATACGGCACAATAAGGTGGCCTAAAGCTTTGTTTTTGTAAATATGTGACTCGACCCTTCTGCTAGACTAAAGGATTGAAGGGAGTAATTGAACCCTCCTATGTGCATTTCTCAATTAGAACCCACTTGAGATGACTTTTCACTGTATAGATGGGTGAAACCTGTTCTGACACTTGTTTGATTCCCTTTTATGAAGTAAATTAAGATAATGTGTACGTAGTTTTAGTAGTTGATGTTCATTTACATTGTATACTGCCCAAATGCTCAATTCTTTGTGACTAGTTTTATGTACACTTTTGCCAGTGTTGAAATACCCAGGAGAACTTGCGTTTTAATGAAAACATTCAAAAATTGAAATAAAAACCACTGAGTACAAGTTTGAAGGCAGGTGTACATGATTGTTACATATTGCATTAATTTACTTACAGCAAAAGCATATGTTATTATTTTGTCCTGTTATTGGCTGTATTAGGTATTATGTGTGTGCGATGGATGACCTTCAATTAAATGACACTGAAGCAGAATCGTGATCTTTAAAAACTGATTCTTCTAAATTTTGTAATCTGGAATGCAGAGTAACTTTTTTTTTTTTTTTCCTCTTTTTTTGGTATGTAGCGTAGCTATAAAATTTCAAAATAAAGAAATTTGGATTTTTGGTTTTATTCTTTGAACCATTGTGTTCTTTAGTTTTAAGGCAGTAGCTACTGGTGTTTGCAGGGGAACTAGACCAATGGCAAATTTCCCAGTTTAATTCTCTACGGATTCAAATTTTTATAGTTTAGAATTTTTTTCATTATTTTTATGCTTTTGATTACATAAATAGATTGTCTTACAAGTTTTGTTTTGAACAAAATGTACTTTAAGTGCACGCATGTGGAATTTGTTATTTAAATGCCACACTTGGTGCTCTTGTTCATCAGAGGCACTTCTAAAGGTGCGTACACACGAAACAATATATTTAAACTATATTGACGACATCGTTCATATCATTCCGTGTGTATGCAATGAACGACCAACGATGCTCTCTCCCGCTGGACGATAATGATATCGACCATCGTCCATGCATGCAACCCAACATGGACGATATCATTCTCTCCATAGGGAACCGCGATCGTTGGTGTGGATGAACAATATAGTTCATCCAGCACATCAGGAGTTTTAAAGGGAGATCGTTCTGCAATATCGCTGACGATCATTCCATGTGTACCCAGCATTAGTGGCGGGTGGCCTTAGTTTGACAACCTAAGCATACTATCTTATACACAGTCCTTATTACATTAAAGAAGTGCAAAATGAGGCATGGGGTTACTGCAGTCACCTTTTATGTTTTCTTGCATTTGGGAACACACACATCTCACCTTGCTGTAAATGTGGTGATTGTGCGGGGTTGCATATGTAAGTGTTGTGATTGGTGAATCTAGATGGCTGTATTGTGTGGTGTTAATGGTTGGTTGCAATGATCACTGGGTAGGTGCCTAACTTTCTCCACTTTTGGCAAAGAACACCCATTCACTAAAGCACTAATGTGGAGGAAACTGAGTACAGGAGCGTCCCAGTCTTTTAAATGTATAATTTATATTAAAACTACATTTTCATTCCTATGATTCAGTTTCTCAATTAACATGACATTTTAATGTGTATTTTAGACGTTTGTAAACGCATTACGTTTACAAATGCATATAAACGGCCTGTCTCATACCCTACATGAAGAAAAACCTTTGAATGTTTTACATAAATACCATTAAATTCAGCACTGACCTGATGTTGCAGCAGCAATAGATATTTATCAGACCAGGGTTATGAGGGTTTTTTTTTTTTTTCCTCCTCCATTCAGCTGTCCTGTTTTGGTGAGCCTGTACCTACTGTAACCTCATAGCTCTAGTCTTATCTGACAGGGTAACCCAGTGTTGTCTTCTGCAGCCCATCCAAGACTTATAGATGCTCTTCGCATACCACACATGATTAATGTATTGTTGCCTTTGTCAGCTTGAACCAGTCTGGGCATTCTTCTCTGATCTCTGTTATGAGATATCAAACCACCCTGTCTTGCACCAATAATCATTCTACAGTGAGTCACTTAGATCTTTTTTTCTGGTATTTGGTCTAAACAACTACTGAACCTCCTAGTGCAGAGGTTCCCAAACGCTTTCCTCAAGGCTCCCCAACAGTTCAGGTTTTAGAGATATCCGTTGTTGAGCGCAGGTGACTTAATTGGTACCTCAGTCAATTTGATTTAACCACCTGTGCTTACCCATAGATATCTCTAAAACCTGAACTGCTAGGGAGCCTTGAGGACCGCCATTGCGAACCTCTATCCTAACCACTCAATGCATGAAGGTATGCATACATGGTGATTACATGATTGGCTGATATATTTGTGTTAATGAACAGGCAGAGGTGTCACCAGGTGTGTTGACCCATCACTCCATATCCATATCCCCCTGGCATGGCAGAGCTGCGTGTCTGAAAAGGGGGCGTGGCTTATCATAAAGGGGCTTGGCCTTGTGGGAAATTCCTCCGATGGCGTGTCCAGCATCCCTGCTGATGCTCTGCTGCCCACGGAGGCTAGTGCCTGTTCTGTCTGCTCCTGTCACAGAGGAGTGAGTGTTGCAGGAGAGTGTCAAACAGCAGCATCCAGCTCCTCACTGAGGAGCTGGCATTTTGGTGTCACATATCTTAAAAGGCATAGAAGAGCAGTAATCTGGTGAAAAACTGGTAGCTATATTCTCAAGAGTTAGGTTTTGTAGGTATTATCTAGAAGAGTGTTTCCCAAACTCATTCCTCAGGGAGTATGAACAGTGCATGGTTTAATTTTTCCTAGTTTGTGCGTTCATTACTTACTGACACACACATTTTAAAAGATCAACAGGTGGACCTAATTATTTCACTTAGGATTCTGTGCAGAGACCTAGAAAATGTGTAGTGTTAGTGCTCCATGAGGAATGAGTTTGGGAAACCCTGATTTAGAATGAGCAATAACCAAAAGAAATGAAAAAAAGAGCATAAAACCTAGCAATAAACTGCATTTAAGTCTGGTGCACTTTTTTGTGTATAATGGATAAATTGTAACTACCCCCCAAAAAAATAAAAATTCTCCACTACATATCAGGGCTGTTGGGTATACCAAATGTTTCAGGAGCCTCCTGTATTGACTCCCATGTCTCACAGGCTCAAAATTTGATCTCCCAAGTTTCATGAAAGCAGCACGAGGGTCAGATTTCCCCTCATGATGCTTCAGCTGTAACAGGAGACTGGTGATACCACTCAACTTATTGGTGGATTGTCAATGTTAACCCCCAACTGGTTGTCTGGGATCTGCTGAGTTGAAATTATAGCTTGTAGAAGTGGTACGTCACATAAAGACAGTTCTGTGGGATGCAGTTGTCATGCTGACAGAATACTGATGCTCACTATATGGGCTGCGGGATCCTGACTTGTCAAAATGCCGACAACTTCAAATAGTGTTCTGGTTAGGCTGCTGGATGTGAGGGTTGCAGTCTGGGTTATGGAGCATACACGGTTAGATTTGTCAAATGAACTATTTTGACTGCATTAAAATGAATGGAATCGTCCAAGTCTGACCGCAAACACGTTGGATATCGTTATCTGACCATCGGGAACGTGCATCGTTCAAATCGTTCATCTGACAGATTTCTCCTTCATCCACTAGGGGACACTGGAGCCTCAGTACAATGGGGTATAGAAATGGGTTAGCCGGGAGTTGGCACCTTTAATAAAAAAAAAAAAAAAACTTGAATGGTAGCTAGCTCCTCCCCCTCTATACACCCACCCCTCCGCGCTAAGGTCTCCAGTAACAGAGACCTTAGTCTCTGGGGAGCCCTTAGACGCGCTGCATGCGGCGCTCGTCGCGGGCTTCCCCCAGCTCAAACCCCGCCGCCAGCCATGGCAGTGTTAAGGTTAGTGCGTCCTGGCTCCCCGACTAGTGGGAGAGCCAGGACTTCATCCAGGCGGGTAATCAGGAGCAGCATCGCTAGTGCTGTAAAGGCGCCATAGTGGAGGGGGTGGAGCTTAAGGCCGGCTTCTGCTCCTGCCTCCCAGCGCTTCTGCAGTAGATGCTGGGGGCCATTTTAGAAGAAGGGCTGCTCCTGGAGACTGCACAAAATTGAGTAAAAGGCCAGTAAAAAGTTTTCTTTTAAAGGCTGTTTATAGAGCTGCTAATGGTGCATAGCAATCTCCCTCTCTGCCCCCCCTTGTTACTGTGTAGTTTCTATATCTGTCCTCTCACCTACTGTGTGTGTGTGTGACAGAGTGCTGCAGCATGGCTTCTAAGGGATCTAAGGCTGCACAAAAATCCTCATGCAAAAACAATCTAGCTCCTCTCTGCTGTGTGACAAGTGTGTGTCTCAGCCGCAGGCTGCCGACCCACCATCCCAGCCGTTATGGTCTGATGAAATAACTTCGGTTATGGCAAGACTGATGAGCTTGAAGCAGCACGCAGAGACAGGGAGGTGGTCAAACAGATCACCTGAACCAGATTGGGCACGTTCTTTAGCCAAATATGTGTATGGACTTACTAAAGTTATGTCCCAGGCCCCTCCTGTTGCCTCGTCATATAATGTCCCTAATAATCCAGAATCCGTTACATTGAGATGATTCGGATGACAAGGAAGCGCAGGAATTAGAGGAGGGCGAGGTTCAAGAAGAGGTTCAGTTTCCTGATGAATCAGAACCTATATCACAGGGCGTAGATGCATTAATCACTGCAGTACGCCAGGCTTTACACATAGAGGACTCAGAGGTGACTTCTAAACCGTCTATTTTTGTTAAGAGATTTAGACAGGCTGTCACTTTCCCAACTTCAGAGGAGTTGAAGGGCTAACTAACCTATATCCTAACCTCAGCGTGGAAACACCCTGATAAGAGGTTTCAAATCTCTAAGAAACTTTTATCTTATCCATTTCCACCAGATTCCTCTTGTCTCCCCAGACGAAAACATCTCTAATTTGGTTGAATCCCTCGCACTTGCTGACAGGACGATGGTTCACAGTATGGGATTGGATTCTCCTCACCACAGACGCAAGTCTAAGAGGGTGGGGAGCAGTGACCCAGGGAAGACATTTTCAGGTGCACTGGACTCAATGGGAGGCTGGTCTACCCATAAATATTCTAGAGTTAAGAGCAATATTTTATGCTCTCCAACTGGCGCGGCCTCTGTTGCAGGGTCAGGCAGTCCGAGTACAGTTCGACAATGCCACAGCGGTCGCCTATATCAACAGACAGGGCAGCACCAAAAGCAGAGCCGCCATGAAGGAGGTAGGAAGAATCCTGCTTTGGGCAGAGGAATTTGCAGTGGCAATCTCTGCCATCTTCATTCCAGGAGTGGAAAACTGGGAGGCCGATTATCTCAGTGGGCAAGATATTCATCCGGGGGAATGGTCGCTCAATCCTCAGGTATTTCACCTAACTCTCAGGTGGGGTCGTCCACAGGCCAATCTCATGGCATCGAGGTTGAACCACAAATTACCAATTTACTGTTCCCAGATCAGAGACCCATGGGCAGCAGCAGTGGATGCACTGACAACATCGTGGAAGTTCCACTACGTATACTTGTTACCTCCTTTCCCGCTAATTCCTCGCTTCAGAGAATCAAACGCGAGATTGTCAGAGTGCTATTCATAGCACCAGATTGGCCCAGAAGAGCGTGGTACTCGCAGATAAGGAATCTGTTGGTAGACGAGCCTGTGCTTCAGGGGCCGTTTATTTATCAAGACTTACGGCGGCTTCGTTTGATGGCATGGCTACTGAAAGGGCCTTTCTTAGAAGGGAATTCTGTCAAGTGTAATTCCTACCATGATTAGGGCTCGTAAGGAGGTTACTTCTCAGCATTACTATCGCATATGGAAAGCTTATGTCACTTGGTGTGAAAGACGCAATTCACCTCCATCAGTTTTTAAGGTATCACATCTACTTTTCCTTCAGGCTGGCTTAACAGCAGGTCTTCGTCTGGGCTCCATAAAGGTACAAATATCCGCGTTATCCATTCTCTTCCAGAGAAAATTGGCCTTATTACCGGATATCCAGACTTTTCTCCAAGGAGTAGTCAGGCTTCAGCCTCCTTTTGTGCCTCCTACGGCACCATGGGACTTAGATTTGGTATTGTCTTTTCTCCAGTCTGAAAACTTCGAGCCGCTACAGAGGGTGGAGTTAAAGTACCTAACTTGGAAGATTGTTCTCCTTTTGGCACTCGCCTCAGCGAGGCGTGTCTCTGAACTGGGGGCCTTATCATGCCATCCTCATCTCATTTTCCATGACGATAGGGCAGAATTACACACACAAAAATCCTTTCTTCCAAAAGTAGTCTCTGCCTTTCATATAAATCAACCAATTGTGGTCCCTGTATTTAAAGATGACTCTCCAGCTTCTAAATCCTTAGACGTAGTCAGAGCGCTCCGGATTTATGTCAACAGGACTGCTTCGCTCCGTAAATCGGATGTTTTGTTTGTTCGGTTTGATTTGGCCCGACCAGGTTGGCCGGCTTCTAAACAAACTATTTCCAGATGGATACGTCTGACTATCAAACAGGCTTATGTGGTGGCTTCCAGGCAACCACCGGCTTCTATTACAGCGCATTCTACGCGCTCGGTAGGACCTTCATGGGCGGCTGCTCGTGGGGTTTCTTTAAACCAGCTTTATCGAGCAGCCACTTGGTCCGGCAAACACACGTTTTTAAGATTCTACCGTTTTGATACTTTTGCGGCCTCCGCTTCAGAGTTTGGCCGTGCAGTTTTGCAGGGTTCTCAGCGCTCTCCCACCCTGGATGTGAGCTCTGGGACGTCCCCATTGTACTGAGGCTCCAGTGTCCCCTAGTGGATGAAGAAGAAAATAGGATTTTGGTACTTACCGATAAATCCCTTTCTCTGATTCCACAGGGGACACTGGACACCCACCCTGCGCTGCTCTACCTGCATTTGTTACTTTTTCCAGATTCAGACGGTTGTTTATGTTACTGTTGTCTGATTGGAATGTTGATTTGTCTTTTATTAACCTTCTTTATATATGAATGCTGTAGCTTCTCTGTTTCCTTCTCCTTACTTTCCAGCTCCCCACGGGCACAGTTGTTTAGACTGACCTGGGGAGGGGGGGAGGGGGGGGGGGGTATAGAGGGGGAGGAGCTAGCCACCATTCAAGTTTTTTATATTAAAGGTGCCTGCTCCCGGCTAACCCACTTCTATACCCCATTGTACTGAGGCTCCAGTGTCCCCTGTGGAATCGGAGAAAGGGATTTATTGGTAAGTACCAAAATCCTATATTTCCTTCAGATATGCACAATTTTTTTAATCGTTATCGTTCAGATGTGAAGGAAAATCTGACCGTGTGTATGCACCATTAGCCTTAGAATACTTACCAAAAGTTGCCGGCATTTTCACCAACTGGATGCTGTTCCCAACCCTGAACTGCAGGTGTTGCCCCTCATGAGCTTGGTATTACATTGTAAATTCTCAAGAATTCTTTATTGTGAAGCCAACAGCAGTATAAAACCACCATACATATGAGAATCTGAATTGTGATGCTTGCCTTTGTGTCTACATTCACCTGCTGACCCTGCCTGCAGTCCCCTGGGTGGAGCTACCCATATGTGGACAAACTTGAAACACATGCTTACACTGTAAATCTACCATTCAGCACAGACACTATCTGTCTGTGCACTACTTCAAAGGTTTGGAGAAAAATAACTGTCTTTTTCAGGGTCCATAGGGCTCCACAGGGAGACAATGGGGGTGTAGGTGATACTTGGAGGACCGGACACCAACAGCAAAGCTTTTTTTTTTTTTTTCTCTATCCGAGGATGCTCTCGGCCTTCCCCCTATACTCCGCCCACAACCAGAAGGCAACTGAGTTTTGTTGGTGTCTGGCAGGAGCTGGATCACAGAACAGTGGGGCTGCTTTTAAGCAGCCCAAGCTTTATTTTATGATTTATTTTTTACTATAGAGCAAGCAGTGCTAGACCGTATTCTGGACGTCTGCACTACTGCTCCGCACTCCACGGCGTCGCGACTCCAGCCATCGGCTAGGTACTCTCGGCAGGGCTCCACAGACTGCAGCTGGGACTCAAGGGGACAGGTAAGGTGCTGTGTCTATGCGCAGTCTTACCTCCGGTCTCTGGATCCTGACAGACCGGAGGCGCTTATGTGGACACCGGTTTGTCCGCGACTCCACTAGACCACCAGGGCATAACTTATACTGACCCAGGGTACAGGTAAGTCCAGGGATTGTCAACTTAGGGGAGAAGGTCCTCTCCCTACGGCCTCTCCCCTAGCTCAGGGCGACATTCCACTGCGGTCTTGCTGTCCCTGAGTTGCTCCTCCCTCACCCTCTGCCTCAGAGACTCACGGAAGCCATTTTCTGCAACAGCCTCAGGTCTCCAGGAATGTTGGGTCCGGTCTCCCTGTATATCTCTTCCAGGAGCCAGGTTATCGCTATTTCCTACCAGCCACTGTGATCTGTGTAGTTGAATTTAGTGCCCACTGCAGTTGTCTCGTATGCTCTGCATTGTATGTGACTTGTGCTAGTGCTGTTGTCTGTTTATTTTCTCAACTGTCGGCTTATACCTTTCCCTTTCTTTCATTATAATCCTGGAATACTGAGGTATAGGGGGTTCACTGTACCTCACATCTACCTGTATTTAAACAAAAAGTGGTGGTTGCTCAGATTAGCTTAATGACTTAGGACAGGTGCTTGTAAAGGACGGGGTTTACACTGAACACAAGGGATTTGCCCTCCAGCACACTGTTGCAAAATTAAACAAAAAATACTTAAATCCTACATAATAATAGAGATTCAGAGGTATTAGTTACATACATTTGCAAATATATGAATAAGCGCCAGGCCAATCGTCAAGGCTCCTCTATACTGGCGTCCCTAACATTAAGGGGTTCACGTCTGAGAAGCAGGGTACCCCATCACACGAAAAGGGGAAAAAAGGTGATAGTGAAGTGAAAAGGATAGATGTGTAAGGATAAATCAATAACTGTTAATGAAATGTGAGTGCGCAGGTGTTCTTCGCCGCACCTCTTCTTTGTGATACGTATTTATTGAAAATGTATTGTGTCATCTGATGAGGAGATTGAGCACTCTGTGGCTTTTGTGTTGTTTTCCTGCAGACGCTGTTCTGCAGGGGTTGATAGGGAGGATTTATCACAGGATGGTCTGTGCGGGAGGTGCCAGCTAGTGCCTGGCCCCTCTAAACCCCCTACGTCGCAGGATCCTGCTTGGGCGATGTTTTCACAGGTGCTGGCGTCAATCGCGGACCGTATAGCGGTTGCCCCAGCATACCATCCCCCATTCCCCCAGGTATTTCGCAGTTATTGCAGTCTCCCCCCGGGTCTCAGACTGTGGGCCCTGATATGGGGTTGCCTGTGTATGTTCAGTTTCCCCCAGTGATGCAGCAGTCCGTGATGCCCCTTCAGGGGTATCCTCAGGTGCTTCCTCCACCCTGGGTGGATGTACTCTCCAGCTTTGTTCAGAGTCTGGCGCTTCGTCTTCAGCTTTTCAGTCGATGTTACAAAGTGACATGCCCCCAAAGGCGTCCAAGCTCCCCGTTACGGCTTCACTGGCTGCGCAGTTAACGGACACGGACGTGTCTTCAGATGACGGAGAAGTACATGAGGACACTGACTCGGATGCCATGGCCCAGGAAGTGGAGAATGTTTTTCCCCTGTCTGACCAATTGACGGATCATATGGCGGGGCCTGGCAGTCGCCCAGTAAGAGATTCCAACCACAGAAACGGTTGGCATCCAATTATCCTTTTCCTGAGGCTCATTGTAGGAAATGGGAAACCCCACCTGCGGTGGATTCCCATGTCACCCGCTTAATTAAAAGTGCTATATTGCCATTACCGTCTATCTCCTCTCTGAAGGATCCCATGGACAGGAAAGTGGAGACTTGTTTGAAGTCTATCTACTCTCTCTAAGGGGCAGTGGCCCGTCCGTCCATGGCCATCTCTTGGGTGGCTAAAGCTGTTGAGAGCTGGGCCAATACATTAGAGGATACTTTTCCAGATGTTGCTTTGGATATCCAGAGAGCGTTAATATGACAGATGAGAGATGTGGCTTCCTATATTGGGGAAGCGTCGTTAGATGCCAGCCTGCTGACTTCTAGGGTTTCGGCTGCAGCTGTGTCGGCTCGTCGGTCCTTGTGGCTGATGTCCTGGAGAGCAGACGCAGACTCTAAAAAGGGCTTGGATGCCTTACCTATTAATGGGGAGTTGCCATTTGGTCCAGACTTGGACAAAATAGTGGATACTCTGGCTAAATCCAAGTCAGCCTTCCTCCCTTCGGCTTCAGCACCTACTAAGGTGAGGAGCTCCACCTTTCGGTCCTTTTGGGTTCAGGGTAAGGCCAAAGGTCAGTCCTTCCTGAGGCAGTCGGTGACCAAGGCCGCCTCTAAGCCCAAGAAGCAGGCCTGGAGTGCTAGGCACCCTTCTTCCAAGCAGGAAGATAAACCTTCTGCCCGATGGGACGGGCCTCCCTCTGGGGGACCTCAGAGTGGGAGGGCGACTTCTTCAATTTGCCCAGTGCTGGCACAATACAACCACGGATGCCTGGGTTCGAGAAGTGGTCTCCCAGGGGTACACCCTGTCTTTTCGGCACAGACCGCCCCACCAGTTTTTCTGCACGAGTCCTTCTCAGGACAAAACCAAAGCTTTGCAGATTCAGGAAGCTATAGAGTCCTTGCTGAAAGCAGGGGTCATTGTTCCCATTCCTCAATCACAACGAGGGATGGGGTACTACTCTACTCTGTTTCTGGTGCAGAAACCAAATGGTTCTCATCGGCCTATCCTCAATTTGAAGTCTCTGAACAAATTTCTCAGAGTTCCCAAATTCAGGATGGAAACGTTACGTTCCATCATACTGGTCGATGGAACCTGGGGATTACATGGTCTCCGTGGATATCCAGGACGCCTACCTCCATGTTTCGATAGCACCTTCACACCAGCGGTATCTGAGGTTCACTATCCTACATCATCACTACCAGTTTCGGGCGCTACCCTTTGGCCTCTCCACAGCACCAAGGGTATTCACCAAAGTGGTGGCGATCATGGCCACCCATCTTCGGAGCCAGAATGTACGGCTGCTGCCATATCTAAATGACCTCCTTTTGCTGGCAAGCTCTCCGGAGGTACTGCTTCAACATCTCCACCTGACGATTGCTTGTCTGCAAGCACACAGGTGGTTGATAAATTGGAGAAAGTCCTCCCTGATTCCATCACAGCGGATGGTTCATTTGGGAGTCCTGCTAGATTCTCATCAGCAAAGGATCTTCCTGACTCCGGAGAAGGTCTCCTCCCTACAGCTGCGGATACACAGTTGCCTGAGCAGTTGCCGACTGTCGGTCCATTCGGCAATGACAGTTCTGGGGTCCATGGTGTCGGCATTCGACATGGTGGAATTTGCTCAGTTCCATTCCAGGCCCTTGCAGGGGCTGATTCTATCGGAAAGGAATGGGTTACCTTACCGGATCCGGTCTCAGATGCTGGTGTTGTCCCCGGAGGTTCAGCAGTCTTTAGCTTGGTGGTTTCAGACAGCTCATCTAGTCGAGGGGCACCCCTTTTGGATCCCGGACTGGGTCCTGCTCACAACATATGCCAGTCTCCGGGGTTGGGGGGCAGTGACAGGCTCGTTGTCACTTCAGGGACGTTGGACTGCGGAAGAAGCACTTCTCCCCATCAACATTCTGGAACTGCGGGCCGTGTACAGGGCCCTGCAGTCGTCCGGCACCGCTCTTCATGGAAGGGCGGTTCAAGTTCAATCCAACAACGCCACCACAGTGGCGTACATCAACCACCAGGGAGGAACTCGCAGTCGGGCTGTGATGTTGGAAGTGTCTCACATCCTTGCTTGGGTGGAGTGCCACATTCCAGCCATCTCGGCGGTCTTCATCCCAGGAGTCCTCAATTGGGAGGTGGACTTCCTCAGCCGTCACGACGTGCATCCCGGGGAATGGTCGCTTCACCCAGAGGTATTTCTACTACTCGTGGACAGATGGGGGCTGCCGGAGCTGGACTTGATGGCCTCTTGTCACAATCACAAGTTGCCCGGGTACGGGTCAAGGACAAGAGACGCAAGCGCAAGTCTGGTGGACGCGCTGTCGGTGAAATGGACGTTTCAACTGGTGTACCTATTTCCTCCGATATCTCTGCTGCCTCGGGTTCTGCGGAAATTCAAGCAGGACGGCGGCACGCTCGTGCTGTGGCTCGAGCGTGGCCCAGACGTCCTTGGTACTCCGGTCTGAGGAGCCTCTCCATCGATGCTCCGTACCTTCTTCCTCAGCGTCAGGGTCCTGCCTTTTCCCGGATCTGGGTCAGCTGTGTTTCACGGCGTGGCTCTTGAGACAGCCGTCTTAAGGTCTCGGGGCTTCTCGGGCTCGGTTATTAGTACCATGCTCAGGGCACGCAAGCCTGCTTCTGTACGGATTTACCACAGGGTGTGGCGCACTTACTTTCAGTGGTGTGAGTCCAGAAACTATGATCCTCAGGTTTTCCGAGTTTCTAGGATCTTGGAATTTCTACAGTCAGGTTTGGACCTAGGCTTACGTCTTGCCTCCCTGAAGGTTCATGTGTCCGCGCTGTCTGTGTGGTTCCAACAAAGGATCGCTACACTGCCAGATGTTCACACTTTTTTCCAAGGTGTTCTCTGAATCCAGCCTCCTGTGGCTCCTTGGGACTTGGCGGTGGTTCTTCGGGTCCTGCAGGGTCCTCTGTTTGAACCTCTTGAGTTAGTGGAACTCAAGTGGTTAACGTTTAAAACTGTTTTTCTCCTGGCAATTGCTTCTGCCAGGAGGGTGTCAGAATTGGGGGCGCTTTCCTGTTGTCCCCCTTTTCTGATTTTTCACCAGGACAGAGTGGTGCCTCACACTCGTCCTGAGTTTCTGCCTAAAGTGGTTTCTAAGTTCCACATCAATCAGGAACTTGTTGTGCCAGCTTTTCAGTCACCTGATCTTTCAGCTGGTGAGGCTTCCTTGGATGTAGTCCGTGCTCTCAGAATTTATGTGGACCGGACTGATTCTGTTAGGAAGTCTGATTCATTGTTTGTCCTCTTTGATTTACACAGGAGGGGTTGGCAAACTTTAGATTGTTGGCTTTGTTTGGTTATTTGCCAGGCTTATGCACAGGAGGGTTTACCTGTTCCAGCCTCCGTTAAGGCTCATTCCACTCGGTCTGTGGGTTCCTTTGGACCCTGAAGTAGAAAACAAGAGATATGGTAAGAACTTACCTTTGTTATCTCTGTTTCTACGAAGTCCATAGGGTCCACGGGGCACCCACCCTGACGCACCTGGCTTCATATGGGCTGTGTGGCTGGTCACCGGTTTTCCCTCTCCCATTTCTGTGAGTATGGTTTCTTGTGTGTTCCAGTCTTCCTTCTCTCTGTTTAGTCTCTTCCTCCGGCCTTGGCTGCTTACCAACTGAGGTGCCTGTGGCTCGGGGGCGGGGTATAGAGGAGGATGGACCCAAATGCATCCTGGGAGCAGCAAACGCTTTAACTGTGTGGTACCCGTGAATCCAGATCCAGCTATACCCCAAGGTCAACCCTGTGGGCACTATGGACTTTGTAGAAACAGAGATAACAAAGGTAAGTTCTTACCATATCTCTTGTTATCTCCAGTTTGCTGTCCTACAGCAATATTACCAATTTCAAGCACTGCCTTTTGGGCTTTCTATAGCTCCTCGGGTCTTTACCAAGATCATGGCATTTATGGTGGCCTATCTTTCTGGTCAGGGGATAAGACTACTCCCATACTTGGATGATCACTTGCTCTAAGTAAGCTCCCCAGAGATTCTTCACCGCCGTTTACAAGTTACTATTGCCTTTCTACAAACGCACGTTTGGCTGATCAACTGGAAAAAGTCTTCCCTGACTACTTCTCAAAGAATGGTACATCTGGGAGACTTCCTGGACTCTCAGGCTCAGAGAATCTTCCTAACAGCAGACAAAATCTTTGCACTACAGCACCGAGTGCGCAGGTTACGCCACAGTTGCCGAGTGTCAATTCACTCTGCAATGCAGATCTTGGGATCCATGTTGTCCACCTTCAACATGGTGGAGTTCACTCAGTTCCACTCCAGGCCCCTACACACCTGATCCTCTCAAGGTGTAATGGGCTGCCCCATCTGCTCAGATTCCAGACGATGGGCCTCTCTCCAGAGGTTCACCTGTCCCTATCCTAGTGGCTACAGACATCCGATTTAAACCAGGGTCGCCCCTTTTGGATCCCAGACTGGGCACTCCTCACCACAGACACAAGCCTCCGCTGGTGGGGCGCAGTGACCGGCCAGCACTCCTTCCAAGGACGCTGGACTCCAGCCGAGACAATCTTACCAATCAACATCATGGGACTCCGAGCCATCACTCTGGCTCAGGATATTCTTCAGGGCAGGCCAGTACAAGTACAGTCCGACAACGGCCTACCTCAATCACCAAGGAGGTACTCGAAGTCGGTCAGCAATGGCAGAAGTGTCCCGCATTCTCACATGGGCCAAACGCCATCTCCGCAGTGTTCATCCTGGGTATTCTCAATTGGGAAGCAGATTTCCTCAACCATCACGACGTGCATGCAGGGGAGTGGTCTTTACAGCCAAGTCTTTCAGTTCCTGGTGCACAAATGGGGTCTACCGGACGTGGACCTCATGGACTCACCATAAAACCACAAGCTTCCAGTGTACGGGGCCAGGACAAGGGACCCCGACGCAGCCTTCATGGACGCATTATCTGTGGACCTTCTATTTGGAGTACCTCTTTCCTCCAGTCTCCTTCCTCGCCTTCTTTGTAAGTTCAAGGAAGAAGGGCACGGTCCAGTTGGTAGCTCTGGCTTGGCCCAGACACCATTGGTACTCCCATCTTCAAAGTCTCTCCATAAATGCTCTTCTCCAACTTCCTATACAACCAGACGTGTTGTCTCAGGGTCCCTGTCTACATCCGGACATGGACCGTCTGTCTTTAACGGCTTGGCTCTTGAGACATCCCTCCTAAGATCTAAAGGGTTTTCTAGCTCTGGTTCAGACCATGCTCAGAGCGCGTAAACCTGTCTCTGCCAGGATTTATCATGGGGTGTGGCTTACATATTTCCAGTGGTGTGCTACTAGAAACTATGACCCACAGGTTTTTAGGATTTCTAGAATCCTTGCCTTTCTTCAAGCTGGATTGGATCTCGGACTCCCTCTAGCCTCTCTGAAAGTCCATGTCTCTGCTCTGCTCATCTGGTTCCAGCGCAGAATTGCTCCTCTGCTGGATGTTCACACCTTCCTGCAGGGTGTTCTCCGTATACAACCTCCCTTTGTACCTCCTGTGGTTTCATGGGATTTGTCAGTGGTTCTCCATGTACTTCGGGAACCTCCATTTGAACCCCTGGATTCAGTAGATGTCAAATGGCTCACTGTGAAGACTCCGTTTATTCTGGCTATAGCATCTGCCCATAGGGTATCTGATTTAGAGGCGCTCCGCATTTCTGATCTTTCACCCGGAGAGGGCTGTTCTTCGAACGTGCCCTGGCTTCCTTCCCAAGGTGGTCTCTCGTTTCCACCTTAATGAGGAAATTGTGGTTCCTGCCTTTCAATCACCAGACCTCTCGGCAGGTGAGGCCTCTTTGGATGTGGTCCATGCTCTGAAGATCTATGTGAACCGTACTAGTTCCATCAGGAAATCGGACTCCCTCTTTGTCCTAAATGGATTCCACAAGAAGGGATGGCCAGCTAACAAACAGACTTTGGCCAAATGGCTTTGCATGACTATCTCACAGGCTTACACGCACACTGGCCTTCCTGTGCCGGCTACAGTATCTGCTTATTCTACTTGCTCTGTGGGTCCCTCGTGGGCAGCCCACTGTGGCGGAACAACTATGCAAGGTGGCTACGTGGTCTTCTGTCCACACCTTTCTTAGGTTATATGCCTTTTGATACATTTGCCTCTCAGGATACTTCCTTTGGGCTCCGGGTTCTCCTCTCAGCTCAGCAGCGTCCTGCCCTTGCACAACTGCTTTGGGACATCCCTATTGTCTCCCTGTGGAGCCCTATGGACCCAGAAGAAGATAAGGAGAGTAAAACTTACCCTTCTTAACTCTCTTTCTTCGAAGTCCATAGGGTCCACAGGGCACCTGCCCTGACGCACCTGGCTTCTATGGGTTTCTTCTCTTGGTCACTTGTTTCCTTCTCTGTGTGAGAGTGTGATTCTTCAGTGTACCAGTTTTCCTTCTCTCCTATCCTGCTCCTGCTTTGTGCTTGTTAACAAAACTGAGTTGCCTTCACGCTTTGGGTGGGGTATAGGGGAAAGGATCGGAGCATCCTGGCATATAAAAAAGCTTTGCTGTTGGTGTCCAGTCCTCCAAGTACCACCTACACCCCCATTGTCTCCCTATGGATCCTATGGACTTCAAAGAAAGAGTTAACAAGGGTAAGTTTTATCATAACTCTCCTTTTACAGGTAATTGAACAATTTTAGATTAAAACGTAGTAATTAATCAACGTTATCCGTTCTGAGTCATTAGGGGTAATTAAATTTTGTTTTTAGGTGCCAGTGATTGTAAAATACAAGCTATAGCAAGTGAGGGACTCATTTCTTTTTAAAAATGACCAGGTCCCACAGGATGCGCTGTGTGCTCTCCGGAAAGAAGCCACTCACCACCACCACCACCGGTGGTGATTGGTTGGGGAGATGCTGCCGGCAGTGCCTGGCTGCTGCAGAGCACACAGCAACCAATCACAGATGGTGTTCCGTCCAATCGCCGCCAGCTGTGCGTTCCACCTGACTTCCGCGCTGTCCAGGTGTATTGACGCCAGATCCCGTTTCCTTCCAACTTCCCCCAGGCCCCCCTTCGGTGACATCTTGGTTGATCCTAGAACCAAATAGCAGTGGGAGGGGCAAGGTCGACATCTTCCTTGTGCGTAGTCTCCTCTCCCATCCCTGTTCCCCTCTCCCATTCTGCTCTCCTGTGTACTCTACCCTCCCAGCCCTGTTCCTCTTTCCCCATGTCTGTACCCCTTCTGCTCTCATGTTTACTCTCCTGCTCCAATGTGCCCTCTGTTCCCCCTCTACACAGGAGAGCAGAAGGGTTACAGACATGGGGAGAGGAGGAACAGGGGACACAATGGAGTGGGAGAGTACACAGGAGAGCAGGAGGAGTACAGACATGGTGGCTCTCCTGCTCCATTGTACCCCCTGTTGCCCCAAATGGGTATAATTTCCCTGCATTGGATATAAGGCACGATGATCTCTATAGCTACATGTATTTTCTGAAAAGTATTGGTGTGTTTTCATCAACACGTAGATCTTACTAACTGCTTTGGAGCTCGATGACATTAGGATGTAAATCAATTTTATGACACGTCTGTCATATGTAGCAGTACACGCCCACTTTATCGCCGCACTCATAAGTGCTTTCACAATCTCCCTGAAATACTTTTTCAAAAGTAGGCAAGTATGGCACATAGTAACATCAATAATAATTTGTTAAGCTGAAATATGTCCAAAAGAGTGCATGCTAAATAAACACCTACATGTATACAGTAACATCCATGATACTTATTTAGGAAAGTAGGTAATATATCAATCACTGCACCTATCAGAGGGAAACAGTCGGGAAGCAGGCGGACACAATGCCGACCGCCGGCTTTCCGACTGCTAAATCCCAGCAAGGATTAAATGACGGGCAACGAAATCTTGACGCCTGTCATTTTACCTACGTTGGGAGATCGGCGCCCCACATCCCGATCAAAGGGATGCCGGGCGAGGACAGCCGCGGTCGGGGGTTAGGTTTAGGGCTCCCAGGGGGGACTTAGGGTTAGGCACCCCCCCGGGAGGTTGGGGTCAGGCTAGGGGAAGGGGGGGTTAGGGTTAGGCACCCCCCAGGGGGGGACTTAGGTTTAGGCGGCGGGGAAGGGGGGGGTTAGGTTTAGGTACTTGGAGGGGAGGTTAGGGTTAGGCACCCCTAAGGGATGGTTACGGGGTAGAATAGGTTTATACTTACCTTCCGACGTTCGGGATTTCCACCTGTGTCGGGCTGCCGGTGCCGGCCGGCGGTAAATCATACCGAACCCATTTCAGATTACCACCTTAATGAGCAGAGGGCCTGATTCAGACCCGCTCGCGAGAGCTGAGCACTCGCAAGCGGGTCGATGTTGGCCCAGTGCGCATGTGCGTGACGGACCCGGCTCCGTCGTGCACATGCGCGAGACCCGGATAGCAACGGGCAAGCCGTCGCTCCGTGTCTCGTACCAAAAGGGGCGTGCTGTCGATGGTGAGTGACAGCACGCCCCCTTTGGTGGGCGGGCCAGGGGCGTGGCTGGCCAGACTGAGGCATTCCCATGGGAACGTCTACCGTCTGGGGCCAGCCCCACTGATATCACAAGTGATGTCAGTGGGAGTGCTTTCGGCTCTGTTTGAGCCGAAAGCACTCCAGGGCTTGCGGCAACGAGACCCTACCACAAGGGTCTCGTCGCAAGCCCGATGGTCGCTATGGTCTTGACCATCGCGACCATCTTCCTGCCCGCTCGCTATAGCTGTGGGTGGTCACCCACAGCTATGCGAGCGGGCATGAGGCCATTAAAAAAAAACAGAGGGACGGCCCTGATTCAGAGCAGGCGCTCTGTCAGAGCGTCCGGCTCTGAATCAGGCCCACTGTCCGGTGCATGTAGCTCCTTATACTCATCATACCTGCATGAATGGTCTCATAAATACTCATATGTCATATTAAGACCTCAGTCTCTGTAATTATCCTAATCACTTGTATGAAAATGCAGCATGATTGCTGAGATTAAGATATATGGGTAAGATTGATATCCCGTTGCCTATGGTAACCGCTGAATAATATGAACAGTTTGCTAGACTCTTTAGGGAGTCAGGGAGATTTATACTATTTCGGGAAGTCTCTCTGACAATCAGGGAGAGTTGGCACGTATGCTTGGAACCTGTGATAATATAATTGAAATGTGGATTATTTTTCTGTATATCTACCATGAGAAAATATTTTATCAAGAATTGCAATCTCCTTTGTTCATAAATATACATAAAAAATTTGTAAATGTAAATTAATGAGCATCCAAATCACTAATGCAACAAATATTTTCACCACAAGATGATTTACGTAAAAAAAAATGTATTTATAAAAATGTGTTCATCACCTTTTTTCTAAAACGGGTTGCCAAACCTGATTGTCTTTTATCTTGTCTTTCTTACCCCCATATTTTAAAGGATTTCTATGTATTAAAAGTTGTAGAGGGGGGGGGCGTGGCTTGGCCTGGCTGCATTAGAGATCGAGGATAAAGCTCCTGTTACCTGCCCTTGATCCCCGCAGGTCCCGGGGTTGCGTGGGCCTACCTTGCTGTGTACTCCTGGAGGGATTCCGTGTTGTCCAGGCCTCTGGCGTCTTGGCTCGGCCTCCTGGTTGATTGTTGCTGCCTGGACGCTTGTGGCTTGTTGGCTGCTGTGGGGTGCCAGCGTGGGGCGCGCCTAAGACGCTGAGATTTCATTTGGCTGCCATCTATGCTGGGTGCTGCCTATACTTACCTGCATTCACTAAACGGTCGCACAGTGAGTACTATCGTTTGCACTGTGAATTTTGGCATCGGCTGATCTGCTGTTATTTGTGAGAAATAAGCCTGCAACATTAGTGATCTGTGGATTGGTCTGCTGTCTTTTTGCCTTGCAGATTTAAGCTGGGTACACACTGGCAGATATATTGGCCGATCAAATGATCGCCCAATATATTGTGTGTGCGTCGGCCAGTGTGTACCAGCGATATGTCTGTGAATGACGTAGTTCACAGACATTTTGCGTCATCTATGCTACACAGCCGATGGACAGATATATCTGCAGATATATTGGGGCATCATGCTGTGTGTATGGCCGACCCGCCGATGCGCGATATGTTGGCCGTTCAGCACGTCACCTGGATGGGCCGGGTTATTCAGATGATCTGAAGTCCATGTAGGAGCAGCAACTTCTGTAGTGCAGCCGCATGTGCCTCGGCGTGGGACTGGAGCTTTGGCACGCACAAACAGGATCTCATCGCCAGAGCTCACCGGAGGTTTGGAAGGTACATGGATTACAGCCAGGGGGGAGGCAAATGTCGGAAAGCCCATTTAGAGGGAGCCGCAAGTGGGAGCTGTGACCTGTTGGGTGGTGGAGGGAGGGAATATAGTAATTGGGAGGCACAAGCGTGACATGCCGGACCAGCCGTGCCAGCAGGGAATGGTACGGGTGATATTTCGTTTTCACTATGAGTTGGTGCTGGAGCCAGAGCTGTGACCTAGGGATGGGGATCATAAGACCTTCGTGAAGCCCAGTCAGTGGGAGCCGTGACGGACATGTGTGTGTGTGACAGGTGTCACTCTGCCTTCCAATCAATGTGGCTCATTCATACATGTGGCACCACCTACAACCGTGTTCTGTGTCAGACTGACAATGTGAGTAGCAGCCTCAGCCCAGTACTAGTGACTATGGGCCTGATTCAGAGCCGTACGTAAGTGGCTGATCGCTCGTTCGACGAACGAGCGAGAAAATGTAAATTCAAGCGCTCACTCGTAAGTTCGCTCGTAGCTAATCTTCCGCCCCAATGTCTCCCAACCCCTCCTATAGCTAACGAACGAGCAAAATTGCGACCGTCCATCTCCAAATTTGGTTGCAGGGAACGCTCGCACAAGTCCAAACCGGAAGTGGGCCTGTCAGATTTCGATTACCTGCTCGTTCATTCAGCATACATACTTTAATCGTATCATGCCAATCAATATATTAATTAGCTTAATTGCTCTTCACATGTTTGCAATCCGTTGTTTTTTTTCATTTTCAATAAACTTTATTCTTGTCCGTGTGTGTCATTTTTCCCGCAGAATACGTACGGTTTCACCAATGGTTTACTTTATCCAAAATACATGTTGTACTTGTAACCAATTTTCCTATTGTTTTCCTGTGTTTATGATAGGCCTATTTTCAGATTTTAATTTCTTTATTTAAATTAGCTTATGCATGTCACTGCATTAAGCCTATCATAACTCACATTATATTTTGGAGCCTGTAGGACACATGACTCATACAATAACCAATACAATGGTTCCTGTTAATTTACAAAGTACATTAGCCAATCAAAATTTTTCTCTGGCCTTTATTAAAACTGTTTGTTGGTAAAAAAATCATTGCCATCATGAGAGCCTCCGCATTTACCACACGGGAGCTGTTGGTCCTCACTGATGTCATGGACCGGAGGATCACCAGCCAGCCTCCCCCCATCACCAACCGGGCCAAGCGATCGGCCTATGCGGAGGTTTGCCACCACCTGCGCTCCTTCGGCTCACGCCGTAATTTCGGCCGATTAGAGCACAGGTGGTCGGATCTGCGGTGCCGCACCCCCCGCTTGCTGGCATGTTTTCGGCTGCGGATCGCTGCAAGTAAGTGTTTTTTTTTTTTTATAGGATTTGTTTTCGGCCCTATCTGCGTGTGCTTGTTTCCAGGCTAGCCCTGTTTGTTTATTGCGGCCCTATCTGCGTGTGCATGTTTGTTTTCAGTCTAGCCCTGTTTGTTGATTTTTGACATGTCTGTGTGTGCATGTTTGTTTTTAGTATAGCCCTGTTTGTTGTTTTTTGACATGTCTGTGTGTGCATGTTTGTTTTCAGTATAGCCCTGTTTGTTGTTTTTTGACATGTCTGTGTGTGCATGTTTGTTTTCAGTATAGCCCTGTTTGTTGTTTTTTGACATGTCTGTGTGTGCATGTTTGTTTTCAGTATAGCCCTGGTTTTTTTTTGGACATGTCTGTGTGTGCATGTTTTCCTTTTTTGGAATGTTTGTAATTTTTTTGTGTTGTAAATTTGTGTTCCACCCCCCCCTCCAAAAAAAACCAAAAACATTTTTCATGAATCATTTAGGGGCTGAACGCAGAAGCCGGCCTCGCTGCAGAGTTCGTCACCGGGCTCGGCCCCTGACGCCGACGACCAGTCCCAGACCATCTCCCCTGCCCGGCCAATAGCTGAGTACCCTCCCTCTCCCAATTTGCAACACCCCCAAAATCCCCCCTCCCCTCCACCCCCCCTCTCTTTTCTTCCCCCTCCCCTCCACCACCCCCTCTCTTTTCTTCCCCCTCCCCTCCACCACCCCCTTGATTTTCCGCCCCATCAACCCTTTCCGCCATCTCCCCTCCCTCAACCCACCAGCACTAGCCCACCTCCGAGGAGGAGGAGGATGGAGGGCCACCAAGACCATCAAGCCCAATGACCGGTATGTTTCCCTTTCTTTTGTTGTAAAAATACATTTTGAATTGGATATACAATGTCTTGGTTATTTTCCACTGATACATATCACACATGTGAAAACACTCATTCTTGGGGTTTTTTGGTTTACCCTAACAAGGGTACTTCGTCCTTTTTGGCTCGCCTTTTTGTGTGTTCATTTATAATTTAGTATTGATACCATCTTCGCATTTGCCAGTACTTGTTTTTTTTCCGCAAAACTGGATCTTGTTTGCAACTAGATTTATTTGTTTAGTTTGTTTATTAAACTTATAATGTAAGGTGTCATTTCATTAAGGATCCCTTTTTTTTATACCAACAGAGGACCAGAGGCGGATGCATGGTATGCAGGAGGGCTTGGCCACCTTGCGTGGCCACGTTATTGCCATGCTAGTGGTCCTGGACCACATGGCGGCGCTCCTTCGGAGCTGATTTTTTTTTTTTTGGTTATTTCTGTTTTGTATTATTTATAAAATAAAATAGCGTTGTATGTTAACGAGTCTCATTTCTTGCCTGAAAATGACATTGTTTAACCTTCCATAAGTCCACTATTTGGTCATGTTCTTTAAAGTAAGGTAAATTAGATTGTACAAAGCGCTAGAAAGTATGTAAGCTGCCACATTAAACACCTCACCATACCAATAGGTTTGTTGAAAAACCAACAGTTTGTTGTTTTTCTTGTGGTGGGTAATGTAAATAGAAACTGAAACCTGCTTAGGCCTAGTTTTAACAAACTACTGATTCACCCTAATACCTTTGTTGTTTTTTCAAAGCCACAAAGCATGTTCAAAGACTTAACCATTTCACACATTACAGGATTCGGCATTATGAAAGGTGGCATTTTTGGAGCCAGGTTACACGTGCTTGTAATGTGTAAATAAACAGTCTTTTTAATGGAAAAGAAAACTTTAATACACAGCAAACACAAACAGAAAGTGAATTGTGACAAGCAATTCACACAGTGAAAACACACTACAAAAAACAACCTACACCAAACTCTAAAAAAAAAAAAAAACACTAAAGAACTGATGAAATAAGTAGCAGGCCGACATGAATCCACAAATGAGGCGATGAAAAATGTTTTCCACAAGTTAGTTCCAATTTGCCCACATGTAGACAATTTAGTGGATCAGGTAGTAGGC
Organism: Taudactylus pleione; assembly: GCA_031769625.1. NCBI lineage: Eukaryota > Metazoa > Chordata > Amphibia > Anura > Myobatrachidae > Taudactylus > Taudactylus pleione. The sequence continues at coordinate 286,795 of JAUIMM010000095.1, forward strand.
ATCGTTTTTCCATGGTTTGAAAAGGAAGACAAGAAAAAAAAAGAAAAACAATATTAAAAAGGCACATTACAATCGGACATGTAGACATTGGGACAATTAAGTAAATGTTTGTCAATAATTACCTGAAAAATCTGGCCACCACATCATCGCGTATGGCCCCCCCACATACTGACCTCCGACCAACCTCGGGGGGGCCATCCTCAGGTAAGGCATCCTCTGGCTGCATTGGGACACCACTCCTTATGGCGATGTTGTGAAAGATCCCACACAGGACCACAATTTTCGAAACCATAGCCGGCAAATACATGAGTTCGCCACCAGAGCGGTGGAGGCATCTGAATCGGCCTTTTAAAAGGCCGATACAGCGCTCCACCACCTGCCTGGTGGCTGTAAGTGCGGAATTATACTCACTTTGTGGCCCTGGTGTGGGAGCCAAATAAGGAGTGAGCAGCCAGGGCGTGCAAGGGTAGCCACTGTCTCCTGTGAAAAAACAAATACAACAATCAGGATCACTGTGTATCAAGCTTTGCATTGTTTTAAACTAAAGGTCTTCACTTACCCAGAAGCCACACATCACCAGCTTGTAGGTTGTCTAATTTATGCCAAATCCCTGATTGGCGGATGACGAATGAGTCATGTGCACTCCCGGGTAATTTTGCATTCAGGGACAGGATCTGGAGGGAGGCATCACATACCACCATTACATTCAGTGAGTGATAGTGCTTGCGGTTCCTAAAAATTGCCTCCAGCCGTGCTGGAGGCTGAAGTGGTATGTGAGTACCATCCACAACCCCTATGATGTGTGGGAAGCCAGCTATTTGGTAAAAATTGGCCTTCGCCACACTAAGGGAACCCATATCCAATGGTTAATAAAATGATGGAGGTGCTTGAAGAGGGCCTCCATCACTGCCCTCAGGATCCTTGAAAAGGAGGATTGGGAGATTCCGGCCACTATTCCCACCGTGGTTTGAAAGGATCCTGAGGCACAGAAATGTAACACCGCCATTAATTGCGTAAGTGGTGGTATTGCTGTAGGACTGTCAATTTGCCGCTCCAGATCACTCTCTATTAATGAGAGAGTGTCTATGATGATTTGTGGAGGAAGACGATATCGTCTTAAAACCTCATCATCGGGCATTCCAAAAAGGGTGACACGTGTTCTATATATCTTGGGCCTTGCATGCCTACGATGCCTATGCCTGGGACGAGGTTCCGGAAGCATGGCCAAAATAAGACGACCAACATCAACCTGAAATGGTAAGCCAGTTAGTTAATGTTTGTTGAAAATGATCTTTCAAAAAAATACTTATCTTTTCCGCAAAATCCAAAGATGCTTACATGCTGGGGTATTGTCATGAGTGCAACAACCTACAGTTCAACATTAGAAATTCGTATTAGAATTTTGGGGGGCCAAATTTGAATTTTTAAAATTAGGCAAAATGCGTTCAAAGATAGGGTGGAGCACACATTATTTGGAAAATGCACCCTACATTGAGTGGACAAACAAAAATGACCAAATTTATAATATTAAATTCACTCTGGCGCTAAATAGTTCGCATTTTTACATGGGGAATAAGGAAACATTAGTGCGCAAAATAGTTTGCATTTGTACATGGGGAATAAGGAAACATTAGTGCGCTAAATAGTTTGCATTTTTACATGGGGAATAAGGAAACATTAGTGCGCTAAATAGTTTGCATTTTTACATGGGGAATAAGGAAACAGTGCGCTAAATAGTTCGCATTTTTACATGGGGAATAAGGAAACATTAGTGCGCTAAATAGTTCGCATTTTTACATGGGGAATAAGGAAACATTAGTGCGCTAAATAGTTCGCATTTTTAAGGGATAAACAAAGGAAATATATTTATCTAAACATTACGCTATATTTAGTGTTAATACATGATTGTTAAACTTAGAACTAAAACAGTAATGTACAAAATATATGCGAAAACCAACACATCAAAATTGGAAAATCAGGAAAAAAGAGAAACTTACAGAAATTCGACTAAGAAGTCACAGTCCAAAAACTTCAATGGGGCCCAGCCAAAATAACTGTAAAAAAAGTAAAAAATAATTAAAAAAATAAGAACATTTGGTTTGTCGATCCCTTATTTTTTAAAGGAGTTGTAAAAAATACTTATTCCAAAAATAATCGAAAAAGAAAATAACCGCAATAAAAAAAAGCGAACGGAAAATAAGGAAAAAACAACAACAACCAACTCCGACTCCAAAAACCCGCCTCAATCCACTAATCCCGCCAACAATCCACTACTACACACGAAACCTCCAACAATCACCCGCCACCTCGACTCGAGTCGCCCAAAGCAATAAATAGTCTTTATTTTCCCGCTGAAATTAAGGACGGATCATAGGAGCGCACAATCAATGATGCAGACTAATAATACGGATGCATGTATAAATACGTCACGAAAAAATCAAAACGGTCTGCTGTAGTTCAAGTTGGTGTTCTCAAAATGGCTACAGAGCAGCAAAACAATGGCCAAGAGGCGCCCGGTAAGTATTTTACTCTTTTGGCTTCAATGATTATTTAGAAGCAGAATTTAGAGAAAATTGAACATCTAAATTTAAACAATGTTTTGTCAAAAAGGTGTTGAGGATGCCATGGAAGAGGCTGCTGGGCCGAGTAGGCCCACAAAAGAAGCCAAAAAAAAAAGGCAGCCACAATTCACAAAAAAGGAGATGGAGGTTTTGGTCCAAATGTGTGTTGACATCCTGCCACAGGCAGATCGGAATATGGGTGCAAGCCAGAAGTGGAAAATGTGGGATGAGATAGCCAGTGCTGTCAATAGGGTGGGTGAGTTTGAACGTCTACCCCGGGATGTCAAACGCTGGTACGTAAAAACTACATTTTTTTAAAAAGTGGTTACAGGGCCAAATACTGTACGAATAATGGCAACTTTTTCACCCACAGATGGACCGATTATAAATATCGGCTGAAACAAAAACTGGCAGAGAGGGCTAGGTATGCAAGGGGGACAGGTGGGGGTCCCACCCCTGTGTCATTGGAGCTGAATGACTTGGAAGAGCTGGCACAGGGGTGTGTGCAGTATGAGGAGGTGTTTGGCGTGTCCAACATGGATACGGACATGCCAGACTTTGCGGCTCCTCATGTTGTCCCAGGTAAATGTTGTTATGTTACCAACTCTGAAATGTGTTTGTGACAATATGTAGATTCTAATATTCCTCTTTTCTCATTTTTCTCACAGAGACACAGGCGGATGAGTCTGCTCCAGAGGGGAGCCTTGGCTGCAGAATTTCTGCTGGCTCTGCAGGGGAGGAAGCAGTAGATCCGGCCGGGGACCCTGCAGAAGCCAGTCCAGGGCAATCCCCCTCGCAGGCAGTGGCCCTCCTCACGGATCTCAATTTTAAATTGGATCACCACACGGAGATTCTGCTGAGGATGGACGCCAGTCTGCTACGGGTGGCGGAGGCCATGGAGCAAAATGCTGCGGCCAACGTGACCATTGGTCAGGCCCTGGCGGAAAATACCAGGGCCAACATTCGAATTGCCAATGCCCTGGAGCAGCTCGTTTGCCAGCACATGGTGGAGCCGCCCTCCCTTCCTGCCGGAACATCAGGATCCTCCACCTCTGGCACAACAACAGCCATCCCTCCAAATGTGCCTAGCCCTCTGCCTACTCCAGAGGCCCCAACATCTGCCTCTGGAGAGGCCAGCCAAAGGACATCCCGGACCCGTTCAGGCTCCCACCCTACCCCAGCCAAACGGGGCAAAAAGCGATGACAGCACTGGCTAATTTTCCCACAATCCTTCTGTGCTTGCCCCATATTCCTTAAGGGCCAAAACTTCCCTCTCCTTTCTTGTGAATTGTTTTTAATGTGTGTTATTTTATTTTTGCAAAATGCCACTAATTTTGTGTTTTCAATTTTTGGCACAATTATTGATGTAAGCCAGACATGCAAACTGGCAAATGCACATGAAAATATAAAAATGTGTGTAAAAAATAAAAAAATTCAAAATCTGCTCCATTGTAATGTGACATTATTCTCAATATGGTTTTTAGGTAATCCCGGCCCCCCCCCCCCCAAAAAAAAAAACAGATTCCAAAGGGTTAAAAACCATTTAGGAGTTTAAAGGAACACTTTGCCCAATCCAAATGGATAAGAAATTTCCGGGACCATTAAAAATGTTGCTAAAACACAAACATGATGCCAATATTGTTGCAATAACACAAAACAAAAAAAAACCAAAAACAAATAAAAATAAAAAAATTGGTACGCTAATTGATTGTCTAAGCCAGAAATTAGCAGCTGAGTACTTCACCTGCGTACGGTTTTGTGCTACTAAAAAAAAACTAGTTGCTAGACACATTCCAAGCTTGTTTTCAATTCTAAGTTGATTGCTTTTCTGGCATGAAATGATAAATCGAAAAAACATCGAAGAGGCATGGGAAGGAGGACGAGACCATAGACATTGTGGTAGAGTATACCAGACCACAAGCTGTGCGAGCAGTTTGAACGAAAAGTGGATCAGACAGTGACGTATGACTTGTTCCGATCACATTTGCCGTTCGCATGAGATAATTTAGTGACGCCCACAAAATGCCTCGCCACGCCTGCGTTTTCGCATCTCCAGCCCCGTTACCACCCAAAAACGGCCTGTTCTGTCAATCACATTTGACATGTCACTTCCTGTTCGCTATTCGATGAACGACTTAAAAAAAGCTCGCAATCAGCCGTACGCACATGCGCAGTGTAACACCGGCGCATGCGTGGTTTCACAACATCGGAACACTACGAGCGTACTGCTGCTTACGAGCGGCTCTGAATGAGGGCCTATGGCCCTCATTCAGAGCCGGACGCTCTGACAGAGCGCTCGCTCTGAATCAGGGCGTCTTTTTTTTTTGTTATGGATCGGCCTCCTGGCCACTCGCATTGCTGTGGGTTGCCACCCACAGCTAATGCGAGCAGCCAGGATGATGGTCGCAATGGTCAAGACCATCGCGACCATCTGGCTTGCGACGATACCCTTGCGGTAGGGTCTCGTGGCCGCAAACCCCAGAGAGCTTTCGGCTCAAACAGAGCCGAAAGCTCTCCCACTGACATCACTTGTGATGTCAGTGGGGCCGCCCCCAAACGGTAGGCGTTCCCATGGGAATGCCTCCGTCTGGGCAGCCACACCCCCCGACCCACCCGCCAAAGGGGGCGTGCTGTCACTCAACATCGACAGCTCGCCCCATTTGGTGCGAGACCCGGAGCGACGGATTGCCCGTCGCTATCGGAGTCTCGCGCATGCGCACAACGGAGCCGGCTCCGTCATGCGCTCTGAGCCACCATCGACCCAGTTGCGAGCGCTCAGCGCTTGCGACAGGGTCTGAATCAGGCCCTATGTCAGTAGCAGCCTCAGCGTGAGTGCAGTGAGCAGCAGCACTCAATAAGCGAGGCTCATTCATCCATTGGCTCTACCAGCAACCCTGCTCTGTGCCAGTGTGAATGTGAGTGTAGTGAACAGCAGCAGCACTCAGTGTGAGCCCCTGCTAGCCTGGAGCTGTGACCTGTGTGTGGGGTGGAGGATACATCCATCGTGAGGCACCATCAGAGGGAGCCTACAGTGGCCTCTGTGCAAAAATAATTATATATTGACTGTGTGGAGAAGCCCTCAGTAAGTCATTTTAGAAAGTGCATATTACAGAGACTGGACCTATAAACAGATGAAAGGACACCTTAAATTGGTGGAGACATTAGTATACTTTTTATAAAAAAAAAAGCTTCCCCACTTCAACACATAATAATTTTGTAGTTGTTCCAATTTGTACTCTGGTGTTTGCACTAATTGGTTAATGAGAATTGTTGCACCTGTGCCAACTAATTCACTGATTTTTACTCTTTATTAAGAAAATACTTTAAAATTGCAAGCCAAGAATATTGTTTGCTTTTTAAAACTTCTGCTGGAAATTGCACAATTTTATATGTTTATATAAAAATAAGATGATAATGTAAATAAATAAATAAAATATAAATATAATTAATATGAATAAAAAAAAATATAATAAAAATAAATAAATAAAATGAATAAATAAATATATAGTGGATCACAGGAATTGTCTAATTTTTAATTTGTTATGAACACGGGTAATTATGTACTTGTTAAAAATGAGCTCAGTTCAAAGGTATATTAAGGCCTCCTGGATGTAGGGTTTTTCAATTCATGAATCCATTGTGTTTCTTGTTTTGACATTCGTTGTATATAGTTGCCCCATCTCCAGTCTTGTTCTATTTTTTGTATGGCCATGAATTTGAATCCTTTAGATTATTATGTTTCTTATAAAAGTGGTCTGAGACGCTGTGTGTTCTTATAGGGGTATTCAATATGGGTGTGAAAACTCCTTTATTGCGTTAATATCACACCTATGATGTCATTATCGCAGGTTTTAGTTTTACACCGTATTCAATTTCAAAGACTTTTCGCAGGTTCGAAAAGTCTTTGATAAAAAATGGGGATAACTTTTCACCATTGAATAGGTGTCGAAAAAAAGTGCAGAATTGGGGTTTAGGGGTGCAGGCTTAAAAAAAATAGCCTGCACCCCTGGGAATGACATTTAAAAAAGAACTGTGTCAAAAAAAGTTTTAAAAAAAATAGGGACACCCCAAAAAATTAATTTAAAAATTGGGGTAAAAAAAAAAAGGGAAAAAATTGTTTAGCAATAGGGAAATAGGTTCAGGGCTATTCTGCAAGTATGCGGCAGGTGTTTTCTAGAATAGATTTATAGCGGCAGGTGCACAATTGCAGAATTTTTAAAAACTTACTTTAGAGACATCAAAATATGCTAATACCCATTTTCATGTACCCCAAATTTGATGGGACCACTTAAAAAAAATGAAAAAAATAACCTAAGTGCTCTTCTGCAACACTTCTTCAATGTCGGGAAAAAACACCTGCTACGGCTATTTAAATCCCCGACTTCATTTACAGGCTAAAACGGGGGTCCCCATAGGGATCCCCCATGTTTTTACAACTTTAGGGGGGTCCTACAATTTTTTTAAGGAAAATGTCTTACTTTACGCAAATCCCACTTCGCAGGCTCCCGTTTTCGTTAGTTTCATATTGAAAATGGGGATAAGCGGGCGCTCGCCCGATACTTTATCCAAGGTAAAAGCTCCGATATGAAACGTAAACTTCAACAGAGAAGTTTACGTTTCATATTGAATTCCCCTCTATGTCCTTTCTGATATTGTTGATATGTTCACATATTCTTGTTTTCAGTTTTCTTTTTGTGTGTCCCACATATTGTAGTCTGCATTCACATTGCAACAAATAAATGACTCCCTCGGTGTTGCAAGTTAGATGTTCTTTCACCAAATATTATTTATTGGTGATTTGTGATTGAAAATTAAGCATCCCTTTAGTTGTAACAGTTTCCATTGTGGTGCATCCTTTACAATGGTTGCAGTAATAGAATCCTTTGTTGCCTTTATTCATACTTGGTTCTGCTAACTGAATATAACTGGAGGTCAATGATGTTTGCAATGTGTTTGCTCTTCTGTAAATCATTTTTGGTTTTGATGGAATGATGTCTGCTAAAAGGGGGTCTGTTTTGAGAATGTGCCAATGTTTAGTCAGAATGCTTTCCAGTTGTTTTATGTTACTGTTATATTTTGTTATGAAGGCCATCTGTAATGTATTGTTCTCTTTGGATTTTTTGTACTTGATAAGATCATTTCTGTTTTTTCTGCATGTTGCTTTGAGGCTATTTTCCAGTAATTATTTGTTGTAACTTCTATCTTCAAATCTTTCCTTCAATGTATTGCTCTGTATTTTGAAATCCGCAACTTTTGAACAATTCCTTCTTATTCGTTGAAATTGTCCCCCCAGTATATTGTTAATCCATTTGGGATGATGATTACTTGATGCTAGCAAAAAATTTATTGCAATCGCCTTTTTTATATATGTTTTTGTTTCAATTTTATTATTTTCTACGAAGATTTCAAGGTCTAAAGTTTATAGATTCACATAAAATAAAATATAGATAATGTCATAAGAGCGCTATTTGACAATAATATACTTAAGGTGTAAGGTAGTCCTTAAATTGATTGTCACTTTTTTCCCGAAGGGTCCTCTTCAAACATTCAGTATATAAAACGACAAAAGAGGACAAAAAAAAACACATGTAGAATAGTCTTCTAAAGAATCATGCACACAAAATCCTTTGCAGAGATGTTTGCTAAAAGGGATTCATAGTGTAATTTCCAATAAAATGGTGAAATAACGTACCACACTCACTTCTATTTAGTGTGGTATGAAGCATATAGCAGTTTCTTTTAAACACCAACTCCCCAGATTGTGTAATTAACACATCACAAATTCACATGAAAACGTACCCTACTCACATTAAACAGAGAGGGGTGACTCATAAAAAGGTATCTTTATCAGGATGATCACATACCAAAACTTACTTCAAACGGATATGATTCAACCACATCAAGGTTTCTTTAAGTAGATAATTCCAAAGAATTCCAACAACTGTCCAATGAACACTAAATAATCTTTAATGAATAATAACACCGTCTAAATAGCTGAGAAACTTCAAGGTTGGGGGGAAATCACAGGATATCCAGGTACAGCTGTTAAACAGGCATGCTAACTTAGAGACACTCCGGAATAGTCTCCAAGAAACACACCTAGTACCTTGATAAGGATGTAATGTCCACCGTCCAAATGTTCTCCGATTTGATGCATAAAAAGTCTCTGCCTGTTTAACAGCTGTACCTGGATATCCTGTGATTTTCCCCCAACCTTGAAGTTTCTCAGCTATTTTAGATGGTGTTATTATTCATTAAAGATTATTTAGTGTTCATTGGACAGTTGTTGGAATTCTTTGGAATTATCTACTTAAAGAAACCTTGATGTGGTTGAATCATATCTGTTTGAAGTAAGTTTTGGTACGTGATCATCCTGATAAAGATACCTTTTTATGAGTCACCCCTCTCTGTTTAATGTGAGTAGGGTACGTTTTCATGTGAATTTGTGATGTGTTAATTACACAATCTGGGGAGTTGGTGTTTAAAAGAAACTGCTATATGCTTCATGCCACACTAAATAGAAGTGAGTGTGGTACGTTATTTCACCATTTTATTGGAAATTACACTATAAATCCCTTTTAGCAAACATCTCTGCAAAGGATTTTGTGTGCATGATTCTTTAGAAGGCTATTCTACACATGTGTTTTTTTTGTCCTCTTTTGTCGTTTTATATACTGAATGTTTGAAAAGGACCCTTCGGGAAAAAAGTGACAATCAATTTAAGGACTACCTTACACCTTAAGTATATTATTGTCAAATAGCGCTCTTATGACATTATCTATATTTTATTTTATGTGAATTCTTTTTCTTGTATTGGGCAAGATAAGATAAGGTTTTAGAGCTGCTGTTTTGTTTGAAATCTGCGCCGTGAGTGTCCCAATAGGATTTCTAACGTTCATATAAAGTTTATAGATTGTTTACTGTATGCTGATGTGAAGTCCAAATTTAGATAATTCGAGTTGATATATAACAAGAATTTTGCCAAGTCTTCTTGGTTGCCGTCCCATATCATGAGTACATCATCTATAAATCTTGTCCACATGTGTATATTGGCTCCATAGGGGTTATTAGCCCAGATGTGATCGTCTTCCCACTTGGACACGAACAAGTTTGCATAACTTGGTGCGAATCGACTGCCCATTGCAGTCCCGGTCAGCTTTTTATAATAGTGGCCCTTATACCAGAAGAAATTGTGCTCTAGTATAAACTCTATGTAGCTCATGATGAAATTTGCTTGACTATTCGGAATATCTGAATGGTTGCATAGATAGTGATAGGTGAGGGCACATCCGTCAGCATGCCTTATGCATGTGTAAAATAACTTTACATCACAGGTGACAAGTATGAACGAATCCTTCCATTCAATGTTGGCTAATTTTTGTAGTGTTGCTGTGGTATCCATAATATAACTCTTCTGCTTTGTTACAAGTGATTGTAGGTAGCAGTCTACATAGCCTGAAAGGTTCGATGTCATTGATCCTATGTCGGATACTATCGGACGTCCCGGAGGGTTCTTTGGGTCTTTGTGTATTTTTGGAATTTGGTAGAAGACTGGTGTCCTTGGTATAGTTGTGTTCAGGAAGGCATATTCATTCTTGGTCAGTATTTGTAAATGTAAACCTTCTTCTAGGAGTTCAATAAGTTCCGTAGTGTATCTTTCTGTCGGGTCTTTTTCAAATTTTTGATTTGTTACACTGTCTGCAAGTAGTCTTTCTATTTCAAGTTTGTAATCTGTGGTATTCATGATGACTGGGCCACCACCTTTGTCCGCTGTTTTGATTGTAATTTCTTTGTTACTTCTTAATTCATCTAGAGCCGTTTTCTCTTCTTTTGTTAGGTTCATCTTACTTTTTGGTTTATCTGGTAACATGTCAATGTCTTTTTCTACTAGTTTCTGAAATGTTTCCAAGCCTGCCCCTTTCAAATGATATGGAGTGAAATGGCTTTGTGGCTTGAGATGGGTGAGTTTGAATTCTTGATTTACGTTATTCTGAATTGGTACCTCATTTCTTAGTGCTGGTTCCTTAACAAAGAACATTTTCAAAACAGACCCCCTTTTAGCAGACATCATTCCATCAAAACCAAAAATGATTTACAGAAGAGCAAACACATTGCAAACATCATTGACCTCCAGCTATATTCCGTTAGCAGAACCAAGTATGAATAAAGGCAACAAAGGATTCTATTACTGCAACCATTGTAAAGGATGCACCACAATGGAAACTGTTACAACTAAAGGGATACTTCATTTTCAATCATAAGTCACCAATAAAGAATATTTGGTGAAAGAACATCTAACTTGCAACACAGAGGGAGTCATTTGTTTGTTGAAATGTGAATGCGGACTGCAATATGTGGGACACACAAAAAGAAAACTGAAAACAAGAATGTGTGAACATTTCAACAATATCAGAATAGGACTAAGAACACACAGCATCTCAGACCACTTTTATAAGAAACATAATAATAATCCCAAAGGATTCAAATTCATGGCCATACAAAAAATAGAACAAGACTGGAGATGGGGCAACTATATACAACGAATGTCAAAAAAAGAAACACAATGGATTTATGAATTTAAAACCCTACATCCAGGAGGCCTTAATATAGACTTTGAACTGAGCTCATTTTTAACAAGTACATAATAACCTGTGTTCATAACAAATTAAACATTAAACAATTCCTGTGATCCACTATCTATTTATTTATTCATTTTATTTATTTATTTTTATTATATTTATTTTTATTCATATTAATTATATTAATATTTATTTTATTTATTTATTTACATTATCATCTTATTATTATATAAACATATGAAATTGTGCAATTTCCAGCAGAAGTTTTAAATAGCAAGCGATATTCTTGGCTTGCAATTTTAAAGTATTTTCTTAATAAAGAGTAAAAATCAGTGAATTAGTTGGCACAGGTGCAACAATTCTCATTACCCAATTAGTGCAAACACCAGAGTACAAATTGGAACAACTACTGACAGCCCGGCTTACTTGACAAAGTCCGTCACGTGGATGAAATGCGTTGGAGCCCTTACTACTGACAAAGCCGACAGCCCTTTCTTGAATAAAGCCATCAGCCAGAAAGCACGCCGGAGGCAAGTCAGAGACCGGAGCAGGCCAGGACCAATCCGCTATCCCCGCATCCAAAATGGGAGTAAGCCGGAACAAGTTACCATCCGCGCACTAAGGACATAGTGCAGTGTCCACACATCACCGAGCGCCGAGGTCTTTACTGGCATCGAAGGACAATCCAGGCTAAACTCTGTGTCTCAGGGTAAGATAGGGACAGTCACCCGCATGCATTGCACTTCAGCAGCGGGCACCCATCATTACCCCCGAAAAAGAGTATAAACATTGATTGCGCTGTTCATTTTATTTATTTTATTCATTAGTTTCATTTATATATATTTATTTTATTTATTTTCAGTCATTTTGATATTTTGTATTTTCATTTTTTATTTTCAATTTATTCATATTTATTTTTATTGTTTGATTTTATTTTGTTTGTTTAAAGTGGATCTGCAGGCATTTCTCACCCATTTAACTGCCACAAGACAACACACAGACATACACAATTTTTTGTTTTGCAAGCGACTCTCCTGGTGTAACCCTGGCGCATAAACTACTGTTCTCTCCTGGTGTAACCCAGGTACATAAACTACTGTTCTCTCCTGGTGTAACCCAGGTACATATACTACCATTCTCTCCTGGTGTACCCAGGTACATAAACTACTGTTCTCTCCTGGTGTAACCCAGGTACATAAACTACCGTTCTCTCCTGGTGTAACCCAGGTACATAAACTACTGTTCTCTCCTGGTGTAACCCAGGTACATAAACTACTGTTCTCTCCTGGTGTAACCCAGGTACATAAACTACTGTATTCTCCTGGTGTAACCCAGGTACATAAACTACTGTTCTCTCCTGGTGTAACCCAGGTACATAAACTACTGTTCTCTCCTGGTGTAACCCAGGTACATAAACTACCATTCTCTCCTGGTGTACCCCAGGCGCTTTTACTACTGCAAATTATAGGAATAGGTTGAAAAAGCACTGCATACACAAAAGGTCACACAATAGCTAAAAATATATAAATATTTAATTAGTACAATAAAATAGTCACCAAATTGGAAATAAAACAGTGTGTAAGTAGTAACAATATAATCTGCATGTAATCATCTGACACACTAGCACTAATAAGTGAGCATAGTAGGAAATACCCACAAAATGTCTGCGATCATGCATTAATTAGCAGGCAGAAATAGATGACCATGAATGATACTAAACTGCAACAATGTATCTCCTAATGACCATAGTAAAGATTCATAATATCTAAAAACTGAATGTCATTTTGTTAGAGAAAATGCTTATGAGAAAATAGAGAGTTACTGTATTGATATAGTGAGTGCACTTATCTGGATACGTTGTAGTTCCCAAGCAGATGGATGAAAATAAATCTGAAGGGTGTATGTATAATGTGTACTGTTCAGTATAAGGACATGGGCCAAATCACCAACAGTGTGTAAACAAGTACGTAGCTGCTGCAGGTTTGTTTCGGGCTGCACAGTGGGACCGACGCTCCTGCCAGCCAACCAGGCAGTTGCTGTAGCTGTCAATCTCCTGGTCTATCTTTTTGCCGGCTCTGTTGTAAAATGTCAGGCCAAAGATTAACAATAAACTGCGGCTGGGCGGCATGATGTGGCGTATTGTGCACGATGCCGGTATTTGGTGTGGCGTGACCACATCTATTGAGAATCTGGAGGGATTATTCTGAAATGCAGTCCTGCTCTATTAGTCTGAAGGTAGTATCCAAAACGATCAGCTTATCCTTAACGTGTTTCAACGCGATCAGTGGCTTTCTCAAAAGGCATATACTACCGTTCTCTCCTGGTGTAACCCAGGTGCATATAATACCGTTCTCTCCCTGTGTAACCCAGGCGCATAAACTACCGTTCTCTCCTGGGGTACACCAGGCATATATACTACTGTTCTCTCCTGGTGTTACCCAAGGAGGTACATATACTACCGTTCTCTCCTGGTGTAACCCAGATGCATATACTACTGATCTCCCCTGGTGTAACCCAGGCGCAAATAATACTATTTTCTCCTGGTGTAACCCAGGCACATATACTACTGTTCTCTCCTGGTATTACTCAGGGACATATACTACTGTTCTCTCCTGGTGTAACCCAGGCGCATATACTACTGTTCTCTCCTGGGGTACACCAGGCACATATACTACTGTTCTCTCCTGGTGTTACCAAGGCACATATACTACTGTTCTCTCCTGGGATACACCAGGCACATATACTACTGTTCTCTCCTGGGGTACACCAGGCACATATACTACTGTTCTCTCCTGGTGTTACCAAGGCGCATATACTACTGTTCTCTCCTGGTGTTTCCAAGGCGCATATGCTACTGTTCTCTCCTGGTGTAACCCAGGCATATATACTACTTATACTTCACAGTTTTACTATAATTTGCAGCTTGAAGTAGGAAGCAGAAAAATAAATATTAAAAATTGCGAGGTAGAGCTGCACTAATGTGACCGCCATCTTCGATTCCTAAAGCCACACCCCTGACCCATATAATCATCTTTTAAAGTATATTTAAATGTAGATAGTATTTATTTTTATTTGCCTTATGACACAAGATACTATGACCCAGATGCTGACACAGCAGCAGAGGATAACAAGAGAATAGATGGCCTATTTCCTTTCCCTGTGTCCTCAGTAGGCCAGCCCACTATGTAAATGACAGGAAGATTTGGCACATTTCACAAAGACGATCTGCCAGTGTGCATGGAGTAAAAGATTAATTGGCCAATGTCCTCACAACAGATATTCCTTTAGATGGCAATGATGGTTGGTCAGTTTGTATAAACAACCACCATCTGCAGCTATAGCTTTCAGGTGTGTACCCAGCTTTAAAGCAAACTGTGGTGAGTGCAGTGGGAGTAATAATATAATATCAGATATTCTGTATGTTTGTATATTCATCAGAAGTTCCTGGCAATTTGATATCTGATTATTATAAACAGCCCACATATTTGCCAATTACCCGGCCCCCTGTTTATTTTTGTTAGGTTTGTGTCCCCAAATATTGCTGATATGGGGAAAACTGGGCAAGCGACAGGAGCAGCCGCATGGCTTTTATATATATGTTAGATCTTCTCAAAATACATCATCCTCTACTCAGCCAATGTCTGTTCCTTCCTCACCCCAACAACCAGTGAGAGAACCCCCTGCTGAGGTTTATTCAGCAAATCTTACAGGCTATATCTGCATCGGAGCAACGTGTTACTGATAAAATTGGACAAGTGCAGACAGATATTCCTCTCATAAGACATGATGTGCAAAAGATGCGTGAAAGGGTGGGGGAGGTAGAACAGTGAATATCAGATTTGGAAGATATAACTCATCATTTTAAGAACACTGTTAAAGAACTGACATTACAAATAGCTACTGTCAAAATGAAGTTATCTGACTTGGAGGGTCGGCTTAGACACAATAATGTTCGTTTAGTGGGGCTTCCTGAAAGGGCTGAAGGTACTAATCCTGAAAACTTCTGGAGGTTACTTCAGTTGTTTAAATGTGAGTTTAGCCCTCACTCTTCAGTGGAACTGGCAAAGAACTTCCGGGTGCGCCAGCCCGTATGTTCTTTGACAGTTTATTACATTACAAGGACCGGGACTCCATTTTTCGTTTGGCCCAGATACATGGTCCGAAAATCAGCTGGTGTCGGTCTATCCAGACTTTGCTATGGAAGTACAAAAGTCTTGTTCTCTTTTTTTGCAAGTTAAAAGGAAATTACGACATCGGTAGATTCAGTACTCGTGCTATACCCGGCACGTTTGCGGGTGGAGTATGAGGGCAATACTTTTTTTCCAATCCAAAAAATGTGGAGACCTGGTTGGAGCAAAGACCTCGGTCTTCTTGATGAAACATGTTATTGTTCATTTTATGTGCTTATTTACATTGTTGATGTTTGTTATTGAGGGGTCATGATTATGGATATATCTTTGTTAGGGAGCACATTGTATCTTTGGGAGCTCTATGCTAGGATATAGTTGTAGGGTTAGTTTTCCCTATACCCCCACATTTTAGCATTAGTTTGTTTTTTTTGCTCTCTTTCTGGGGACTTAGGTATACCGCAGTTTTTGATGGATATACATGGTGGGAGGTGTCTGGGTTTGTTTATTTTTCACTGTTCACTTTATTGTATTTTCATTTAATGGGATGCCAATACTATTTGCTCAGAGTACTTCTCTATGGGAGGGGTTCAGCTGGTATGATTCTATTGTGCAGGTGGTATTATTTATTAGAATGTGTTTTTGTTTTTATTATATGAAGGAATCACTGCTGTTCTATATTTATGTATTCCTTTTTATGTAAATTATTCTCCTGTTTTTTCCTAAACTTTATATTTTGTGACTGGAATGGATGAGGGGCTCCGCCTGTTAGGTTGGAGTGTCAGGGGTTTAAAAAACAAAATTAATATTAATAAATATAGGGCTGATATTATTTGTTTGTCGGAGGCTCGCCTGACTGGTAGTAAGGGTTTGGCGCTTAAGAAACCCTGGGTTGGTTGGATGTACCATTCTACAATTTCGCAGAATGCTAGAGGGGTTTCTATTTTAATTAAGAAGTCTGTCTGGAACATAGTCAGGTGGATTTGGGTGGGCGATATGTTTGTCTGAGAGCTTCTGTTAATAACACTTTATTGCACATGCTTACTATTATGTTCCTCCACCATATAATAATGATTTTATATGCCAGGTTGTGTCTTTTGTAGCACTATCACCTACAACTCCAATTATTTGTATAGGGGATTTCAATAATGTTATGGATTCAGTTTTGGATCGATGGAGAGAATCTACAATTTTGTCTCCCACTTCCCCTCTCCCACTTCTTTTGCCAAATTGGTCTCCACAAAAGGTCTAGTAGATATTTGATTTTAGTAGATATTTGGATATTGAGTCATCCATTCAATACTCTTGTCAACCAGCCACATATCAGACATTTTCCGGTATTGACATGGTGCTTATTTCCCAAAGTCTTTCTCCTAGTGTACAAGATGTTCAATATTTATCTAGAGGAATTTCTGACCACTCCCCTGTGTTGTTGACCTTAACCAGCTCCATTGTATAGGGAGTTGGTTTTTGGTAACACATCCCTTTGCTTTGGGTAGGGGGACTCGACAGGGGTGTCCTTTATCTACGGCCTTATTTGCTCTTGCCTTTAGCTTGTCTATTACGTGCAGCTTCTGATGTTGTTGGCATTAGAGTAAGAAAATCTATGGATACAGTTGCTTTGGATGTGGACAATATGCTTCTTTTTTGAATGATGCTGATAGCTCCCTCTCTTCGATGTTACAAATTGTTAATCAGTTTGGGAGATTCTCTGGATTGAGTATAAATTGGGATAAGTCTAACATTTTTCCTATCTCTTGTCATCTCCTTGCTATGTCTTTACTCTCCTGTCCGCTACAGTGGACTGTCAGGCTTAAGTATCTGGGAGTATGGATTAGGCCTAATGCTGCAGAGTATGTGACTCAAAATATTGACCCGGTGACGTTTGGTCTTAAATTACGAATGCATTAATGGAAAAAATTTCCACTTACTGTTATGGGTCGCATTAATTTGTTTAAAATGGCAATACAGCCCAGATACTTATACTTGCTACAGCATTCGCCTATTTATATTCCTAAGAATTTTTTTTCTGCTATTGATAGTGTTCTTTCTTCATTTATTTGGGGTGATAAACCACCTAGGGTAGCTTAAACAGCTCTGGCTAAGTCGAAAGATGAAGGGGGTTTGAGCCTACCTAATCTTCATATGTATTATGTGGCCTCTCAATTGGTAAATCTCTCTAGTTGGGATTCTGTTGATGTTCATTCTACTCTATCCAGATTTGTGGCTGAGCAGGTGGGATTCTCATTTTCTCCGAAACAGTTTATTTTATCTGGCTTTTCTGTATCTTTCCTTCCTCCTCTTTTACTCCAAGCTTTGTTAGTATGGAGATTTGCCCATACAATATATAACTGGGAGAATCTGGATGCTGATTCTCCATTTAATCATTCGTATCAGGAGTTGGTGGGCCTCTGTCATGATAATATTTGGTTATTGAATGGGGTTACTTCTTTGGGTCCGTTATATGAGGAAGGGTGTTTTAAGTCTTTTCAACAAATGAGTAGTGAGTATAATCTTCCTAATTCTGTATTTTTTAGATACCTGCAATTACGGCATGCAGAACAGACACAAATTTGGTAGATCAACCCCCTCTATGTCATCTTCACCAATTAACACCCTGCTTAAAAACTTAGGTTTTAAGGGTCAAATTTCTAAGGTGTCCGCTAAGTTGAATTCTTATTTAGATTCGCACCTTTTTAATCTCTTAAACTTAAATGGGAGGTAGATTTAGGAACTCTTTTTGAGGAGCAATGGCTACAAATAATAGGATCTTTTAGGTTTACTACCCCATGTGTAAGGTATCAGCAAGTGTATTATTATTAGAGATATGAGCGGGTCTGGTTCTCTGAGAACCAGACCCACCCGAACTTCCAGATCCGAGATGAGAACCCAGCTAGGCTCGGATTTTCCCGCATAACTCGGTTCCTAAAATGAGGTAAAACGCCTCACCCTCCTGCTGTCAGATTCTCGTGGGTTTTGGATTATATAAAGGTCCCTGCGATCAGCACCATTTTCACTCCGGCTGTAGAGAGAGAAGCTAGCAGACGTAGTCAGTCACTGTCAGTCACTCAGTATGTGTCCAGTCGGGGTCCTGGCCTGAAGGCTGCTGCTGTGTTGTCCATAAAGGGGCTTAGGCTGCAGTATATAAAGGGGGGCTTCCTTCAGTGGGTGCTGCAGCTGCTGTCACTTGTGCCATCAATTAACTGTGGCTGCTGCTGTGTTGTTGTCATGTCCATCAGGCTAGGGCTGCAGTCCATAAAGGGGTGCTGTGTTGTCCAGGGGGGGTGCTCTGTCAATTATGGGTGCTCTTCCCTAGTTTAAAAAAAAATAAGAATTTTTTTTTTGCTTTTTGTGTGTGTGCATTAGCAATTTAGCTGCACTATTATTGTTCGGTGACACTACCGCAGTTTATCGTCCACGTATTTGTGACTCTGCAGGTGGTCTGTCCGCACTCGGCAGGGGTGCTTTGTAGTCCATAAAAAAGGGGTGCTGTCTGTGTTGTTCATCAAAGGGCTGTTGCCTTATTCGGGGTGCTCTTCTGCCGGTGTCCAAGAAAATAAAAGTGCTTTGTTGTGTGTGTGCATTAGCACCTTAGCTGCGCTATTATTGTTTGATGACACTGCCGGCCAGATCGCAGTTAAATGTCCACCTATTGTGACACTATAAGTCAAAGCGCAGTGTGTTATTCTTCTTCATAAAAAAATATTGTGACACTGTAAGTGGTAGCGCAGTGTTTTACTCATAAAAAATCTTGTGACACTGTGTGGTAGCGCAGTCTAATATTCAACTTTTCACTTCTTTCCTCAATCCTGAATAACTTATTAGTCTACATGCCGACTACAAGACCACAACAAAGTGCTAAATAACATGCATTATATATAAAAAATAATGACATCACTGTAAGTGGCAGCACAGTGTGTTATTCTTTTCTTATTCATAAATAATCTTGTGACGGCGTGGCCTGGCAGCCATCGAGAGCGGACATGTCTGCCTTTTCTCCTAGCAGCCATGGAGAGATCTGGACCCTATAAGTGGCCGCTCACTGCCCGCCCATTGTCAGCTGCTAGCGGGGGACGCTGCCGCGGAATCGGGAGATCTCTCCTCTGTCTCTGCGGATTGCAGCCTCCTCGCCTCCTAGGATCTCTGGTCTCCAGTACCGCCGCGACCCGGGGAGGAAACACGTGACGGGCTCTCTCCTGCCGGCCCAGCTTGACTTTGAGCCCTCCTCGTGGCGCCTGTTCCCACCCACTGCTGGACCCCACTCACCTCATCCCTCTCCTGCCGGTAAGTCCTGTCGCGGCCGCGACTTGGCTACGCGACGTGGCCGCCCTCCAGATCCGGCCTGACAGTGGGAGAAGTGCTCCGCTTGCGACTGCGGATGCAGTGCACATGGTCTCCCGCAGCCCACCTTCCCTCTCTGCTTCTTAATATAGGTGGGCTGAGATCCCCGCTTACCTGGCCTGCCACCCCAGTATATGTAGAGGCAATTACCTGGCACATACCCAGCTCCTTTCTCCTGCCTCCATCTTGGGCTTCACAGACGCTGTGTTACAGCATAAACTCCAGCTCTGCAGCCCCAGGGGGTAATGAACCTACTAGCCTGCTCTCCCTTGTACACACTAAGAGGTTCAACCTATTGAGTTCCTCTTGAAGCTAATATTTGAAGTTAATAAACGCCATATTCATCTCTAAGTGCATGAATCATATATCTCCCTATTACTGGCAAGAATTCTCCACCTGGTGGCTAGAGCATGTAATTACCATTCACTACTGGAATTAATTTTGATATATACATAGTGTTTTTTCACTTTAATTCATGTCACCACTGTGTTTACTTAAAAGCCGCGGGATGACTGACACCCTTTAGATGGGACGGTTCTTTCTTTGATGGCTGCCTAATTATAGGCTTCTGGGGGTCTGTGCTCGCATGTGGCTCATTTACATGACACACCTACGCTAATTTGCTCTCTTTGCCCAACTCATTTATTACCGCCATATATCTCACATTCTCTCAAAATGGGCAAAGACAAGAAAACTGCAAACAAAAGAGAAGAATCGCGACCTAGAAACGAAACACCTCTGTCAGACCTGCGACCTTTCCTCTTGCCAACACCTTCCAAGTCCGGCTCCACTCAAGATAATTTAGAATCTTCTTCGGCCCAGTCTAACCCTTCAAGTCCCTCCTCAATTGAAGACCCTTCTCTTCTATCCTCATCTAAAGTTGGCAATGAGATCAAAGAAATACTGGCTTACATTAAAACCTTACCAACTAAACAAGACCTCCAAATTACCATAAGGCAAGAAATGGCATCGGTCAAACATGATTTATCTCTATTTACAGACCGTCTTATATCCTTCAAAGAGTGTCAAGAATCGACAGATGCTACGCTCTCCAAATTTAAGGATGTTATATCTTCCCAATCAACTGAACTCCAAGCTTTAAAGTCTAGAATAGACTATTTGGACAACAGGGGTAGACGGAATAACATCCGTATTAGGGGCTTATCGGAAGATGTCCAACTCTCCAACTTGATAGATGCCTTGACGAAGATCTTTAACGAAATCCTCAGCAAAGACCCGAACGATAAAATAGTTTTTGACAGGGCCCATCGAGCTTTACGCCCTCGAGGTTCTTCCTCAGATAGACCAAGAGATGTCATCTGCCGACTTCACTATTTTACACAAAAGGAGGATATCATGCGCAAAGTCATACAATTAGACGGAGTGGACTTTAACGGTGACACTATACACATCTTCCAAGATTTATCTTGGCAGACCCTACAATTACAGAGAGTGCTACGACCTTTGACAGAAGAACTCCGCCAATGCCAGCTCAAATACCGCTGGGGTTTCCCATTTCACCTTCAGGTGACGTTCTCCGGCAGAATTTTATCCCTTCATACCCCGTCTGAACTCCCCTCATTCTGTGCTACCCTGGGCCTCCCTACAATCGAGACACCTGAGTGGAAAGACCCTTTGATCCATTTAGACCTGCCACCTCGTCCAGAAAAACACACTTCGTGGCAGACAGTTCAACATTCACAACACAGACCGAAGACCACCTCTATTCATCATGAAGTGGAAGGCACTTGAAAAATGGATATCCGCCTGGTCCTATTGTTCCAGTTTGCTTCTCTTAAACTCTAGGTTTTCGCCCGGATTGTGTGAAGTGAACGTTCAACTTGATAGGATTTCAATCCTTCATTACCTGAGAAACTTTGTTTCTATTAGTGATTACAATTTAATAATGATGTTTCTATATGTCTTGCTACGCTTTATGCTATTATATTCATTATTAGCTTATGTTGAGATCTCTACATTTGTTCCAATTACGATCCCAGTATCCTACTTCTTCTCTTATATAGATGTGATGTCAATGTTTTCTTATTATTGTTAATATAGTTAACAGGGCCGTGTTTGGGCATAGACCCCCATGTGCCCCCCTACCCCGCACTCCATGTTTTCACCTACTGAGATCTTGGATGAGGTGCTTTATTCCATGATCTCAGTCGCGGGATTCTCACTGTTACTGATAGTATTGTATTGTTTACCATTTTTGTGTGTTTTTTTTTTCATTTTTGTGTTTTTTTTTTTTGTTTTTTTTTTCTCATTGGGATCCTTATTGCTCTTTATATCTAGGTTCTCCTAATGTCTACAGACACTGAACTACATATCTCCTCTATCAATGCCCGGGGCCTAAACATCCCGAAAAAAGGTCTAAGCTTCTACGTTCTTTATGGACCAATAGAGTAGATTTAGCAATGATCCAGGAAACCCACTTTAGATCAGCCACCAAAATTCCCTCCCTGCGTGATCGCCATTTTCCTACCTCGTTTTTTAACAATAACCCTGAGGGAAAGTCAAAGGGAGTTGCCATCCTTTTTTCTCAGAGGCTTCCCATTACCGATATAACTGTGCATAGACTAATCCCAGGTAGATTCCTCTTGATAAATTGTCAACTTTTTAATCAAACCTTCTCGTTCATTAACATATACGCTCCCAACCAAGCCCAACATACTTTCCTCAAATCCGTTCTGGATCAGATAGACCCCCTGATGAAGGGTATAACAATAATTGGAGGTGACCTCAATTGGACTATGGATCCTACTTTAGATACTTCTAATAGCTCCCCTAGTTTCTCAAACGCTAAATACCGCCATGTTAGGAAAGCATTTCATGACTACCAGTTGGCCGACTCATGGAGAGTCTTACACCCCTCAACTCATTATTCTTTTTACTCCCACCCTCATAAGGCATATTCCCACCTTGATTATCTGTTTTTGAGCCATAGACATCTTCATCTGCTCCCTGATGCCTCTATTGGCTCTATTACATGGTCGGACCATGCTCCAGTCTCGCTGAAGCTGGCTTTACCCCATTTCTCACCCAGACAGTGGACTTGGCGACTCAATGAGTCTATATTATAAGATGCACACTGCAGGGCTGAGATTGCTGCGACCCTAGCTGACTATCTTGTTCATAACGATACTCCGGAAGTCTCCCAGATTACTCTTTGGGAGGCACATAAATGTGTACTTAGAGGCAAATTCATTCAATTGGGTTCCCACATTAAAAAGCAGAAATCTGCACAGATCTCGACCCTGCTCCAGCGTATTAGCCAACTTGAGACCTTACACAAGTCCTCCCTATCTGGGGACACCTACTTTGAGTTGTCTACAGCCCGTGCGGCTCTTAATAAATTACTCTCTGACAACATCAAATCATCATTACGGAAATGCAAAAGTAGGTTCTACCAATGGGGGAACAAACCAGGGAAGCTCCTGGCACGGGCCTTGAGGACTCAGCGAGCGGCTGGGTTTATACATACTATCAAAGATAGCTCTGGCTCATCTCATTCATTGACATCTAAAATAGCTTCTTGCTTTCAACAATACTATTCTTCTCTTTACAATTTGTCAGACCCCTCTACAGGATCATCATCCCTTCCCTCTTCTAAAACGGCCTTAGAATATCTTTCTTCTGTGTCTTTTCCCTCCCTCTCTCCATCTGATAGAGACTCCCTGGAACTCCCCTTTACGTTAAAGGAGGTTGAATTGGCTATCTCTTCCTCCCCCTCAGGCAAAAGTCCTGGTCCCGATGGGTTGACCATAGCTTATTACAAAACATTTAAAGAAACATTGGCTCCTATGTTACTTCGTGCTTTTAATTCGATCTCTGCAGATTCACAGTTTTCTAATCAATCCCTAGAAGCTCACATTTCAGTTATTCAAAAAACCAGGCAAGGACCCCTCCCTGTGCCCAAGTTACAGACCCATCTCGCTCCTTAATGTTGACATGAAACTATATGCCAAACTCATAGCTAACAGGATTCATCCCCTCCTCCCTCAATTGGTCCATAGTGATCAGGTTGGTTTCGTTAGAGGCCGGGAAGCTCGTGATAATACTACAAAAGTACTCAATCTTATGCATCTAGCGTCCCAGCAGAATACTCCTGTAATTCTCCTGTCAACTGACGCTGAAAAAGCGTTCGACAGGATCAGTTGGACGTTTATGAGGTCTGTGCTTGGCCATGTGGGACTGGGTCCTCTTGCTTTACATAGGATTTTAGCGCTATACAAGACTCCTTATGCACGAGTCAGGGTTAACGGCACCTTGTCAGAGGTCTTTCCCATTACGAATGGCACTAGACAGGGTTGCCCGTTATCTCCGTTAATTTTTATACTATGTATGGAAGCCTTAGCGCGATCCATACGGGCCAATCCTAACATTTCAGGTATATCTGCAGGTGGGATGGAACATAAACTTGCTGTATTTGCAGATGACCTGCTAGCTACCATATCTCATCCAACTATATCATTACCCCATCTAATGGGTGAATTCACTAAATTTGGAGATTTATCTAATTTTAAAATTAATTTCACCAAATCTAGAGCCCTTAATATCTCCTCCCCCTCCTCAATAGTGGCTGGCCTACAATCTGCCTTCCCATTCTCATGGCACCCTACCCATATCACTTACCTAGGGATTAAACTCACTAAATATATGTCACAACTATTCCGTGCCAACTTCTTCCCTCTCTTATCGTCAATCCGTTTAGATTATAACCACTGGCATCTAAAGCAGCTTTCTTGGTTGGGGAGGATTAACGTAGTCAAGATGAACATACTCCCCAAATTGCTTTATGTCCTCCAGACTATTCCGATAAAAGTACCAGAGTCTTGGTTCTGTTCTATCAATTCTCTAATTTGTCAGTTTATTTGGTCTCGAAAACACCCAAGAATTAGACGAGACTTATTATCGCGGTCAAAACAATCAGGTGGCCTTCAACTTCCAGACATTAAGTCTTATTATCATGCCATCCACCTGAACAGAGTACTTGAGTGGACTAAGAACAGAGACATTAAGCAATGGGTTGCTCTAGAAGGCTGCTTTATGGAACAACACTCTGAAATTGTGCCTTGGTTACCTTACCTTCCCAAATTTTCTCCTCCTTACCCAACAATTTCCTCAACGCTTGCTATTTGGAAGTCTATGAGAAAACTTCCTTCCATTTCCTCTGACTTTGGTCCTCTCACCTCATTCCTAGCCAATCCCAAATTCCCACCTGGCCTTAATCCCTCACATTTTTCTGCTTGGACCTCTACAGGCCTCTTTAGAGTGGGCCAGCTGGTATCTGCTTCAGGTATTAAACAATTCTCGGAGATTCGTGAAAATTGGGAATTCCTCAATTGGATTTTTGGAAGTTCCTCCAGGTTCGCCATTTCTTAAATTCTAACAATAACATAGTTCTAGCAAAAAGGGAACTCACACCGTTTGAGAAATTATGTGTCTCTCCTCTTCACCTCTCTGATATGATTTCTGTTCTTTATCGATTATTAATGTCAGAACAAGCACCGTCCCTTCCTCCCTGGACTAAAATATGGGAAAAGGAGCATCTCCTGCTGGAGATGCTCCTCAGCTCCTTGTTCTTTGAAACATATCTGGTGGGACTATCCTCGACTAACGACTTTCTGGTCTGAAGTGGTTACTATCTCCCAAAGCATCTTAGGTCACCCTGTGCCTTCAGACCCTGCTTTTTGGCTATTAAACCACTCTCCCATTTCGGTTTACGATTTCAAAAAATCCCTACTTAGACATTTAAGCAATGCAGCGCGTTCCGTCATTCCTATTAGGTGGAACTCTGATAAATCTCCTTCTCATAAGGATTGGTTCCATAGGATAGATTATTTTATGTCTATGGAGGATATTATAAGCTCCATGTCAGATACACTTTCAGACTTTAATACTACATGGCAACCCTGGTTAGAATATAAGTCTTCCATTGATTATATGACCTATATGACACTTCCATAACAAAATACCTATTTTATAACTTTCAACTATGGTTTACTATCCCTTTTATTTTTGAAAGGATCCCGTTTCTTTTTCTTTTTCTTCTACCCCTTTTTTTTTTTTTCTCTTCCCCTATCTCACTGCAGTTTTAGTTATGCATTTATATTTTGTTTGATGTGAAGAGAAATGTTTGTATTTCTTTATCTTTGTTAAATACTAATAAAAATAGAATATATATAAAAAAAAATAATCTTGTGACACTAAGTGGCAGCGCAGTGTGTTATTCTTATTCATAAATAATCTTGTGACACTAAGTGGCAGCACAGTGTGTTATTCTTATTCATAAAAAATCTTGTGACACTAAGTGGTATTGCAGTGTTATTCTTATTCATAAATAATCTTGTGAACCTAAGTATCAGCGCAGTGTGTTATTCTTTTCTTATTCATAAATAATCTTGTGACAGTAAGTGGCAGGGCAGTGTGTTATTCTTTTCTTATTCATAAAATATCTTGTGACACTGTAGGTCATTGATACCGCAGTGTAATATTTAAAATTGGTACAAACTGACGTGTGTGCTGTACCCCACTTCATTCGTGTTTGTTGATATGGAGAATGATGAGTTGAGAGGAGAGCAGGAACCACATAATAGTGCTGGAGCTGCAGCCAGTACCACCAGTCATGAGGATACTAATTCATCTACATCATCTACTAAAGCCGAAGCCTAAGGGCATACAAGGCTTAAGTCAGGGCCTCTAAAATCAAGAACCAATCTTTTACAGTGGTAAAGAAAACAACATCAAAGGGAAAGTTAGCTGCTCAAAGACATAAAAGTGTCAATATGCCTTTCACCACATGAAGTGGCCTTGGTCTTTATCTATGACTGGTGGTTCTGCCTCTTATGATGATGTAAGCACAAGTGAAGATGCTGACATAGAAATCGAGGATGCTTCTGTGGAAGTGCACCAGGATGAGAAGGATATTTGTGTAGCTGATGCTAATAAGGATGTTGATGAGGATGTTGTTTGTGTAAATCAGGCTCCAGTGGAAGAAACAGTTATTGCCCATGATAAGGAAAAGCCCATAGTCATGCTTGGGCACAAGACAGAGAAATACACTTCTTATGTGTGGAATTATTTCTACCCAATTCCGGACAACAATTGTCAAGTCATCTGTACTCTTTGTAAAGCCAGGGTAAGTAGAGGTAGGAACCTTAACTATCTAGGAATCTAATCCCTGTTACATCATCTGCAGCGCATCCATCCAAAAAGTTTTTGTGTTTTGTGTTGACTCATCTGCATCACCAGTGGGTCTTTTGGGATAGTTTAGTTTTTTCTCGGCAGATGCACTACTGGAGAAACTGAAGGAGAAGCCATTGCTGCATCATGTGCCACTTGAGCTGACAATTTGCTTACCAACAGCTCTTTGCATCTTTTCAGATCTGTAGGCCTGATTCAGACCCGCTCGCGAGTGCTATGCGCTCGCAAGCGGGTCGATGGTGGCCCAGTGCGCAT
This sequence comes from Taudactylus pleione, assembly GCA_031769625.1. NCBI lineage: Eukaryota > Metazoa > Chordata > Amphibia > Anura > Myobatrachidae > Taudactylus > Taudactylus pleione. Next base: position 313,867 of record JAUIMM010000095.1, read on the forward strand.
GCACACGACGGAGTAGAGACCTTGGGCTGGATATGTAAATGTAATAGTCTAATTGTTTAGGTTGATACCCCATTAGTTGTATGTATTTAATGCTAGTGCAGTAATAGCAATTGGAATATTATGCTGATATTGATGTAACATTGATTATTTTATGTGTTTTTGGTTGTTTTATTTTTCTTTGTGTATTGTAATTGTTTATAAAGCATTAATAAACATGACATTATTTGAAAAAAGTTATGTTTTAAAACTACATAACCTATACTACTAAAATCACAGGGGTGAGGGTAAGGGGGTGGCACAGTCTGTGCCGCCCCCTTACCCTCACCCCTGTGCTTTTAGTCGCACAGTGGTGAGGTGGCAGACACACAGGATGAGGGTAAGGGGCAGCAAAGGGTTGAGGTGGCAAGCACACAGGGTAAGGGTAAAGGGCAGTACAGGGTTGAGATGACAAGCACACAAGGGGAGGTGCCAGTAAAAAGGGGCAGGGTAGAGCGGCAGCACAGAGGTGAGGTGGCAAGTACACAGGGTTAGGCTAAGGGGGAAGCACAGGGGTGATGTGGCAGGCACACAGATTGAGGTTAAGGGGGCAGCACAGAGGTGAGGTGGTAGACACACAGTGAGGTGGCAGGCACACAGAGTGAGGCTAAGGGGGCAGCACAGTGGTGAGGTGGCAGGTATGCAGGGTGAGGCTAAGAAGGCAGCACAGGGGTGAGGTGGCAGGCACATCAGGTGAGGCTAAGGGGGCAGCACAAGGGTGAGGTAGCAGGCACACTGGTGAGGTGGCAGATGGGGTGACGGTAAGGGGCAGCACAGGGGGTGGCAGTCACAGGGTGAAGTACAAATGATAAGGGTAAAGGGGCAGCACAGGGGTGAGGTGTCAGGCACATAGGGTAAGGTAGCAGGCACACAGGGTGAGGGGACAGCACAGGGGATGCATCATGCATCAGTCACATAGGTTGAGGGGACAAGCACACATGGTGAGAGTAAGGGAGAAGGCAGGCACACAGGGTGAGGTGGCAGGCACACTGGTGTTTCAAAAGCATCCAATAATGACAAACACTGTATGTTAGTTCCAAATAGCCATGTTGTGCAAACACAGGTAAACCAAAACCACACCCCCATCACAGGTAACTGCACCTTATAAACACTTACATGGCACCACTAAGTGGCGCTACAATATAAAACTAACAATACACTACTAACATCTCCCTTTATTAATATTTTAAACTATAAATTAAATCTATAGATTAAGTCTGTCAGGCAGGGGCGTTTCTAGAGAGGAGGGGGCCCGTGTGCAGTCTCCAACACAGGCCCCCTCCTCTCTGTCCGACGGCCGGCAGCTCACTGAGTTGTGCACGGCCAGTGCCGGATTTATATACTCTGGGCACTAGAGTGCACCCAGAGTCTATAGCGTATGCGCAGGTCACCGGGAAAATGGCCACGGTAGCCATTTTCCCTGTAGTGCTTATGCACAAATGACGGGAAAATGGCCGTGGCGGACATTTTCCCGTCATTTTTACAGCGTGACCCCTGAGCCGGCGTGGGACTCCAGAGAGGTAAGTAATACTATGGGTGCAGGGTGTGCGGTGCGGGGCCCCCCTAGACCCAGGGGCCCGTGTGCCCCACACACCCTGCACCAATTATAGATACGCCCTGCTGTCAGGTGGCCGTGACTGACATCCACTTTGAGTATAGACAGGATTTTGTTGGGCCGGCTTTGAATGTTGTTGGGCAAAAGTCTGTATAACTCTAGCTGGTGATAACGATGGGCTGCCATCTGGTATGCTTGCATGTTCCATATTCTAATTTTCTCCATATTTTTCTGATATCATGACCTGAGGTTTTCAAATTCCTGACCCATCATTGGCATAACCGGTTCCATATTCAGGCCAGGAACAGAATGCCCAACATTTTCATGTAGAATTTACCGCTCTGCTACTTGCAAATCCACGCGATTGCGTCTGTAGTACCTTCCACATCCACAAGATATGAGCATGGTACAAACTTTTGAACACAAGAAACAAGTCTCCAACAGCCTGTGCGATCTCTAGGAAGGGGCTTCATATGAATTGGCTAACCAATAATAAGTTCAGGCAACTCCTTAGCAAATTTATCATATTCCAATTTAGAATCTGCTTCCTCTGCTGTAGCCTCTCTGACACACCTTGTACTACACTGGGATAAAGTAAAGTACTGGCTACTAACAAAGATGTTGAGTCTCCTTAACATAAGACGCTGTGCAGGACTAATCCCCATGCCCTTGGTGTATTCCTCCAATGTAATATGGCCTTCCATGGGTCTGTATTATCACTGCTAGCTTTGTTGCACAGATTCCTCACTATCTTAACTGATGATTCAGCCTTACCATTTTATTTTGGGTAACAAGGAGATGAGGTAACATGCTCAAACTCCCATTCAGAGGAAAATAGTCTAAATTGTTCACATGCAAATTGTAGTCCATTGTCTGAGATTACGCTTTCAGGCTGGCCATAATGCTGAAATTGTGGCTTATAATGCTTTATTGTAGTCTCTGACGATAAATCTGGAAGAAGCTCAATTTCCCCAAAATGAGAATAATGGTCCACTATTAACAGAAATTATTTGCCTGCATAATTAAATAGCATAATTTAATAGATCCAGTTTAATAATTTGCCATGAACGTAATGGTATCTCTTGTGATATCATAGTTTCTTTCTGTTGTGTATTTGCATATTTATTACATGTTGAGCAGTTGCCAACACCATGTTTCAAAAGCATCCAATAATGACAAGCACTGCATGCTAGTTCCAAATAGTCATTTTTACAAACACAGGTAAAACAAAACCACACCCCCATCACAGGTAGCTGCACCTTATAAACACTTACATGGCACCACTAACAGGGTGAGGGTAAGGGCAGCACATGGGTGAGGTGGCAGGCACACAGTGGGAGGGTAACATCAGATGCCCAGTCTGGCGCCAGCCCCTCCCACTACCTAGGGCCTTCAGGGTTCCGGACATCCCACCGATAATGATGCTAGCTATGGTGGCTTCTCCCCATCCCTGCCCCAATCTACTGCTATTAGCCCTGTGGCAGCAGCTACCTCCCCATGATATTGCGTGACTACCCAGTCCCACACTCCCCACCAACCCCTGGATGGTCTGGAGCGAAGGTGGAGGCGGAGCAGTGGGCGGCTAGGAGGGAGCATATTCAGCCAGTAAACACTCGGCAAGATGTCCAGCAGAGGACACTGACTTCAGTGGGGGAAGCGGAGGAGGAAGACAGTACTGCAGGTGAGTATTATTAATTAAGCTAATTGGAAACTTCCAATTGCATAACTAGTCATTTGGGAGAAGGTGTCCAATTTTTACTTAAACTTACAAATTAAGGAAAAATTTTATTTGGTCCGGAGGTGCTCAAAAAATTTTTGAGCACCACATGAAAAAAAATAAAAAGCACGCAATTGCAATTGGATAGGAAAAACCTTGTGGCTGCAGGAGAAAACCTGCACCATGGGGTTTTTAAAAATTACACCTGCAATTGGAAATGCTCCTTAGTGTTCAAAAGTTTCATTAAAGTACATGTTATATATAAAGTGGTCACTAGATGGCAGTAGGAACTTACAAGATGCACTAAACCAGTTTCCTAATACAAACTAGCAATTTTAATACTTTGTCTAATCTAGAAACATCAATAATTTGTATGAAAATAAAATAATAAAATCCTTATAATATATATTTTTGACTGCCACAAAAAACTTATTATAATAATAATAATGATATTACATTTATATTTACTCACATCTGTCTTGGAACGTTTAATAGAGTATTAATAATGTTCCAATGTTGTGATAGAAGCACAGTGTAAAAACATACATTCAAGTGTTTAGAAAATGCTTTCAATCTGCGTTTCTTAAGCATGCGTTTGAGGCAAACTTGTTATCTTGCTGTAAGAGCTACTAAGGGAATGTAGCCGGCAACCCGGCGATCGGGATGCCAGCGGTCAGAATCCCGGTGCCAAAATCCTGGGAGCAATCAGAATCCCAGCTCCAGAATCCCGACCATTGACATCCCAATGGTAAGTATTAGGGTTAGGGTAAGGGTTAGGCACTGGGGGAGGGTCAGGGTAAGACTGCAGGGAGGGAGGGTTAGGGTTAAGCTGCAGAGGGGGAGGGTTAGGCTGTGAGAAAAGGGGGTTAGGATTAGGGGGAGGGTTAGGGTACCTGCAGGCGTCTTGACTGCCGTACCCAACCCCTACTAAGCAGCATCTCATTCAGTTTACAATATTCTCTATTAAGATTTATAAACAATTTTTAACTTCCTTGACATGGCTCAGACTCACAGAAATGAGAACAAGAAGCAATAGAAAGCAATACTGCAGAACATTGCAAGTTAAGTGCATAAAAAATTGCAAATATGTACTGTCACTTAGTATAATGATTTTTATTTGTACTTGCGTTCAGTTGTTGAGAAATTTGTTGGGTCTCTGTGCTAGGTGTGGGGGTGTGGCCACTAATCCCCAGAAAGCACTGCCCCCATTGCCCGTTTCAGCAGTATCTGCATAGATTAGCCTTTAATGGATTTTAACAATCAGCGGGAATCATTGATAGTTGAGCCGGTATACAATCGGGAAGCCGGCGGACCTAATCCCGACAGCCGGCTTCCCGACTGATTTATCCCAGCGAGGGTTAAATGACCGGAGTCTACATGTAGACACCTGTCATTTTACCGACACCAGGAGACCGGCACCCAGCATCCTGATCGAAGTGATGCCAGGCGCCGCTGCGGACAGCTGTTGGGGGGGGAGGGTTAGGTTTAGGGCTCCTGGGGGGGGACTTAGGGTTAGGCCCCCCCTGGAGTTTAGGGTTAGGCTAGGGGTAGGGAGGGTTAGGCGTCCCCGGGGGGGTCTTAGGGTTAGGCACCCCCCAGGGGACTTAGGTTTAGGCAGTGGGGAAGGGGAGTTAGGTTTAGGTACTTAGAGGGGGGGATTAGGGTTAGGTACTGGGTGGGGGAAGGTTAGGGTTAGGCACCCCTAAGGGATGGTTAGGGGGCAGAATTAGGTTAGTAAGTACTTACCTGGGACGATTGGGATTTTCAGCCTGTTCGGGCAGCTGCTTTCGGGGTTTGAACCGCCAGCCAGGGGTCCGGCGGTAAATCATACCGATTCCATTGAGCCATAGATGGCCCCCGTTCATGCATGCACAGACCAAAGCTGCATATGCGCAGACCATCGCCATCGGACCTCTGACATTGGTATCAGACCATAGATAGTTGATGGGCATCCCTACTTTAGCAACCCTACTTAGATTCAAAACCGATTTTAAATACAGGATACAAATGAGAACTTAGATCATGCAAGCATAACAAACGAAAAGACACAGCATGCATGTGAATGAATTGCAGGTCAGAAATGCAGCGTGTATATTTTTTGTGTAGTTTTTAACTTTTAAGTGGCTCCTCTGGCAAATGAAATCCATATGTTAGAAATTCTATGTTTGCGCAATGCCATAACATATTTGAGACTGAAATTATTAAAAGTAAGTGAAACTTGGTTGTCACATGCTATTCAAACATGTGAAATAATCCACCATGTAGCATTTTCGATTAACTTCATTCAAACCTGCCAATATTCAACGTGAAAAAGAAATATTGACTAATCCTAATCTGTTAGAATTCTGAAGAAACTACTGTAAGAGTAAAGAAACGCATCATGTGGGTGTTACAAGTGGATATATTTGTATTAATGCAGGTAGACTGGATAAAAAAAGTTACAACAACATACGGTGATTTGATTTGACTTGTAAAAGGGTGTTTACCCTGATGCAGAAAGTCTCACTACCTGCCAGCTACTTGTTCTCAGCTTCACACTTATGGAAGTATTTTGAGACTTTCTGAAATGTTATTGACGTTGAGAAAAGTTGTTCAATGATAGAAGAAACTACAGAAGTGACCTTGATAATCTTCTACATCTTGCAGAAAGCTAGAAGACTTTGGGATGTTGTTTCCTATAGAGTCGCAGGTAAGATTAAAGGGGATATTCAATTACCTGCGGTATTTACTGCGCAAGGAAAGCTCCTGGGTTTAATGCCCAGAGCTATTCAATTATTTGTCAATTTTCCCACACAGCAAACCCGCAGGCAGCGCTTGCTAATCCATAGATTTTAGTGCTGAAATCTATGGGTCTACCCGTGTGTTAAGTCCCAGAGGGTGCATTTTAATTAGAGATGTGCAGGCTCGGATCGGTTTAGATTTTCCCGCCAAATTCAAACTTTTGTCCATGAAAGATGATGTTTCTGCATGAAAGATGGCGGGAAAAATCGGAATTTGCCAGTAAAATCCATACCAATCTGAGCATATACATCTAATTTTAATACAGCTTTTTCCTCGCAGCTCCTAAGACTGCAAGGAAAAATCCACGTTAAGTGCTCCCTCTGGGGCTTAACACACAGAGATGCTGCACTAATTGAAGAGGTCCACACAGACAATTAGCCACTAGATTTAATTGAATCTGCCCCTAAGGCAGAGGTTCCCAAACATGGCACTCAAGGCTCTCCAACAGTTCAGGTTTTAGAGATATCCATGGTTGTGCACAGATGACTTAGGGCCTGATTCAGAGCCGAACGCTCTGACCAGAGCGCTCGCTCTGAATCAGGGCCCTCCTCCATGAAAATGGAGCGGCCTCCTGGCCGCTCGCATAGCTGTGGGTGACCACCCACAGCATATGCGAGCGTCCATGATGATGGTCGCGATGGTCAAGACCATCGCGACCATCGGGCTTGCGATGGAGACCCTGCGGTAGGGTCTCGCTGCCGCAAGCCCTGGAGTGATTTTGGCTCTATCAGAGCCAGAATCACTCCCACTGACATCACTAGTGATGTCAGTGGGGCCGGCTTCAGACGGTAGGCGTTCCCATGGGAACGCTTCCGTCTGGCAGGCACGCCCCCGGCATGCCCACCAAAGGGGGCGTGCTGTCAATCAACATCGACAGCACGCCCCCTTTGGTGTGAGACTCGGAGCGATGGAGAGCCCGTCGCTCGCCGGGTCTCGTGCATGCACACGACGGAGCTCCCTCCGTCGTGTTCATGCGCAGTGGGGGAACATTGACCCACTTGCGAGCGTCCTGCGCTCGCGAGCGGGTCTGAATTAATTAGTACCTCAGTCAATTTGATGTAACCACCTGTGCTCAACCGTGGATATCTCTAAAACCTGAACTGTTGTGGAGCCTTGAGGATTGCTATTGGGAACCTCTGCCCTAAGCTCAAATTTGAGGATAAGAAATGGTTAGCTACTTTTACTTTTGTGAACGCCAGAGCAATTTATAGTGTCTGACAAATGACTGAAAGATAACCTAATGGTCAAATAATGTATGTTTCAGACAACTTTACTTGTATTTTGAATATGTCATTCTCTGGGTCGTTAGCTATTGTTCCTGACTTTGTAGGGTTTTTTCCTCTCTTGTTCCCACCTTCCCAACTCCCTCCCAATCTTCATCCCATCCTTCACTCTTCCTCATCTTCCCGACCTCCCATCTCTCTCTCTCATTTTTCTACCATTTTGCTCCCCCCTTTCAACTATCTTCCTTTCTCCCATCTCTCCCCCTATTCCTCCTATCTCTCTTCCCAATTCTCTCTTTCCATCTTCCTCCTTTCACTCTTTCCCCCTCTTCATCCCATTTCTCTTTTTGTCACCTCTCTCCCTCATCCTCCCATTTTTCTCTCTTCCTCCCATTTCTCTCTCCCGCTCCCATATCCCTCTCCCCCCCTTTTCCGACCATCCCTCTCTTCCTCCAATCTCTCTCTTCTTATCTTCTTACCATCTCTATTTATCCCAACTCTGTTTCATCTTTCTTATATTTCATCTCATATGTCTTACATTTCTCTTCCTCCTGTCTAGGGGAGAAGAAAGGATGCTAAATATTGAACCATTATTACAATCATTCTGCTACAATTGCAATAATATGCTTTAATTAAATAAACTGTATATAGCAACATTCTAATCTATAACTATCTGCTTGCACTAACAGGATACTAATTTTGATAACACATATACAAATAAGTTTGTGAATGTGCAGTGCATAGGTAGAGTAGACACACTCTAACAGTCTGGTTGCAAACTGTAATCTCTGACTAAAGTTCTTGTGGAATTTCAGGGCACAGAACCATATATAAGTAGCACTGCACAGTCAGCTTGTTCATTTCCTTCATAAACTCATTATGTAGCTCAACAGAGGCCACTGGAGAGCCATGATCTTCTACGACTACAAGAGTGGTCTGTGACAGGAGAGTTTTGACCGACTGCAAGCTGCTTGTGGGAAGGAAGCACCATCTCGAACCACTGTGTTTGAGCGATAATCAGAATTTCGGCCTGGCAGATGGTTCCTGGAAGACGAGAAGCGCTGTGTCTGCCATCACAAAGGATAACATTGCTGCCATGTGGGCCATAGTTCAGGTGGATGCCAAGGTGACTGTGGCCCAGTTAGAGAAGGAGGCATCTCATCAGGATCCATTCACTTGATACTCCATGAAAAGCTTGGCCTGAGCAAGGTTTCTGACTCATGAGCAGAAGGAGGCTCAGGTGACTTGGTGCCGCAACATGTTGGCCAGGTTTTATGGCGGTTGCTCAAACTCTGTCTGAGAGATCATCAGTAGCGATGAATCCTAGATGTACAGTTTTGACCCGAGATCAAACAGTCAATCCTGTAGACCCCAGTTGGAGCGCAGCATGGCCAAGCCAATGGTGGCTGTTTTTGTGTCCAAGACTGGTCATATAGCTACCATACCACTCGTGCAGCAGTGCACCGTAACTGCCGCAAGTGCTGGAAGCCATTTCCAGGTGCCGTCATAGAACTCATGTTCATGGTGCCCTTCTCCATCACAACAATGCACCTGCCCACGAGTCCAGGACAGTGGTGGATTTTCTGGCCCATGAATGCATCCAGGAGCCTGGTCATCTGCCGTTCAGTCCAGACCTGGCCCCCTGTGACTTTTTAGTGTTCCCACAAATCAAGCACAGGATGTGTGGGATTCGTTTTGATCACCAGAAGCTGCAGTGGAGACCATTATGCAGCATGTAGAAGACATACCTGCTTTGGACTGGTCCAGTTGCTTCACCAAGTGGTTTGAGCTCATGCAACTTTGCATAGACTCCTGGTGAATACTTGAAAAAATAAAATTTTCACTTTGTAAATATAATACTTTCTGGGTCTGATTCAGCAGCGGATGCAACTACAACACACATCACACACATTTGCGAATAACCACGTATATACGGACTGTAGCGCGGCACAACCTATAAATCGCACTAGCATATGCATTTGCAAATGCACAACAGACAAACACACCCCACTGACAAGCTCATCTAAATACTTGTAGAACCGTGCGCACATAGCTTATCGCACATCACTTGAAAAAAACAGTGTACAGAAAATCAGCTACAGCTAGAAGCAGTATTGGTGTTCAGGCCTTAAAGTCTGATGCTGTTAACCTATGCACACATAATTTTCTCTAGTGATACCTTTTAATTAATCAATGAACTTGTTAATACTAAAAAGGCACATTTATTTAACCTTTAACTAGTGTTTTATCTATTTTAATTAGGCGTGTACATTGTGTGATTATAGATTGACATTTTACTATATACTAAGGCCCTCATTCAGAGCCGTACGCTCTGAGCAGAGCGCACGCTCTGAATGAGGGCCGCCCTCCATGAAAATGGAGTGTCCTTCTGGACGCTTGTATAGCTGTGGGTCACCACCCACAGCCTATACGAGCATGCATTTTGATGGCCGCGATGGTCTTGACCATCGCGACCATCGAAACTGCGAGCCGGAGCCTGCGGTTGAGGTTTTCAACCGCAAGCTCCGGAGTGATTTTGGCTCTATCAGAGCCAAAATCACTCCCACTGACATCACTAGTGATGTCAGTGGGCCGGCTTCTGACGGGAGGCGTTCCCGTGGGAACGCCCCCATCAGGGAGGCACGCCCCCGGCACGCACCACCAAAGGGGGCGTGCTGTCAATCAACATCGACAGCACGCCCCCTTTGATCAGTCACAACGAGCGAAGGACTTTCCTTCGCTTGTCGCGTCTGGCGCATGCGCACGACGGAGCTCCCTCCGTCGTGCGCATGCTCAGTGAAGAACATCGACCCACTTGCGAGCGGACAGCCGCTCGCGAGTGTGTCTGAATCAGGCCCTAAGATAGTTCCTTAGGCACAAAGAAGAACAGTGTTAGACCTGGCTCATGGTCACATAACTGCAGGATGTCTAGGGGTCGAAAAAAACCCTGAGAAAATGTTGCAGCGGTTTTTATGGGTCCAACCGTCCATGAAGAAGTATGACTACTGTGCATCCTGCCCTGAGTGTCAGCCCCATGCTTGCAGGCCACGTTATAGAAGTCTGCTTGTCCTATTGCCCACTATTGAGGTCCCGTTTCAGAGATTAGCTATGGATTTGGTTGGACCTCTCAAAACCTACCCAGGGTCATAAGTATATTTTTGTGATAATGAATTATGCTAACAGATACCCGGTAAGGATATCATTGTGTATACGTCAATCAATGGGAATATCCTAGGAAATCCTAATGGATCAGGGTACCCCATTTATGTCAGGAATCATTAAAGAGTTGTACTGTCTGTTTAAGGTTACTCGTCTAAGGACCTCCATGTATTACCCTCAGGCTGATGGTTTAAGTGGAGAGATTTAACACAACTTTAAAGAAAGTGGTAAATAAAGATGGGAAATATTGTGATTATTGTTACCCTGTTTATTGCTGGCTATTAGAGAGATTCCACAACTTTCCATGAGGTTCCCGCCATTTGATTCGCTGTATGGGAGACACCCAAGGGGATTGATGGATATTGCAAAAGAGACATTGGAGGTGCAACCCAATCCTTATAAAACTTATTGAGCATGTTTCTCAGATGCAGGAAAGAATAGCTGCAGTGGTGCCGATAGTGAGACAGCACTTGGAACAAGCACAACAAAGGGTGTACAATCGTATTGCCCAATCACGCACTTTGCTCCTGGGGACAGAGTGCTTATTTTGGTACCATGGTAGAAAGTAAACTTTGGCCAAGTGGCAAGGACCATTTTAAATCATAAATAAATGAGTTAAGTTGTTCATAAAGGGTACCAGCCTAGGAAAAGAAAGCCAGAACAGATCTACCATGTAAATCTTCTAAAACCTTGGAAGGATAGAGTAGCTCTGTCAGCCACCCCAATCCCTCCGGTAACCACAGTACCTTTTGGGTCCCATAGTAACAGTAGCCAAAGCCCTCTCAACTGTCCAACAGAATGAGGCTAAAGAATTTCTCGTAAGAAAAAGATTTGTTTTCCTGGTAAAACAGATGGCATAATCTCTGAAGCAGGGGTTAAGGTTAACCTAATGCCCTAGAGAACACTAGAGCCCAACAGGTATCATTGTTTAAAGATATTTTAAAAAATTTTGGAATTAGATATAATGGAAGAGTCACATAGAGAGTGGTTTAGTCCCATTGTACTCATTTAGAAACCAACGGGGGCTTACTTTTCAGAAAAGATTTCCGGAATTTGAATAGTGTCTTGTGTGGATCAACTTATAGAAAGCTTGGGAACAGCACAGTACTTTACCACTCTAGGCATAACCAAGGGATACTGGCAAATTCTGTTGACAGACAAAGCAAAATAATAGATAGCTTTTTCTGCACTGGAGGGTCTTTTCCAAAATAAGATGTTGCCATTTGGGTTATATGGGGCACGCGCCACCTTTCTGAGGATGATGGATATAATTGTAAGGCCCCATACACAGTATACTGCTGCTTATCTCAATGATGTACTATCATCTATAGTTCTCACTGGCAGTCTTCCTTACCCAGGGTACAAGCAGTGTTAGACTTCATCCTTGAAGCAGGATTGTCAGCCAACCCAAAAAACTGTTGCATAGAGGTGGAATAGGTGAAATATCTTAGATACACCATAGGCAGAGCTTAGATAAAGCTACAACTTAATAAAATTGCGGCAATAGAAATTTGACTACAACCCTAAATAAGAAGCATGTGAGAGCTTTCCTAGGAATCAGAGGGTATTATAGAAGATTTATATCCAATATTAGCACCATTAAAGTCCCTTTAACTGACCTTACCAAGGGAACACAGTCAGTTGTGGTTAAATGGAATCCTGAGGCAGAAAAGACTTTTCAGGGGTAGAAGGTAGCATTGTGCACCCAACCAGTTTTAATGGCACCTGACTTAAAAAATTAATTTGTTGTGCAGATGGATGCATCAGATGTAGAGATAGATGCTGTACTGTTTCAAAGCAAAGATGTACATTTGAGAAACTATACCACTGTTGAAAAAGAAGCATAGGCAATTAAATAGTCATTAGAAACACTCAGACTGAATGCCTGTTGAGAGACACTGTTTTTGTTTGATCATATATAAGTGCACTGCTAATTGCTGATTTGTTTGTGAATTTGACAATAGGTCCTTCCACATGGAGAGAGGCAACTTTGTGTTCATTAGAGCAAGACATGCTAGGATTCAATTGGTTGTTTTGTTTATTTTGTGCTGCCAAATAAAACTAGCTGTGGATACTTGTACCAAGGCACTCGGCTGGTGTACTATTGATTGGATGCTGTAGAAGAAGTGCTGCCATTTATCCCCTGGTTAAATGGATACACGTGTATATATATATATATATATATATATGCACACGCACGCATTACCTTTATAATATTATAATATATAATGTGTGCAGTCATTGCTGTGTGGTAAGTTGGCTCCATAGGGAATTATGTGCTCGATTGATTGAAAAAGTCACCACTATTAATGACATATGGACCCTGCTATCCTTTTCCTTATGCTTAATTTAATTTTTCTACTAATGTACTGCCCACTGGAAAAATTCAGGAAGAATACTAATTTCTCATCACATTTTCAGTAATGTAACTTTCTGAACATTGTATAAGCCTTATGATGCCATGCAATATCAAGAAGACTTTTGCATAATCTACATCTCTAAACATATTTAAATAATTCATCCTACAAAATTGTCTAGAAGTATTTACATTTTACCTACATTAAAAAACCCAAGTGAGCTTTTAACCCTTTATTTGCGAACACCCAATCTCTCCTTAGAGCAATGGATCAATGAGTTGTCAATGAGTCAGTCTGACACAGAAAGTCTGCTCATATCGTGTGATTCTGAAAACATGGCTGTTATGTCAGAAATTAAAAAGAAAAAAAAATACAGTAAAGAAGATAAGTAGATTATACTTCGTAGACACGTGGCAAGTGTGCCACCAGGTAGATCTGCACAGATTGTATTATAATGTCCCTTCAAGAGTATTCCAAAGTTCACAACTATACTGTGTGATAACATAGGGGGCGGTTCCTAGAACTATGATTCAGAGTCACTCTGATGCAGTGACTGTAGGCAATGATGATCACTTACAGTAGTGATATATATTGTATCACCAGTATTCCCAGCTCACAGACAGTAATCCTTTAGTAACTCAGCTATGCCATATCATTGAGTGATATTACTAAATTTGTTAACATTGCACAAGCTTGGTATTTGCATAACTAACTATGCTTTACTAGAACATCAAAAGCTGTATTACTGTAACTGTGGTATATGACTATACTGGAAGTTGTGTCTGGCATAGCCTCGGTTTTTATTCTACTTTTTTCTGTCTCTCTCATATATCCCATTAGACCCGGATTAAAGTGCGGCTAGGCGGCTAAGTCTGACTAGGCTATTTTAGCGTAGCGCCGTGCCCGATTTCAAATTTTCAAAATGCGCCCTGCTTTATGGCGGCGTCCTGCTGACACAGCCTGCTGGGTTATGTTCCCACCCACAGACTGCTCTGTCCCACAGGGTTAGAAAACTTGTGGTGCAAGACTCACCGCCGGTGAATAGATTCCATGCTCATGTAAATCTATTCTCAGTGATGTGAGAGCTTGAGGGCAGTCCAGCATGTCTGTAAGTGCTAGGCACACCCCCAACAGTGATGAAAAGGTGGCTCATCTTAAGGATATGCTCCCTTTTCTCATGACCACACCCCCTTTCTGGGCGCGCACAAGAGTGTCCTTTTTACGGTCTGGCGCCCTGTCCCACACCAGACCTAGAATTAACACTTTTTAAGGTCCCCAGTGTATCTATCTTGTGAGGGGTCCTTGCTGATAAAATTGGCAATATGATATCCTGGTGCAGTTAGAAAAAAGTCTTAAGCACTAGCCTGGCATGGTCACATCGTTTGCAACCACCCCAAGCTGTGCGTTAACTGACATGGTCGCAAACAATGTGATCAATGTGATCAGTCAGAAATGCACACTGGGCTGCTGCCATAAGATAATCTTACAGCAGCTACCAATGGCAGATGGACTCCTGGCCCCTCTGCATCACCGCAACCCCCCCCCCAGTGTCTGACGTGCTGCCGATCACTGCTGATCGGGCAGCACGTCAGGATCCCCTGCCCGGCGGCTGCATAGAGGAGCAGCTGCTGGAGAAATGTAAATGAAGTAGCTCACAGCCCTCCAGTGTAAACCTGGCATCTGCTCACAGTAGTGGCCACTGGGGAAATGCAAAGTTGTGATGGTCCAATATATCGATGACCAATATGGTAAAAATCGATTTACAAAAAATTTTTTTTTTAGAAAATTGTGTTTGATAAGTTATAAATAGATGTTCTTGACCTAATTCAATCATACAAAAAAATGACAATTTCAGCATTTTTTTAGAAAAAGTATTAGCCGGTCAAGTGGTTAAACATACTGTAGTGCCCCCAGTTCACATGGGTGTGTTATATATTTTCAACATTCATAATATCAACTTGGTCATAATGTCAACATGTCGGCATGTTCACAATGTTGACATTGACCAGGTCGATATTCATCATGTCAACACTGACAGGGATGGGTTGGGATGGAAGACCAGCCCGGGAAATTTTGGAAAGCAGCCCTAATGGAGGCCGGGTCTGTTGAGGGGTTGGGGTAAAAAGAAACACATTGGCTCCCACAGGGGCAAAACAAATATTGGCCCGCACAGTAAAATAGAAAATACAATGGCCCCTACAGGGAAAAACAACAAACACATTGCCCCCACAAGAAAAAATAACACACATTGGTCCATGATAAGAAAATATAACAAACACATTGGCCCCCACAGGAAAAAGAAAACCACAATGCCACCCAGTACATAATATGCCACTTAGTGCCCACTAAGTACATAATATGTAGTACACAATATGCAACTCAGTGTCCCCAAATAAACTACACAAAATGGCACACATCCCCCCAGTCCACAATATACAACATAATGTCCCCCAATACATAATATGCCACTCTGCCCTTCCTGTACATAATATACTGTATCACACAATGTCCCCCAGTACATATGCCACTCAGTGCACTCTCAGTACACAATATACTGTACCACACAATGCCTCCTAAGTACATAATATTCCACTCGGTGACCCCTGTACACAATAACACAATATGCCACTCAGTGTTCCCACAGTACACAATATGATACACATTGCCCCACCAAGTACACAATATACCACACAATGCCCCACCTGTACATAATATGCCATCCAGTGCCCCTTGTAGATAATATGCCACACAATGCTCCCCAGCAGTACGTAATATGACATACAATATAGCCTTTTCACTTCTTTCTTACTTCATTATCTAGCTCTTTTTGTTTTATTTCTTCACTGACCCAGCTGTTCATCTTCCCGCAGGCTCCTTCTGATCCTCCACACGGGCTCCATCCTCTCTTTACAGCACGCAAACAGGGCCGGTTTGAGCCTAATTTTTTAGTAAGCGTATATGGATTTTAGTGCCCCTTTGTGGACCTCTATTTTAGCTTACTCACCCCCCCTCAGCACACGGAGCCCCTCACAGCACACATACTGACACAGTTACTGCCCACCTCACAGCACTGACCCGCCTCACAGCACCACTTACTACCCCCCTCACAGCACCACATACTGCCCCATTCACTGCTCACCTCATAGTACATAATACTGACCCTTAATTGCCTGCCTCGCAGCACCCATCTCAGTATAGCACCCCACACCATTACAGTAAAGAAACCCTCACAGCCCCCCTCTCAGTGCAGCATCCCTCTCCCCTCACAGCATAGCACCTATCACAGTACAGCACCTCTCTTCAGTCACAGCACCCCTCTCAGCACAACACCCCTCTCCACATAGCATGCTTTTCCCCTCACAGTACAGCACCCCTCTCCATATAGCACCCTTCTCCCCTCACAGCACTGCATCCCTCTACCCGCTTAGCACTGCAACCCTCACATTACCCCTCTTAGCATAGCACTCTTCACAGCACCTCTCTCCACATAGCAACCTTCTCCCCTGTCCATATACAAGGGTTGTTCAAAAAGTAATGCCTAAATGCTCACAACTCAAATTTTATTATAGATACAGATTATCTCGTAGCACCCCTCTCCCGTCACAGTACCCCTCTCCACATAGCACCCCTTTCAGCATAGCACCCCTCAACTATAATAAGAACACCTACCTTATGCACTTGTGACACACTTAGTGCCAGCCATGGCTACCCCTGATCTTCCCAGCTCCTGCTCTGAACATGACAGGTGGCTGCTGGAGACGGAGCTGTAAGCTGCCACTCACCAGCTCCGTAAAGACCCATGGGAGCTGCTGCTGTGGCTGGGCATGTGCAGCAGCCCTCCTGCTGCCATTTTAAATTGTACTTATGAAGAAACTTCTGCGCTGACGCAGAAGCTTCTGACCGCTGCCCATCAGGGGGGCCGTCTGTCAGTGCATACCGGCCCGGCGGGGGAGAGGGAACCGGCCCAGCAGGAACTTTCCTGTTTTCCCGTTGGCCCAATCCGCCCCTGAACACTGATGAAATGTTAACATTATTGGAATGTTAACAAAACGTCCATGGTGGTCTAGCGGTGACTTACCTGGCACTGCAGGTACAGAGGCTTCAGCGATGTCTTTCAGGTCTTGCAGTCATATTCAGCAGCACTTGCAGCAGTAAGTATGCCTAACCCTCTTCTCAGTGCCTAACTCTAACTTCCCATCCCACAGCCTAACCCTAACCTCCACTTCTGCAGCCTGACCCTTACCTCCCCTCCCGCAGCCTATCCCTAATCTCCACTTCTGCAGCCTGACCCTAACCTCCCCTCCGGCAGCCTAACTCTAACCTCCCATCCTGTAGCATAACCTTTACACTGTATCATCAATGCTATAGTGGGGGCAATAATGCTACCATCCGCTGGTGTATTTACCACTATCACGTCTGGTGTACTACAATGCCCAGTGATACCCTAAGCTCCATGCTACTCATATATATATATATATATATATATGTACAAAAAGGGGCCCCATATCGTGCATAAAAGTAAAACCAGTTTATTGTAATCCAAACAGCACTTAGCAAGGGTATGCATACCAAAGCAAGCGGTTATAACCACCATGAGTATAACACATATAGCATACTGTATAGTGGAGGTATTCACCCAGCCGATAATCCAAACGTCTTCAGAAACTCCTCCAGGAACACCATCTCCACACAGTCAGATCGCCAAGCCACATCCCTACGCGTTTCGTCATCGGACTTCATCAGGAGGCTGGCTAGGCAATCTGTAGAGCGCATTTAAATAGTGCTAATAAGCCAATACATTCCTCGATCCCCATCTCAAAGAAGCTGCTGCGGTTTGTTAATTAAGATTATGCAAATATCGCAAGTGACTCTTATACAAATTACCAGCTCATGCTGATCTTTACAATAAAATCATGTCGTTCTCATAACAAATCAGACATAGCACATTTACAATTGACAAGCCGGCTATAACAGATACAGATATAATGTATACAATGTATCAATATATTTACAGCAAATCACAAAGTGCTATTAATTTACAATAACCTATTTGCACCTAGCAAGTAAAATGTTTATACATAACAATATATTTACACAGGTACAGGTTGAGTCTCCCATATCCAAATATTCCGAAATACAGAATTTTTTTGGCATGACTGAGATAATGAAACCTTTGATTTTTGATGGTTCAATTTACACAATGTTTGTCTAAGGCACAAATTATTAAAAGTATTGTATAAAATTACATTCAGGCTGTGTGTATAGGGTGTATATGAAACATAAATGAATTTAATTTCTGTACACAATCTTTGCTTGAGCCACAAAATTATTGAAAATATTGTATAAAATGACCTACAGGCTGTGTGTATAAGGTCTATATAACACATAAATGCATTCTGTGTGTATATTTGGGTCCCATTCACAAAATATTTCATTATGATATGCAATTATTCCAAAAGTTCGGAATATTCCGTTATCCAAAATACCCCTGGTCCCAAGCATTTTGGATATGGGAGACTCAACCTGTACCAAATATTTATACCAACATCCTTAAAAATCATCATAAAAATATACTTATTTTTGAAAATCTCAAAATGCTATATTTATACAGTGCTATAAATTAAGTTGACCACCACATTAATATAATGGACTGTTAGTAGGCAATCCATACATAAATTTATATATATAAAAATTATTAACATTTTAAAAGTTCAGTAGCATATAATTAAAATTCCTATCAGAAATTGAACCTTTACATTATATAAATCTATAGAACACAGACAAATTGTAAATAAACATTAATAATAATAAGTACAAAACTATATACACTGTAAAAAAGGTGGAAAGAACAAACTATAGACATACATAGGGATAATAGAATACAGTATATGAAGGACATCTGTATCACTCAGAAAAAGGTATAATTTTAACCCTTTAAAAATGGGGTGATCTCATCCCTTCGTTTAACCCATAAGGGTACAAGGTATTTAAAGTGATAATTCAGAAGGTTTCATGTTTAGCCAATACATTCTCCCTTTTTATCCAATTTTACATGTTCTATTCCCATAAACCTTAAAACTGCGAGGTTACTGCCTTGATACTGTTTAAAGTGTCTGGGAACACTATGATTATCAATTTTGTTTTTAATGTTCTGCAGGTGCTCAAGAATTCGTAGCTTCAAAGACCTTTTCATTTTACCAATATATTTTTCCACAACCGCAGACTAATAAATAAATTACAAAAGTAGTATTGCAATGAATCAATCCTTTTATTTTAAATTCTTTCCCCTATTCACTCATGGATGATTTTTTCCCCTTTAAACCAGTAAGTAGATCCTTAAAAGAGTTGATGGAAAATAAAAATCTTGTAGTAAAACAAGCTGACAAGGGTGGGGGGTTGTGTTGTTGGATCGCACACACTATGAAGAAGAAATGTATAGATTAAAGAATTAAAGAATATCTGAATGAACTAAGAGAACTTCTAAACTAAGAGAACTCCTAAATAAAGGAGAAAAATTTAAGGTTTACCTGATGAAGAATACCAATATATGTCCAATGAATTTCCATCAGTCTACTGCAGTCAGATTTATGAAAGAATATATCTTGAAAGCAGCCATCCCCACGATCCCTAACACTGCTAGTCCCAATTCAGCCGACTGCGCATGTATGACCTGAGTTCATTTATGCGCACGGCTGCAGGATACTCAGTGCAGAGGCAGCGAAGGGATCTGATCGCATCCCTCTTCGCAACCCCAAACCTACTTACCATAGGAGCTGGCTCCCGAAGGCAAACTTTCATTTTTCGGAGTTTGATGGATGGACCAGTTACTAAAACATGCAAAACATAGTATTTCCGCATGTGTAACAGGTCCGTATCAGATAATGAATAGGCTCCATAAACTGTTACCTGGCAGTCCTTTCAGGTAGAATAAGATTTTGATTTGGTTGTTTTCCTCAAAATGAAAATGAACTAAAAAGAGTTGAGGTTTGCAATAATCTGATGGGCTTATCCCTGTGACACGGACTGCAGTGCAGCTCCAGTACATCGCCACGCTTATTCTGTGTCAGCCTCTTCCTCAGAAGATGAGACATCAAGGTCATTAAAGTTAAATAAAAGGAAATCAGACTAAAACTGGGTTGAAAAAAGTGTCTCAACAAAATGTGACTTCATATTTCTTCACTCATATAAGGGAAGTAATGCTCATGACCTAGAATTTACTGTGCTAGACATAGGGATCATTAACCTCATATACCAAATTCCTATTTCACTACAGATTGTAAAATTGCAAGCAGGGTACTCTTACCTCTCTGTCTGTTAATACCCAGTCTTGTTTTATTGCTGTGTTCTCAATTGCAAATCACAATGAGATATGCTGGTGCTATTTAAATAAATGCTAATAAATAAATCACAATGTCAGCCTATGCACACCAGCATTACATAAAATAGATAACAAATGTATTTGATTATTATCAGCTATTTATATAGCGTGCACCTATTCTGTAGCGCTTTACAGAGAATATAAGAACATGGCTGTGGTCTCCAACCAGAAGCTCGCAAGCTAATTTTGGTAGCTCACCAATCTGCAGTACTGCCGAGTCAACTAGAAGGAAGTGACCTCTGACATGTGCTCTTCCGTGGCATCGACGCCATGGGTGAAGCCACAGGGAAGAATGTCAGGTGATTGCTGCAGCCTCTACAGCAATCACCTGACGTGCTTCCTCATGGTTCCACCAACGGCATGTACGCTAAGGTGGAGCGAGTGACTCCCGTCCAGCCCTGCCTATATCTTTTGCTCCTCTACTGCACGTACCTCCTTGGAGCCGGTAACAGTGAAATGTGCCTCTGCTTAAATTTTATTTACAAACTACAACAATATCACTGCAATAATTAAATGCATTTTTATTTTCTATGAACCATTTTTTTCCCATTTTCATTAAATTACCTTCAATTGTTCGGTTATTAGCCAGATTTCTTTTTCTACAATTTTAGTAGCTATTCAGGAAGTTTCATTTTTCTAAAGTAGCTCACACCTTAATTAACATTGGAGACCACTAATCTATGATCTGCCTTCATCCATCTGTGAAATGTATCAATGATCTTAGTGGCTATGAAAGTGTTTACCCCCTTTGGAATTTTCATGCTATTATCTTACATCATTGTACAGTACTGGATTTATCTGTAAATATTGATAGCTGACCGACACAAAACACTTGGCAATGTCAAATAAAAAAAAAAAACCTAAAACTTTTTCATAATTACAAAACAATAATTGATCACATAAGTATTCACGTACCTTGTTTTATTACTTGGTAGAAGCACCTTTAGCTGCAATAACAGTTGTGATTCTATATAGGTAGATCTCTACCAGTCTTGTACATCTAGGGAGGTGTGACTTGCAGCTGCTGCGGGAACTCCTGAGAGTCTTCCCGTATTTTTAAAGCGGCAATCACTTTAAAGGCAAAACCAAGCTGGTTTTGCCTTTAAAGTGATTGCTGCTTTAAAAATACAGAACGACTTGCAGGAGTCCCAGCAGCGGCTGTAAGTCGCACCCTATAACAAATGTCCCCTAGAATATGCTTTAAACGTCATTACATTTATTCCAGGTAAAATAAAAAAGGCGCAATTGCTGATTGTTATCTGTTTTGCATGGCAACAAAACAGCCTGTGACATGGGCAGCACAGACGGTGTAATGGTTAGCGTTACTGCCTCACAGCACTGAGGTCGTGGGTTCGATTCCCACCACGGCCCTATCTGTGTGGAGTTTGTATATTCTCCCTGTGCTTGCGTGGGTTTCCTCCGGGTACTCCAGTTTCCTCCCACACTCCAAAAATATACTGGTAGGTTAATTGGCTCCAAAACCTAAAAAAATTAACCCTAGTGTGTATGTGTGTGAGCATGTGATAGGGAACATAGGTCCTGATTCAGAGCCGGACGCAAGTGGCTGCTCGTTCGCTCCGAGCGATGTTTGCCCAACTGCGCATGCGTACGGATCATAATACGCATGCGCGAACCACTCAGTGCGGCCAAAATTCATGTGCTCGCAAAATAGCGAATGCCTGATAATTTGAGTGACAGAAAGAGGCATATGTGGGTGGTAACAGGGGAAGGTGCTTGAAAACGGGGAGTGGAGATCCGATCGCAGGCGTGCTTAAAGGTCAAAACGGGCGTTTTATGGGTGTGCATATTTAAAACAGCAGCGTCATTGACCACGTCACTGGGTTCTTTTATAGCCAGAACTGCTCGCAAAATAGCGGTTGAAAAAACCAACCACAAGAATAGCGAGCAGTTCATACCCTGGTCGATGTACTCGATTAATCTAATAAATAGCGGACATGACGTATGGTGCGAGCGGCCAGGGGGCGTTTTTATCAAATAAACGAGCGTATGTTTTGCTCGCTCGTTCAGACTTAGAGGTGTGAACAGACTGCAATGTGCGAACGGATCATTTGCATAGCCACCCCTTGTTTTTGAACGAACGAACGCAAATAGCGAACGGCTCTGAATGAGGGCCATAGATTGTAAGCTCCACTGGGGCAGGGACTGATGTGAAAGGCCAACTATTCTCTGTAAAGCGCTGCGGAATATGTGTGCGTTATATAAATAACTGGTAATAAATAAATAATAATAAATAAATAAGCATTATTTTAGGATGCAAATATCCTATCATATATAAAGGATCTTACGTTGTTTGTTAAAAGTGAAACCTCATCATTCATACCATGGTTACCATATGTGGCAATAGGAGCAGGGGTATTTAGTTGTTAAGTCCTGGGAGGTAATGTTTTAAAAAAAATGTCATCGTGCGTATTTATCTCCACGCAGGAGCTTCCTTCTGGGGTGCTCTTCCTCTCACTCATGTTATAGGGGTGCAGAGGACAATGCAGACTTATTACATTGCTTTTGGCTCTGCCCATTGGTTAGATGAGTCTGGCTTCAGGTCAAGCGTTATGCTGAATACAATTTAATTATCTGCCTTTTACTGCAGAGTGGGCAGTGCTGGGTCTGTTACCGGCTACAGCTAGGATAAGTAAAGGGGGAAGGCGATTACTTCTGCCCATCAGTGCAGCTGTCCATAAAGCAATTCTACAAGAGTGGGTTTCAACATCTCCCCCATCATTGTCCCTGTTCAGAGCCAAACTTTTTTATTTGTTCCGCATAGACTGGGTAGAGACAACTCTGGATAAGGAGCATAGAGTGGAAAGTTTTTTCAGTATGTGGGAGAGTTATATTTCTACACTGTCTATTGGGGTGAGATGCCAATTCACCATAGCCTCCATAATACCTCCTTGTATTTATTACGTATCATTGATAATGACTCGTTTGTAATTTGCTCAATAATGTTCCTAATATGAATGTGATTTTGGCTGCTACTTATAATAATAATCAGCTCTACGTTTCCTTGTTTGTGGCCTTGTTACCATTTTACATTATGATCTCAATAGTTTGAATGGACATTCTCTGTAACTTAACTGTATTGGTTTTATTCCAATATGTAATGTTTTGTTTGTACAATTCATATGATGCTTCAATAAAAATAAAATGTAAATAAAAAGAAGGCAAGGTAGGAGTGTCATTTGTCTGTCAATCTGGGAGGAGGAGGAGTATAAGGTATAAAATGGTTGTCTGAGCCATTTATCTGTGTGACCGATGCTGGAAAAGCCAGCTGGTGGCTAAAGGGAAGGTCTATGTTAGATAGTGATAGGGCCATGTGGGAAGTTGCTGTATGAAGTTAGATCAGTTTATTTCAATTGCAGAGTTTTAGTACTGTAGGTGGGAAATAGGGTTTAGATTAATATGCTTTGTGTTATAAAGAACACAAATCCCATACAGTACAATGCAAAGTGTATTACTGAGGCCATATTAAACTCCAGATCTCATTCTGATAACCATGGTAAATGCAGAACCTCCTGTTATGACAACAATACAATGAAGACAATGGTTGGCATTACTGCCCCACAGTCCTAAAGTCATGAGTCCAGTTCCTAACCAAGGCACTGTCTGGGTGGAATTTGTATGTTCTCCTCAAGCTTGCGTGGGTTTACTGTGGATTCCTCCCACACTTCAAAAATGGGATGCGGTCATTTGACCGATAGTACAGCAGGGCCGGGAAGCTGTTGGCTATGGGGAGGTGGTTTAGGCGCCCCGGGGGGACTTAGGCTTAGGCTGCGGGAGTGGGGAGGTTAGGGTTAGGCTACAGACAGGGGGGGTTATGCTTAGGCACCATCGGGGGAGGTTAGGGTTAGGCAACCCCCTGGAATGGTTAGGTATAGGGTGTGGGATGGAGGGGTTAGGGTTAGGGACCACTGCTGGGAGGTTAGGGTTAGGCACCCCCCAGGGAGGTTAGGGGTAGGCACCCCAAGGGAGGGTTAGGAGGGAGAAGGGTTCATCTTTGCCGTACTTACCAGCCGTAGTCGGGATTGTGACCAGCGGGCTTCTGGCATTGGGATTCTAACCAGCTGCTTTTCAGCTGCCAGCATATAATACCCAACTCTTCAAAAACATACTGGTAGGTTAATTGGCTTCTAACAAAAATGTGTGTTTATGGAATATAGATTGTAATCTCCACTGGGGCAAGGAATGATGTGACTGACTGAAAATAGTCTTTGTAAGGTGCTGCGTAATATGTATGCGCTTTATATATAACTGTTAATAAATAAATGTAGAGCATACTTTGGTACCAACATCAATGCAGACCCTTCACAATGCAGAATCCATAGTAATTACCACTGTGCTATGCATTAACTATTTTTGTGACCCTGTACAATGCACATTCAATTTTGGTGACCCCGGTTCATTTAAAACCCTACTCTCTGGTGGCTAGAGGACATTGTAGACCTCATTCCCAGGAGCTTAGAGTTCACCTACCCTCACTTGCTGTTGCTCTTTCCCTTGTCCTGGAGTATTTCTAGCAGTCTGATATATGGGCTGACACAGGGGCTGACGTTTTAATGCTGCAGGAGGCATCTGAAGTGAAGCGACGCCTCCTGTCAGCATCTATGATCCCAGCACTGCAACCGAGATCGCAGCCTGGGATGGTCATGATGTTGTGCGGCACCAGCCAACTGAGCAATCCTCAGCTTACTGCAGGCTGGCCGGCTTGCAAGGCCAGGAAGACTGCATCCATAAATGCTGACCTTGGCCTTGTCCCTCCCGGAAAACAGGGGCGACACGCCACCATTTCCGGGAACGTAGGCTGCCCCATAAACGTCTCTGCCTGTCAATCAGGCAGAGGTTTAGGGGGTCTGCGTGCAGAGCCGGCCCTAGGCATAGGCGTAATAAGCATATGACTAGGGGCGACTGGAATGCCTAGGGGCATTCCAGAGCTCTGCCGCGCTCCCCCCCGCTGCTGACATGATCGGAGCTCAGCTCCGATCAGTCAGCACCCTGCGCCCCTTCCCTGCTGCTGACACTGCTGCTGTGATCAGAGCTCAGCTCCGATCAGACAGCGCAGCGGTCAGGTGAGCTGCCCAAGTCAGAATGAGCTTCTGGACAGAAGCTCATTCAGACTACAGGAGAAAATAAGATGGCTGCGGGAGGGTATGCTGAACATGCCCAGCCGCGTCCACTCCTCCCATGGGCCTTTGCGGAGTAGAGCCGTGAGTGACAACTCACGACTCCGCCTCCGGCCCCATTTAGCTGCCCAGCCATCGGACCAGGTGGCATCTTCAGCAGCAGGATTAGCTGCACAATGCTCCATAATTTAAATAAAGGTTAGTAAACCCTTTAGCTTAATTAGCTATCTCTAGCTGGGAGAGGGACATACGTTGGGGTGGGCACCATGTACACTATATGTGTATGTATATGTGTATATATATATATATATATATATGTGTGTATGTATTAAGGATTCTGGATTTGAACCTCTATACACTCCTGCTTATACCTTCTAATATCCCTCCTATAAACCTCTAAGGATGACGCTATTTTGCGTACGCAGTCATACAGTAAATAAAGACTCCAGACCTTGAACCTGTGGTTCCAAAGCACAAAGTATTATTCAAGTAAAAGTACAGTCAGTTACACGCTATGATCTAAGTACAATTTAGCGTAAAGAAATTATACAGACCCAAGTACAGTTATACATACGCAAGCGCTCTGGACCAGATCCCGGCATCAGCAAGATAACCTCCGTCAATCAGCAATCAGTAAGAAGACTTGAAACCCAGGGTCAGAGCACACATATTTATAACCCCCCCAAAAAATAGACAACACAATAGAAAGGCTTGTTGCTGATGCCATTGGTTCCCAAGGGGGACGCATCTGTTACAGAGCATTTAACAGGTTGATTCAAATAGACACAGTCCAGCCTCCGACAGCTGGTTGCCTCTGTTTCCAGCCTCATGCAAATCCTAACAGTTGGTTTTATAATGTACATTTCGGTCCTTGAAGTCTCTGCGCCCATAAGTTGCGAGTACATGTTGCGATCTTCCCACCGACGATACCGGGAAGCTGTGGAGAGGGTGCAGATCAGTATAATACCAAGCATGGCTTACTTATCATGTATTAAACCTGAGCTACTAAATAACCTTTATTTCACAGCAATTATAATAAATGAACAAACTTGAATCTTATACTTTAAAGCTTATGGAACCTTGTATGTAAATATGTAATGTGTAAGTATGTGGGGTTTGATAGAAAGACACTAGTTAACTTGGGGCAGATGTGTGCGCATGAGGCTAATAAACAGCATTCGCATGCAGGATATTGTGCATTCGCTACTGAGCGTCATGTTAGCAGCTCAATTGTGCATAATGTGCAGTGCTTATGCATGAGATTCCATCTATGATGGACTTTACATATATATATATATATATATATACACATGTACATACACATATATGTATATATATATATATATATATATACATACACACACACACACATACATACATACATACACACACACACATCTCATTCCTCACTCACAGTTTCAAACTGCAATGCAAATGTGTTACCCCCAGCTGTGAAGTTGGGGCCATTCTGTCTGGGTGTGGGACTAAAACCTGTTTAGGATTCAGACAAATTCAATTGTGTAGATCAATGCCTGGGTTATATTACAATAGCCACAACTATACTTGTCTACATACAGGGATTCCCAATTTGTATGTAAAACACTCACAGTATTCTGGTGCATTGTCTATTCTATTTACTTTTCTCAGGCGGCTGTTCTTCCAGTTGCCCTTGGTAGATTATCAAAAACATTGCCATCTGTACTTAGCTCATGAATTGTAACTTAAAATGGCGCCGGTCGCAAAATGGCGTCTTGCAGATTCTTGTTTCTAAAATGGAGTCTAGCTGCCATTCGCAAGATAGCGTTTCTAATTTTTACGCTGATTCTGTCTCAGCCACTAATCCAGCTTTGACAGTCCACCCTTTGATAGCGAACAACATGCTATCACATCCTGATGTTAAAATTAATATTAGGCATACATACGTATATTACTTAATGTTATTATGGGATGGCACAAGGTGGTTCTTAATCCATCAATAATGTGTCTCTAGTAGGGGACATAAAACTACCATTATACGTACACCACGGACCTTGGGAGATCATGTGAAAGATGTGGGGATGCACCAGTCCTATAAAGGCAGTCTTGACAGGAAATTGAGACTTTACATTATCTGAGGTGTTTCAAAAGTAAAATTTCAATAATACATTCTATGCACATCTAAATATAATACATTAGATGATGGTATTTCCTAGTTCAGGGTTGTAATGCAGTTCTATATTTACCTCAGTATTCATATTGTCATTACTGTCCACCATCATAATTTACTCTATTTTTACATTTTCCACACTTCAACACAATAGGAACATACCGGACACATAGGCCAATTACTATGATGACAATCAGTATAAGG
The DNA here is from genome assembly GCA_031769625.1 of Taudactylus pleione. Classification (NCBI taxonomy): domain Eukaryota; kingdom Metazoa; phylum Chordata; class Amphibia; order Anura; family Myobatrachidae; genus Taudactylus; species Taudactylus pleione. Next base: position 341,558 of record JAUIMM010000095.1, read on the forward strand.
ATCAAGAATTTGCCTATGCTGGCGATCACTTCCTGGACCCATTCCCCTAGGACTGAGAACCTTTTTACTGGGTTCAACCATGAGACCCATCCTTCTATTTTCTCCCCTACTTCAGCCACTGAAGCATTATGGTTCTTACGAAACTCCCATTTTAGCTGCAGAATTTCGTCCATCTTCCGGTCTATCACCTCTTTGGGGTCGCTGGTATCATTGGTGACATAGGTGTAACACTTCACTCCAAATTGGGTGGCCAAAGTTATGCAATACTTGCAGTAACAGCAGTTAAATAATTTAACACTAGTCTGTGTTGCACCAGTTCTTTCTTGTATGCTTGCAATTCTCTCCCTGTATACCTGAATGTGTCATCATACATCTCGGTGATATTACCTATTAATTTAGCAAGTTCCTGAATATATCTAAAATTTTATGTACCCCGAGCGATTCTGGTGGGATCCAATGCGACTAAAACTTAGAAGCCAGTTGTCTCACTAATTAACTGAGTGGCTTTATGCACGTCATCAGGTATCATATTTTGTTTGCCTCTGTGTTCATACTGCGTGTGAAGATATGGTGACGGTGTGTTTTTATGGATACCAAGCATTTCACCATGTGTGAGGGTCATAACTTTTGGGACTACTCTTCCCAGGTAACACAAACCTTCGGAACTCAGGGAGAGCCACTTATACGCCTTTCTTCCACATATAAAATGCACATTATCAGGGAGAACATAAGGAATAGTATGCATCATTATCATTAAACACATTTCCCTTGCAAACAATCCTATCTCAGGGTCTTCCATCTGGTACATGCAAGTCTCTGGTTGTATTATTTTTGCACAATAACCATCTGGTACCTTACCAATAATTTCTTTGGTGGAACTCAATGTGTACCGGTACCTAAAATGTTTCCCACTAGATTTAATTGAACGTAACAGATCATGGTTTATGGACTCATTATCAGCTCTCTGTGAGAAGGTCATCGTCTGATTATTCCCCGTCACTTCCCAACTACCGGGTTTATTGGGGTTGGTTATGTTTAAACACAAAAGTGATCTATCTACTTGGAATAGATAGAGTTTGAAATGAGGTGGTTTGGATGAGAGGAATTTTCCATCCAATGTTTTCCCTTTTTGTAATTCTAAAATTTCCGTGATATTCAGCGGAAATGGCACCAACCCTACGTTATGCTGTCCCTGTGGCACATGTGAACACACCCAGCAATCAGTTTGATTTAACACTTTGCTTACCATGCTATGATAATCCTCTAAAGGATACCCACCCCAATATGGGTTATATTTAGGCTGGCACCGTTGAATACAGTTCTCATCAACTAGGGACCCACAAAGCTCACAAATACAGGAATCTTCAGACGATAAACCTCTACACCATCCCCGAGTATCCGAAATTATAGCTCTCTTAACAATAACAGTTCTAAGATTGGTCAGACACTCCCCTGATTGGCATTGCACTCCTCCTGGCTCCACTCCATCAGCACCGCCATCAGCTCCCATCTCCTCTATCAGTCCTCCATCACAGAAACTGGGTATCCCCAAACAAACCAAGATGATGGAAACTCTGGAAGAAGAATACAAAAATGAACACAGGAGAACAATCCCTTGCTGCGACACTGATCTACAGTTTTCTTTTAGCTCAGGTTTCTCACTGTCACCTTTTTAATCCTCCCGGCATAAGCTCGCAATCGACAGGTCCACGTTATCGGCCTCGTCTTCGCCTTGTATCTCCACCAGTTGGTTAACCTCCCTATAGTGAGTGGAATGGACCCACGTATCTTCCCCGGCCACCCTTTGAGGATGTAGTACTTTGTCAACAACGTCAGATACGGACCTTTCCACTAATCAGTCAAACAACCTGAGCTAAAAAAAATTCGGATCATAACAAATTCCCCAGGTTTGACATCATGACAGTTTGCATCAGATATGTTGGAAAATAACATTTTCAATTTCAGTTGTTCTTACTCATCTTCATGAGACACTGCACAGTAACCTCAATATCATATTTTCACATGAGGCTGCCTGTTAAACAGTATCTCAAAGGGGGACAGGTAGCCAGATGGTCTGGGATGATCTTGATATTAATACCCATCACCTTACACAGGTTATAGAAGACATTACTTGTGAAATGAGTATCCCTCCTATATTCAATTATTCTAGGGACACTGTATTTGTACATAAATTCCTGCAATTTAAATTCTGTAATCAATGTCTACTGCTCTAAATATTGCCTGGGCCCCTGGGTTGGACAGTATTCCGAGTATTTGAACTTAGCCTGGCATGGCTGCCGTTTGTCCTTAGCGACCTTGTGTCCTGTGTGTGAGAGATAAAGCACAACAGTTTAATATAATTTAAACATGACCTAAATACAACAAAAAATCGTCCACATTTTACATTAGAACAGATCCATTGGCAGGTTGAAAAGATTGTAAACAGTCATATAAGGTCTGGGAGAAGATACTGGGGTTGTCTATGAACCCATGGGACACTCGTGTCCATGTGTAGTGTACACCTCCCCCTAGGTGGGAAAAGAAAAATACTGACAGTCAGGGTGTTAGGGCACAGGGAAGAAAGCAGAACAGAGATTGGGTTTCAGTTACATCAATTACCATTACCAGTTTTTCCCTAGTACTTCCCATCAACCTGTCTATCTGCAGACCACAAGTATGGCCCGACTCCTAGTGTTGGCTCCCACTCTCCAATAAAGCATTAACGGCCACAATTGGAGTTGGTGCCTGATGGACATTTGCTGGTCTCTGTGCATATCCCTTATGGGGATATCCAGGTACTCCCTGGTTTGGGGGTCCTACCCTCTTTGCCGTGCAGCTCTTACTTATGTGTCCTGGCTGGTTGCAATTAAAACACTTTCGTGTGAAGGATTGTTGTGTGGGTTGAGCAGGAGAGAAAGGTGGTGGGTATGGGTAAGGATCTTGAGGAAAAGGATATTGTGGGAGGTATGGAGCTTGTGGGTAGTATGGGATATGTGGTTGTGTAGGATAAGTGGGATAAGGCTGTATTTGCTGCGGTGTAGGATTAGTGAGGGCGTATAACTGTTCAGGTGAAAGTGTGTGTGTGGGTGCAAGTGTGTCTGCTGGCTGTGATGTTACCGTCATTCCTTCCAGAGCTTGGATACTGACAACCATTAGTTTTTCGCTCTGGGTCTCTTTTCTTTGAGATGTTTTTATCATGTTCTATGGCAGATTCTATGAGGGTATCTATTGTGACCCCCCTCCAGCCAGGCTGTGAGGTCTGAACCCGGGTCTTTAGGTTCTCTTTAAGACCGTCCATGAGTATGGTGACTATCATTCCCCTGTGGTGAGTGCTATCTTTAATATCCTCTAACCCAGTGTACTGGGTGATAGCCTGCAGAGCCCGGTAGCAATAATCTTCTGCAGATTCACTGTCCTTTTGCTTTATGGTGAAAATTTTGTTCCAGTTAACTACTACTGGAAAATATATACCCAATTGAGTTACAATGCGGGAAATGTTCCCTTGGTTTACTTGGTCTGTTAAGGGAACATCACCATCCAATACACAATCTGTGATAAATTTTGTCACGTCGGTGTTGCGTGGTAGACAGGCCCTTAACACCACTCGCCAATCTTTATTAGTTGGCTCATGAGAACTACCCAAATTCCTCAAAATTGTTTGACATTTGGCTAGTTCCTTTTTGGGATCGGGGAAATTATTTATGATGGAATTTAGTTCTGCCCTTGTCCAAGGACAATGCATTACCACTTCCCTCGTGGGCACTACACCGTTCGCATCTGCATTTCCATTCGGAACAGTTATTGTCCGAATGGGATGCAGACCGGCAGCGCTGCTACCTTTGACCTTGTTACCTGGCTGGGGGTTTAATCTGTTGCTGCTACATATGGTATTAACAACTTCTTCTACGGGTGCAGAGGGTGTTAGCATTTCCCTTTATGTTACCGATGGAGATGGCGGCACCACTCGTGATTGTCGTGGTACAGCATCTATCATTTGTACAGCATGGGAAATGGCAGACATTACAATAGGCTCATAATCCACATCATGAACATTTTCTTTACGGTTGCTTAAGAGAGGGTACAAATTGCTTCTTAGATTTTTATAGGTTTTTTTCGATAACTGTACTTGCACCCCCATCCACATAAGGTGGCGGTGGTGCACATGAACTGCTGGAAATACCTTCCGCAACACTACCTTGCCGCACGTGCGCGCCATTTTGCGGCTCGCACGCATTGCAATCCAGCACCGCGGGTATATTTGCTGGCAATACGCTTGCATCGCTAGTTTGTGTCGCTTGCACATGTTTAAGCCCCTTCATGCTGCCACAATTTTAAATATTCATAATATTTTACCTTCTTACCTCGAGACCGCATCAGACTGATGTGGTCCCAGACATTATCCAATACATCTTTATCAATTCTGGGAAACGGTCTAACATTCTTCATCGTTATTTTAAACCATACGTCACAATACCTTATTGCATAAGTACCGTACTTAGGGCCTGATTCAGACCCGCTCGCGAGCGCTGAGCACTCGCAAGCGGGTTGATGTTGCCCAAGTGCGCATGCGCACGACGGAGGCGGCTCCGTCGTGCGCATGTGCGAGACCCGAATAACAATGGCCAAGCCGTCGTTATGGGTCTCGCACCAAAGGGAGTGTGCTGTCGATGGTGATTGACAGCACGCCCCCTTTGGTTTGGCGTGCCGGGGGCGTGGCTGCCCAGACGGAGGCGTTCCCATGGGAACGCCTACCGTCTGGGGCCGGCCCCACTGACATCACTAGTGCTAGCAAGCGGGTCGATGTTGCCCAAGTGAGCATGCGCACGACGGAGGCGGCTCCGTCGTGCACATGCGCGAGACCCGAATAATGACGGCCAAGCCGTCGTTATGGGTCTCGCACCAAAGGGGGCGTGCTGTCGATGGTGATTGACAGCACGCCCCCTTTGTTGGGGGGCGTGCCAGGGACGTGGCTGCCCAGACGGAGGCGTTCCCATCTGGGGCCGGCCCCACTGACATCGTATGATGTCATAGTGATGTCAGTCGGAGTGCTTTTGGCTCTGATAGAGTCAAAAGCACTCCAGGGCTTGCGGCAGTGAGACCCTACCACAGGGTCTTGTCGCAAGCTCGATGGTTGCGATGGCCTTGACTATTGCGACCATCATTTTGGCCGCTCGCTATAGCTGTGGGTGGTCACCCACAGCTATGCGAGCAGCCAGGAGGCCGCTCCAAAATGGAGAAGGGACGGCCCTGATTCAGAGCGAGCGCTTTGTCAGAGCGTCCGGCTCTGAATCAGGGCCACAGTATGCATATTACGACAGGCCGATCCAAGCGGCGCCTCCATTAGCAGCACATCATTGTCTAACATTTCTATTGTTTGCGTGGCTCCCATCTTGGGACAACTCCTACGTTTTTCAATAAAAATTTAAACTGGTGAAAGACAATTAAGGTACTTTCACTTACCTGTGAACTTTTAGAAAAAGGGTGTATCCGCAAACCCTATGGAGGACTTCTAGACGCTTCCACTCACCTACGGAAGTAAAGGCCGCTTCCGCTCAGCAATCCCTTTTTGACTACCTTTCATCTGCTAGGGGGCAGCAAAGTACCCTTTGTGTTCCAGTTGATTTCGTCCACCCTCCCATCAGCTCACAATCACAATCTAGCCAAGATTATGCAGTTCAATTATAGTGTTCAAATAAGCCTAACAGATCACACACATTGATTACTGAACGCTATAATCACGCTGAGGGCCAAACCCTAACAAAAATAACAAACCATACACCTGCTTTGTGTAAAAGTAAATGGTATGCTGCTACCGAGTCACTAGGCCACCTTCCTGCGCCTAGCACTTAAGGGTCCTACGATACCCTTAACATTTAGGTCCCGTGTTACACCCTAAACAAACACTCACAGTTACACACTTTTTTCCTGTGCAGAAAAATACACGTTAACTCAGTTATTGGCAACAATTGAAAAATGTAAACCTCAACGGCTTTGTTTAAACACGTGGCAGCACAACCGGAAATACGTATACGCTATTGTGCGACCAGTCGCATACACAATGTTGCGACTACCACACAACCGTATGATGTACCCTTAGTTGCGTATGCAAAAGTGCTCCCTATTGCGTGCAAAAATGCGACTAAGCCGCGTGCGCAATACTGCGTCACCCCTTTTAGCGTAAAATACTATCAACAAAGGAAAACAAACTTTTTTCTTTCTTGTCCCTGGATTCTAGTCAGCGTACCTTGACTCACACGATAACGGATAGCGATCTCTCAGCATAGAGTGGTTGCAGGGAAAACTGCGTGTGGCCACTATCCACCCTTTGGTGAGATATCGATAACCGTATTTTATCGTGTAAACAGGTAAGTGACTTCACTATGAGCCCCCAACTAAGGATTCTGGATTTGAACCTCCTGCCTATACCTTCTAATATCCTTCCTATAAACCTCTAAGGATGACACTATTTTGCGTATGCAGTCATACAGTAAATAAAGACTCCAGACCTTGAACCTGTGGTTCCAAAGCACAAAGTATTATTCAAGTAAAAATACAGTCAGTTACACGCTATGATCTAAGTACAATATAGTACAAAGAAATTATACAGACCCAAGTACAGTTATACATATGCAGGCGCTCTGGACCAGATCCCGGCATCAGCAAGATAACCTCCGTCAATCAGCAATCAGCAAGAAGACTTGAAACCCAGGGTCAGAGCACACATATTTATACCCCCCCAGAAATAGACAACACAATAGAAAGGCTTGTTGCTGATGCCATTGGTTCCCAAGGGGGACGCATCTGTTACAGAGCATTTAACAGGTTGATTCAAATAGACACAGTCCAGCCTCCGACAGTTGGTTGCCTCTGTTTCCCGCCTCATGCAAATCCTAACAGTTGGTTTTATAATGTACATTTCGGTGCTTGAAGTCTCTGCGGCCCATAAGTTGCGAGTACATGTTGCGATCTTCCCACCGACAATACCAGGAAGCTGTGGAGAGGGTGCAGATCAGTATAATACCAAGCACGGCTTACTTATCATGTATTAAACCTGAGCTACTAAATAACCTTTATTTCACAGCAATTATAATAAATGAACAAACTTGAATCTTATACTTTAAAGCTTATGGAACCTTGTATGTAAATATGTAATGTGTAAGTATGTGGGGTTTGATAGAAAGACGCTAGTTAACTTGGGGCAGATGCATGTGCATGAGGCTAATAAACAGCATTCGCATGCAGGATATTGTGCATTTGCTACTGAGCGTCATGTTAGCAGCTCAACTGTGCATAATGTGCAGTGTTTATGCATGAGATTCCATCTATGATGGACTTAACATATATATATATATATATATATACATGTACATATATATATTGCATTGCAGTTTCAAACTGCAATGCAGATGTGTTACCCCCAGCTGTGAAGCCGGGGCCATTCTGTCTGGGTGTGGGACTAAAACCTGTTTAGGATTCAGACAAATTCAATTGTGTAGATCAATGTCTGGGTTATATTACAATTGCCACAACTATACTTGTCTACATACAGGGATTCCCAATTTGTATGTAAAACACTCACAGTATTCTGGTGCATTGTCTATTCTATTTACTTTTTCTCAGGAGGCTGTTCTTCCAGTTGCCCTTGGTAGATTATCAAAAACATTGCCATCTGTACTTAGCTCGTGAGTTGTAACTTAAAATGGCGCTGGTCGCAAAATGGCGTCTTGCAGATTCTTGTTTCTAAAATGGAGTCTAGCTGCCATTCGCAAGATGGCGTCGCGCACGCTAATTTTTACGCTGATTCCGTCTCAGCCACTAAGCCAGCTTCGACATATATATATATATATATATATATATATATATATATATACTATGTGTGTATGTGTATATATATATATATGTGTGTGTGTGTGTGTATATACTGTATGTATATATATATGTGTGTGTATATACTGTATGTATATATATATGTGTGTGTATATATATATGTATATATGTGTATATATATGTGTGTATATATGTGTATATATATGTGTGTGTGTATATATGCATATATATATATATATATATATATATATGTATATGTACGTGTGTGTGTACATATATATATATTTCCAAAAAGACTGGCACTCAGCTCCTTCGCTCCTTCTTAAAAATACTCTGCCTTGGTGCCGTCCCTGCTGCGTAGTAGCGAACCGCCACAGCCCAGGTATGTAGAACGTTTTCACCAGTGGCACTCACAGGACTTGATACTAGCGGTAATAAAACAGGAGACACTACTCCGTAAGTGTAATTAACATTACAGTCGTTTTATCAACCTTTGACAATGTGTGTGTGTGTGTGTGTGTATATATATAATATATATATATATAATATATATAGAATATAGGTGAAGGCGGCACTCAGACGACTTGTAAGAACTCCACGAAGCCCAGTTCAAATGTCAACGTTTCAGAACCTTTATTTGTTCTTTCGTCAGGATACAGTCAAACATTAACAAGACACTTTTATACTGAACACCAAGTGACGTGACTGGGTGTCCATGTGCAACACAGACAAACGGCATTAGTTAATTAGACAAAGTGCACAACACCACCACCAATATAATTAAAAACAAACACAGCTGTAAATGAAATACCTCAATGACATCAGACTATGTTAACATAGTAACAACGTAATCTGTCACAAAAAAACAGCATTTGGAGTGCCGACCTACAAAGCAAGTGTATTACAATCTGTACAGTGTCCAGTACTGTTCAGTTTGGTAGGGCACCCGGCTATTGGAGTTATTTTCATCCATTTAGAGAATGGATGAAATTAAAGAGACGTGAAACAGACTTTTTATATCATGGTATAACTCTTTCAGACTATTTCAAGTGTAAAAAAATTCCTAGAGGTTTCCGCATCAAAAATGTTCCTACGATTGGTCGCCACAATATTCCTTTCTGCAAAAAATGGGTTGCTATTTTAAATAAGTGTTCCCTCGATTTAATTTTACTTGTTATTGAAGAGTCCAAAAGGGAATTGAATGTTACTAAAGATAAATTGTCTACATTTGAACAGACCAACAAAATGACTCTAGAATCTGATAAAGACAACAAATGGCTAGAGAAACTCACTGCACAGGTGGATCAATATACAGCTGAATTGATTCGCTTTAAGAAAAATAAATTCAATAAAGTTAATGAAGACTACGAGAAACAACATGTTTATGGGTGGCTGACAGGGACCTCTGGCAATATGGTTAAGTTTTCCCGTTCCAGACGGATACGGTATAACACCTTATCATCAGGAGGGTCTTCAGCTGCCTTAAGTGATAGTGAGGGCCATTCAGATTCTTCACATCTGCCGTCTATCCCTTTAGGGGCACGTACAAGGGTATTCCCCTCCGGCCTCAGAGAGCCCGGACGAGGAGGTCGGGGCAGAACAAGAGGCAGAGGGGGAAGGAGTCGTCCTCCATTCCAACACAGGATTTAGTTTTCAACTTGTCTGACCGTGTTTTGAGTGAAGTTGAAATCAAAGTGTTGAACAAAGGCTTGTCTTTTGTACCGTCAGTAAATTTTGATCATTTTCAGTGGCAGCAAATTGAGAACTTTAAGTTGAATAGGACATTGCGTCTTAAGGAACATTTTAAAGTGGATCAGCAACCATGCACTGATGAGGGGGGGGCCACATTACCTAGGAAATTGAGATCTTTGCAATCTAGATCTGCGTTTGTTCCTCAATCTAACAACAGTTCTATTGAAACGTTTTCACGACTGCTTAATGATTCTGTGTTGTCTGATGTGGCTTCTGTAAATGTATATCCTAAAAAAAGTTATTCCAATTTATCTGTTTTAGAAAGGAAAGCATTACGCAATTTATGTGATTATGACGACATTGTCATTCGCCCCTCTGATAAGGGGGGCTCTATTACTGTGATGAATAAAAGTGATTATAAATGTGAGATTTCTCGTCAGCTTAGTGTCACTGAGACTTATGCCAAACTTGATATGAATCCTACCCTGAAATTCAAACGAGAATTAGATGATTTACTGCCCTTTGGGGTACAGGAAGGGTTCATTTCTGGTGAGATTCAAAAGGCGTTAATTACTCCACATCCCATTGTGCCCATACTGTACACTTTGCCGAAAGTGCACAAAACACTGGTGAATCCACCCGGCAGGCCCATTATTGCTGCGAGGGGTTCGTTATATCACTCAGTGTCAGTGTACCTAGATCATTTAATCCAACCCTGTATCCAAAATGAAAGTTCATATTTGAAAGATACTACCATGTTATTGAAGACTTTAAATACCTTGTCGACTTTGCCTAAACAATTGTTTCTTTGTACAGCTGATGTACAAAGTTTGTATACTAGTATCCCACACACAGAAGGGTTAATGGCTGTAAAAGATCTGATTACTGATAACCTTTTTTACAAGGGTCCACCGGTAGATTTTTATCTGCAATTACTTGAGCGCACTTTGAAATGTAACTATTTTTATTATGATGGCCAGTTCTATATTCAATCATCTGGCTGCGCTATGGGGTCAGCTGTGGCCCCCTCATTCGCCAATAGTTATATGTTTTCTGTGGAAAAACAGCTGTTTTTTGAAGATTCGCAGATTAGACAATTTGTGGTAATCTATTATCGCTTTATAGACGATTTATTCATTATGTGGTCAGGACCTGAACAGCTGTTGTGTGATTTATTCACTCAGCACAATAAACTACAACATCCAATTAAGTTTACCTTTGTAATTGATAAGGAGCAGGTTCATTTTTTAGATGTGAAGATTTCTGTGACTAATGGGTCAGTGGCGACATCTTTGTTTTCTAAATCCACTGATCGCAATAGTCTATTGGAGTATAGGAGCTGCCATCCGTGCTCATTGAAACAGGGGCTACCATACTCTCAATTTTTGCGGCTGCGACGTATCATTAGTGATGAGCAAGATTTACAGGTACAGTTAGAGCATATGATTAACAAATTTGTGCAAAGGGGGTACCCGTTGGAACTTCTTTTGTCACAAAAGGACAGGGTTCTACGTCTCACCAGAGAAGAGTCTCTGGTTTCGAGTAAATCTAAAGACAAAGGTCCTGTGATTCCATGGGTTAATCAATTTAATTCCTCTAGTACGCTGGTGAGGAAAAGGAGTAAACAATTTTGGCCTATTGTGACTAGTGACCCTAAACTTAAGTGCATTGAAAATGCACAGATCATGCCATGTTATTCCAGGGGGAAGAATTTGAGAGATTTGTTAGTGAAGACTGATGTGACTGAATCTAGGATTGGAAAGGCAAGTTTTTTACAGAAGAAACGTACAGGTTGCTTTCGCTGTCCTAACTGTACCACCTGTAATTATATGGTGAGTGGCAATTCTTTCAGACATCCCTCTACTGGCAAGGTTATTTTTATCAAACATTTTTTGACTTGCAGTTCAAAATTTGTGGTCTATATGATCACATGTCCTTGTAGTAAAAACTGCATCGGCAAAACTGAACGAATGTTTAAAGAGAGGATGGCATTACATCGCAGTGCCATCAGATTAGCTATTTCTAAAAAATCAAGCGACCAGCCGGTTGCTAGGCATTTTTTGGAAGCGAATCATAGCTTAGCTTCCCTCAGATATCGGATCATCGATCATGTTCCGATGTGGATCCGTGGCGGCGACAGGTCACTTAAATTACTTCAACTTGAATCCAAATGGATTTTTCGTTTGGGTACAATGTCTCCGTTAGGACTTAATGAAACTTTAGGATTAAATGCATTTTTGTAATGGTGTTTAGGTTGTTGTTTGATTGACATTGATGTTACCTGTAGCATAAAATAGGGATGTTTCTCAAAATTTGTTTGATTAACATTTTATAGATGTACTCTAGGTTGGTTGACACATTTAGTTTTCATGTCATACTTACGCCTATTCGGATTTTGTTGCAATGTATCAGTACTACTTATTAGTGTTATTATTGTTTTTTTGTGACAGATTACGTTGTTACTATGTTAACATAGTCTGATGTCATTGAGGTATTTCATTTACAGCTGTGTTTGTTTTTAATTATATTGGTGGTGGTGTTGTGCACTTTGTCTAATTAACTAATGCCGTTTGTCTGTGTTGCACATGGACATCCAGTCACGTCACTTGGTGTTCAGGATAAAAGTGTCTTGTTAATGTTTGACTGTATCCTGACGAAAGAACAAATAAAGGTTCTGAAACGTTGACATTTGAACTGGGCTTCGTGGAGTTCTTACAAGTCGTCTGAGTGCCGCCTTCACCTATATTCTGTCCCATTGTGGCCCTGCATGCGGGGTCATAGTTAAGGAGGGCACCAGACGCAGCTGTTTACAGCATTTGGAGTGCCGACCTACAAAGCAAGTATATATATATATGTGAATGGAGCAAATCAGCGGCACTTGGAGACTTGTGAGGAAGTTTAATGTGACACCTCACATCACACAAACACTATTATATGCTGCAATGCACATAGATATTTGCTTTTCCTGTATAACTGTCTCTAACATTTACACTTGGCTATTTCCATCTTATCTTTTTTTCTGTAACAGGACGGCCAGCCGCGTCGATCCGCTGGTGTCCTGGTTGTCTTGATGGGAGACATGCAGTGTGACGACGTCATAATTGCGGGACTCCGGCTGCGACACAGGGAGTCCCAGGCGGCGTCCGGTTCACTTCTCTTGGCGGGCTTCTCCCTTTATAATGTAAACTGTCTTTTAGTTCTTCTTCCTTGACAAAGGGGCGTGTGAGCCCCGAAACGTCGGTGTGATGTGAGGGGTCACATTAAACTTCTTCACAAGTCTCCAAGTGCCGCTGATTTGTTCCACTTGTTTGCAGAAGGCACAGGAGCATGTATTGGTCGGTTTAGAGGAGTGCCGGTCCGTCTGAATAAATTTACTGGTAATCTCCAATACCGAGCTAAACAGCCCCCTCAGGTAAAAAAATAGAGGGCACTTGTCAGAAGTTGTAAAAAAGTGATATATTGTCACAAATCACATAGGTGCTGTTAATGTTTCCAGACCCATTGGTTTTTTCATCAGGACATGTCCTGACAAAAAGTCATATGGGTCGTAAAACGACAGCACCTACTGAGGAGGGCCGCCTGTTTTTTTCCTGAGGGGCTGTCCAGCTCGGTATGGGAAGTTGTTAGGGGGCACCAGTCAAAATTTTGCCTAGGGCATCAAATTAGCTAGGGCCGGCTCTGTCTGCATGTGATCTCGCAGGACCCATTCTGCACATGCGCAGAAAGAGTCCTACACATGTGCATATTCCCGATAATCGGAAATCTGCGTGAAAACTTGATAGTGCGTCCTCTGCTGAATCAACCCCACAGTTCCTTCTCTATTCTGCTGTGAATGCTGATCGGATGCCAGTGTTTACAGTACCAGAGGAAACAGAGCAGGGTTAGCCTTTTACAACTGAGTTGAACGACACTGGTGTTATTTAATAATCTGTTCCCCAGAATAGGATACCATATAACACTGCAGCCAGGCAGTTGAAGTTATTTTAGGCAGTGACAGCAGCAGATGTAAAAAAAATCTAAACTTGGTGCAGATGGTCGTGGTGGTGATCCGATGCTATCTTCTGACGCAGCACTGGGATCTGCGATGCTGTCAGGAGGCGTCTTTTCTCCTCTGATACCTCCTGCTGCATTAGCATATTTCCAAAGATGCAGCAGCGATGTGATTTGCATCCAATGGCGGGCTGGGCCGGGGGGCAGGGTGCCATGTGCCCCCCGGGCCGCAGTGTCATGCAGGCCGCGGGCCGGTGCAGTCTGTGTCACTGTGACACAGACTGCACCACGTGTGTAGCGCTGACCGGACGGAGTTCGGTCAGCACTACACTGACAAACACACAGCCGCCGGCTCCGGCAGCTGTGTGTTTGATCAGCAGCCAATGAGAGTCTGTCAGACTCTCAGCTGCTGCTGCGCCCATTGCAGGAGCAGCTCCATTTTTCGGCTCCCGCAGTTGGCAATGGGAGAGGCGTCATAACGTCATATGACGTCTCTCCCATAATGCAGAGCGGCCCGGCCCGGGAGGACAGACGGAGGAGCAGATGGCGGTGGCAGGAGCGGGGATTCACGTAAGTGTTTTTTTATTTTGTTTTTTATATCACGTGTGTCTACTGGAGGGAGGTGTCTGGCACTACAGGGGGCACTATAAAGGGGGGACTACTACTACTGGGGGCACTACAAGGGGGGGCTACTACTACTGGGGGTACTACAAGGGGGAGGGGACTACTACTACTGGGGACTACTACTACTGGGGGCACTATAAGGGGACTACTAATACTACTACTGGGGGCACTACAAGGGGGGTGGGGGACTACTACTACTGGGGACTACTACTACTGGGGACACTACTACTGGGGACACTACAAGGGGGGGACTACTACTACTACTGGGGGCATTACAAGGGGGGCTACTACTACTGGGGGCACTACAAGGGGGGTACTACTACTACTGGGGGCACTACAAAGGGGGGGACTACTACTAGGGGCACTACAAGGGGAGGGGACTACTACTAGGGGCACTGCATAGGGGGAAGGGGACTACTACTAGGGGCACTACATAGCGGGAGGGGACTACCACTGGGGGCACTGCATCGAGGGACCACTGCTAGGGGCTCTATGTGAAGGGCAATACTGGGGGTACTGCATAGGGGGGAGACTACAACTGGGGCCACTATTTAAGGGGCATTGCATAAGGGTTACCACTATTGGGGGCACTGCATGGGGGGTGAACTGCTACTGGGGGCACTATATAAGGGGGTACCACTATTAGGGGCACTATATAAGGGGCTTACTACTGGGGGCACAAGGGGCACTGCATAGGGGGGATCACTACTGGGGGCACTACTGGAGGCCTGCATAAGGGTGTTCTCTCCTGTGGCACACGGGGGCACTGCATATAGACACTATGACAGGGGGCTGTCCTAATCTTTATTTTTGCCTTACATTAATCCCATATGGACACGCCTCCTCCATGGAACACTTGAGGGAGGGGGGCCCGTAGCACGCATATTCTTCGGGCACCCTGGCTACACGCTACTGCTCTGCCAGGGCTGCCTGCATGCATTTGCCCCCCAGGCTAAAAGTTGCCAGCCAGCCCCTGTTTGCATCCATCTCTGAATCAGGTCCACAGTTTTGTAGATCCAGATATACAATTTTAAAGATCAAAAGATAATACAGTAGCTCAGACTTGCGATTTCAAATAAGTCAGTTTAGCCCTATCAAGGCTTAGTTGTGCAGTTTTTAGGTCAACATAAACAGTGTAGTAGAATAAACTGACCGGGTATAAATATAACAGGGCAGATTTCAAAAGCCAGCAAAGTTAGAAAGATTCTTAAGTACAGTAAATAACTGAAACTAAAATGAGGAACTTAACTTAATAGAATCCTTAGTTAATTGAGCCAATAATCGCAGATCCAGTACATGTTAAGCAGATATCTCTGTATTAAGGATAGTAAAGATGGTTCTGTGGGGCCTATTCATCACACTTAATTTCTACAAAAGCAAGTGATGCACTATCAGGGCCACGGAGAGCTGGCCCGGGCCCCATTACTTTTGTTGGGTGTGGGCCAAATGCGGGAGGCGTGGCCACACCTCCTTAGAAAAAAATCAAAAAACCTTATCGCGGCACTGCACACTTGGGAGGGGGGCACTGTGAGCCCCTCAGCCTGGTGCAAATCCAGGGGTCCTGGACCCCACAGGCAGAGGAGAGGAGACTGCTGCTCAGCGGCAGCGAGCAGTCTCCATGGTCTCCCAATGCAGCCTAGCACACAGCAGCAAGTGCTGGGCTGCTGACAGGTAAGAGGGAGGGGGTCCTCTCCAACAAGCCCAGGCTCAGGTAATTTGTACCCGCTCACCCCCCTCTCGGTGCCCCTGTACACCTATATGGGGGACCTAAATGTATCAAGCGCTGGATATATAATATCTTCTAAGGTTGACTGTGGGAACATTCGCCATCTTCAGATGACGTTTGCCCCCACACCCCTACTCTGGAGCCAATGCTGGGTTCCGGGCAGAAAGCAGTGAAGTATGTAACTTCCCTGCTCTGTTCGGCTTGCGGCACAGATTATGCCATCCTCAGATGGCAAATCTGTACCGCAGGAGAGGAACGGAAAGCTCAGCTTTCAGTCGTTTCATGAATCACACTCACTGTACAAAAGTACGGTGATGCGATCCAGGCATGGAGCGGGTACACTACTGGAGAAATAATAAGCTTCTCCAATGGTACCTTGCTCCATAAGTTGCACAAAGCAGAGAAGAGCCCTGATTTCAGCCAAACAGGGCTCTTCTCTGCTTCATGAATAGACCCCTATATATTGTAAGCATCATATAGTGCAGAGGTTCCCAAACTCTGCCATTACAGTCCAGTTTTTAAGCATATCCATGCTTGAGTCCAGATGGTTAAAACAAATTGTCTGAGGTACTAATTAAGTCACCTGTGCTCAAGCATAGATATCCTTAAAACATGGACTGTAATGGCAGAGTTTGGGAACCTTTGGTATAGGGTGTATGCCCAGTCCATCCTTCAATGCCGTCATTTATCCCCCTAACTGTTGTGCTGCACATCAGATGGGATGATGCAATGAACAATGTGGTGCACATCGTGTAGTGTGTACACACAATCATATGACCACAACATATTGGTCTCAATATGCACAATTAATATATTTGATATACACTGATTACAGTAGGTAGCCGATATATGATCTCCTATTTTATAGGGCCGATGCTATATACAATTAATTATGCGCCTAATTAAAACAAGTTACTATTATTTTTCAGTATAATGCAAAGATTTCTTCACGTTTGGACCATTTATGTTAATTATTGAATATAATATTTATATCCTTTGTTGTGTCTTATTTGTATGAGGAACATCTTTGATCACTCACTAAGGGTGCAATTTCTCCCACCCTTACTTTAAGCCAATCAAATAAAGGCGTTCAGCTGTGAAGAGTAGGAGTCACCGTTCAACAGAGGGTAAGTAGGCAAAGTACGCCGGCCTCTCATGACACCTGGACTTCCTACACACCACATTACTCACACTCTATATGAGTCCACTATAACGGTTTTCATTTTTATGTGACTGTTTTGTATTTTTGAACTTTTGAACATTATTGTTCTATAGAACATAAGTCTTCAATGTCATTAAGAGCCCACATAGTGACCATCTTTATTTGTGACCAACATTTTATTACCACTTCATGCACATCAGACTTCTAAGCAGCCGCAATCGCAATAGCGATCCGTAATGAATCAGGCCCAATATTCCAAATGCAGGTACCCATGGGGTTAAAAATAGAAATGTTAGTATTTTATTGATTGTTGAGAACTATCAGTTATCAACTATATCTGCTGATATGGCATCTCACAATGGCCGGAATGTACTAAAGGAAAAATGCGGTAAAAACACAATTTTGGGGGGTTTTACCGCATTTCCATATGTACTAAGCCCGGCCGCACTTTTATCGGTGCAGTGGGTAACACCAGAAAAACCTGGCGTTACCCTATAGAAGCCTATGGGCTTCTTACCGCACCCCGCTCCCGACGCTTCGCCACCGCCTCGTCACCCAGCGCTGGCCCCCCACTCACCTGCTCTCCATGGTCGCCGGCCCGCGCTCCTCCTGGGTTCTCCGCCTCCTCCTCCTCCTCCTGAACTTCTTCCGGGTGTAGGGAGAAGGAGGAGGAGCCCGGGGCTTCCTGCACAGGTGGCCAGCAGGAAGCTCCCGGGGCATGGAGAGGGACCCTGTCACCCAGCGACGGCTGCTTCACAAAGGGCAGCTCTTATCACAAGAGCTGCCCTTTGCGATACTAATCGCATATGTTAGTCCATATGCAATTAGTAAGGTTGCGGTGACTGGCGGAATGGTCACTGTAACCTTAGTACATCCCGGCCAATGTAAGGTATGCTTACTTTAACCTATATGTTATATATGAAAATATATAACCACCCTCACCCAACAGGCAGTCATGAGACCGTCACATTAGATACCTGGCGGCAAGAGCAGGACTGCCTGAGAGAGGAAGCAGAGGAGATGGGGAGCAATGAGGGGAGGGGAGCATAGGCATGTGCAGGGTCTTGATAAGGGGTGTGTGGGCCACAATTGCAAGTTGTTAAAATTTCAAAGTAAAGAAGTAGAATTACATTTTTATGAGAGGTGTCTCTTACACACAATGGCCCTCATTCAGAGCCACTCGTAAGCAGCAGCTCGTTCGCTCCGAGCGATGTTTGCCAAACTGCGCATGCGTACGGATTGTTATACGCATGCGCGAACCAGTCAGTGCGGCCGAAATTCATGTGCTCGCAAAATAGCAAATGCCTGCTAATTTGAGTGACAGGATGAGGCGTATGTGGGTGGTAACAGGGGATGGTGCTTGAAAACGGGGAGTGGAAATCAGAACGCAGGCGTGCTTAAAGGTCAAAACGGGTGTTTTATGGGTGTGCATATTTAAAACAGCAGCGTCATTGACCACGTCACTGGGTTTTTTTTAGCCAGAACTGCTCGCAAAATTGTGGTAGCAAAAACCAACCACAAGAATAGCGAGCAGTTCATACCCTGTTCGATGTACTCGATTAATCTAATAAATAGCGGACATGACGTCGGATGCGAGCGGCCAGGGGGCGTAGTTTCCCAAAAAACGACCGCAAGTTTTGTTCGCTCGTACAGACCTAGAGGCGTGAACAGACCGCAAACAGCGAACGGTTCATTTGAATAGCCACCCCTATTTTCTGGACGAGCGAGCGCAAATAGCGACCGGCTCTGAATCAGGGCCAATGTTAGTATATAAAATAATACTACTGTCTGCAGTGCTATTGTTCTAGAAAAATAGGTTCAGGAACGCCTGAGGGGGGGATGGGTGGCAAAGACATACATAGCCTCAGCAGGTGTGGAGCATCAATGAGTGCGTAATTCCAGAAAAGCAGGATCCACATGAAATTTACACACAAACACCGTCAGAGGACAGTGGGCCTGATCCAGCATGTACGCAATTGCAACTTAACGCAGATCGGCCAATTATTCAGTACTGCGCATGCATATGCACTGCGATTACGCACACAGATAGGAATCCATCGCAGAGTGAGCGACAGGCCGTGAGCGTTTGGGGGGGTGACGGGGGAGTGGTCAGAGAAACGCAGGCGTTTCTGTCCATTTGAACGCCGTTGCATAAATTAGCCACTGCGATTGCATACGCCGCTTGAGGACTCACTGCGTGCGACGAGACTTGCAGTTCCTGCAACTAGACAGGCCTGCTGTAATTGTGTGTGACGGGCCGATGTGCTTCAATGTTACCGATGTATACGCAGGACTGCGAGGTATTACGGGTGTGAGAAGGCAGCAGTGGGCGTCTCTATGCTGGCTGAGCTGTGGCAGACATTAGCATGTTTTCACAGCTTCATTGCGTGCGATTACTTAGCTGCGATCCATACTGAATCAGACCTAGGAATACTAAATATATAGGAAAAACCACATCCATTCTACATGTATAAGTAAAGCTAAAAACTGTAAACTGGAAATGCCAGATTCATATTAAATAGATTGAAGAATCCGGATCCACATGAAAAGCCCAATCCACACTAA
The DNA here is from genome assembly GCA_031769625.1 of Taudactylus pleione. Taxonomy (NCBI): domain Eukaryota; kingdom Metazoa; phylum Chordata; class Amphibia; order Anura; family Myobatrachidae; genus Taudactylus; species Taudactylus pleione. The sequence continues at coordinate 361,144 of JAUIMM010000095.1, forward strand.
TCTCTCTCTCTCTCTCTCTCTTCCCCTCTCTCCCCCTCTCTCTCTCTCTCTCTCTCTCTCCCTCTCTCCCTCTCTCCCTCTCTCTCTCTCTCTCTCTCTCCCTCTCTCTCTCTCATTAAACATATGTAAAAAAAAGGCAGATCCATCTAAAATTAAAACCTGATAATTAATAAATATGCCCCTGTGAGAACACTCTAAATAAGTCAGACATGTCTATGCATAGGCAAACGCAGTGGGGGTTTCCGGTTGCCTGGAAACCCCCTCCCCAGGCCACACTATAACCACAATAGAAATAGTAATATAATAAATTTTACTTCTTCTCAGTATCACAAATGAAATAATTAGCACCACCTGTGAATCTTTTAACATGTGTCAGCCAGTAATAAATACACTTGTGCACCAACTAGGAGATATGGAAAACACGCACCGTTAGCTGTGCACTGCTAATCAATATGGCTAATTATTAATACTGCATAATAATTCACTATCCAGTGCATGAGACCAATATGTACATATATGTTCAGGGCAGGGCTAGGTTCTTCTGTTGCTCCCCCAGGCTCCCGGACTGGCTCCAATGCTCTCGAAAAGTGCCCACATCTGAAATAAAAACATTCAGCTCAGGCAGGATGGCCCTACTGCCACATTTAATGGCTTACTGTGATTGTTGGTCCTGTATGTGCTGGAATTATGACACACAATACACTTCGTATGATGCAAAATAAAGCTGGATAAGTGCTAATTATGCCCTCTTCATGGACTGGCCACACTCACTCTAAAATCAAGCATTTGGAAACCCCCCTCTAGAAATCCTGCGTTTGCCACTGCTATGGATATTTGAGACCCCGCTTCTCCGAAATTGATCTAATAACCAATGACTTTGTACAGTATGGAGCACATTCAGTATAAGGTGTGCATTACACCCTTTAGGACATACAATGTCGGCTTTGATAGCTGTGTGTGCATCTGCAGGACACCTGGTTGAGAGTAAAGAAGAAAGGGCTCCTGTATTATATATGTATGGTCATAACTAATAACAAATGGTGTGACAGTAATTTTATCTTATATGTGGCTATATATAGGAACAGCAGGCACGCACCCTCATACATGTCCAGAGGAAACAAGCACTGTGACCATTGGTTAGGTTAGTGAGTGGACGGTGAACTACAAGTCACAGAAATCCAGAGCAAGCACCGGTTGTGTGGGTGGATCAAGAAACTGCAACAAATGTCCAGGACACACATCAGACAGTTACTGTGCAGACTATGAGGCCTGTGTACCATGTGTATCCCATCAATTGCACTCGGCACACCACTCTTGCCATCACCTCTACAGAATCTAGGTTTGGATGCCTGCAATCCCCGACATGTATGCCCCAGTACCCAGAGGTCTCTTCGAGCTGGCTGTTCTTCAATTTCTTCCCACCACCTGCCTGGGGATACAGTAGTTCACTGCTGCGGTTTTCAGTGAAAAGTGGCCACGGCTGCAGTTACCTTCATGTCCCAACACTCCAGTTCGTCTTGTAGGACCAATCATTTTTTAAATTGATTGACGTCTCCTGTCAACACCAGGAGAGCGAGAAGCAGAGACAGGAGAGACAGGTCAGCCCATGGCTGATCCACATCACACATCTGATAGAGTGGCTGGTTCCGGGGGAGGGACCAGCCTCTATTGCTGAGTCCACAGATATATTGGGCGATCGATTGATCGGCCAATATATCATTTGCCAGTCGGCCAGTGTGTACCAGTGATATGTCTGTGAACAACGTCATTCACAGACATATTGCGTCAGCTCTGCTGCACAGCTGATGGCAAATATATCTGTCCATCGGACAGCGTGTACGTATGGTCACTTGCAGCAGAGGCCATGGGGATGGGGCCGGGACATGACCCCCAGCCAGCAGGAACCTCGGCCATAGACAGATGATTGTCGCTCAGTGTGTATGAACGACCATCATCTGCAGATATATCTGTTCAGCTTATGAAGCCCAGAAGCCATCATATCAGAGCTCCTGGCCTGACCGGCTCCTCCCTCTGTTACAGACTGCGGGGGCATACTATATTGCAGTGACATGCGGTGAGGTAAATGGCTGGGGAGGCACTGGCTAGTATCAGAGTCAGATTTACAGATACATATATGAACCCGAGGGTTCATGTGAGTATTATACAAAGGTGCAGCTGTATATAGTGCTGGAAATTTGGTGAGTATTGATCAGGGATGTGCGGAAAAGGTAGACAAGGGAGGCAGTGCCTCACCTGCCATACACTGTTTACTCCAGAGTTTTGACTAAAAATTATCAGAATAATACAAAGAAGATATTTATAATATTTTCTTAACATTTTTCTTATAGTCAAAACTCTGGAGTATACCTAAGTATGACAGTAAAGGCTCTGTATCATCTGACCGCACATCACTGCTATAATGACTCATGTGTCAGGGTAGTATCTGGCAGACCTGCATAATGCCACTGGCCATGTACCCCTTTACATTGACTGCATTGCCAGTTCCACCCCTGTACCTCCCCCATGCCCTCCCACCGGACAACAATATGGCAGAATGGGATAGGGTATGTGCAACTTTGTGGTCAGTACATACCTCAGGTAGAGTTGGCCATTGGGCTGAGAGACAGGCCTTGCGGGATAATCTGGCCCCTGACACTTGAGCAGTAGTTGAGGTGTTCCTTCAAGGCTGATGCCTGGAGGTGGGTGCCTCCATTGTCTCATGTAGTTCGGCCACTGGGTGAAATACAGGAAGGTTGTGATTAAGAACCTCAATAATTTGGCCATGTGATTTCCTATAGAACTGTTAAGCGGGCTTAACACTAGACGGATTGGAGCAACATATCGGACACATCATGTAGTGTGTACCTGCTATATCGCTGATGATGCGCACTCCCGTGCATCATCAGCAACATCCTCTGTCAGCCCTGCATGCAGGTCCAATGGGCGATATCGTTAGCCCCCTTTTTACCACGCGTGCACTACTGTCCTTTCCGGGGTATGCACACTTGCCGCTGCCAGCACCGATGGAGCGACAGCAGGGGGCCATGCTGCATTCATCCGCCCGGAGAGGACAGTAGTGCGTGCGGGGTAAAAAGGGGGCATGGCCTCTTGGGTAGTGGCATGGTCTCGCGGCCCAAACCCTAATTTTAGAGGTGCGGACATACGGACTGCCCACGGGGACCAGCCTGTGTTCAGTACCGGCTCCCTCACTGTCAGGAGCCAAGTGCTGCACATAATGCTACAGTGCAGCACCCGGCTCTGGTCACTGAGGAGGAATCTGTACTTTGGTGTCACCCCTCGGCCCACACCCCCCTTGTGACGCCACTGTAGATAGATAGCAATGGAGAACTGCAGGTAGAATGTTATTTATAAACTTAATAGGCTGATCATGTGACGTTCTATAGAACTGTTAGTTACCAACTATAACCTAAATGATAGATAGATAGATAGATAGATAGATAGATAGATAGATAGATAGATAGATAGATAGATAGATAGATAGATAGATAGATAGTTAGATAAAGTAGATTGATATCTGTCATGAAATGCTGTAAAATGAGCTGACCAGCTGACTCCAAATGCAGAGCCGGCCCTAGCCATTTTGGTGCCCTAGGCAGGATTTTGGCTGGTGCCCCCTAACATTAATCTCACCACAAGCTTAGTGTTTATACGTGGACGCCAAAAGATATTTTATATTTATATTAGGGGTGTGCACCGGCCACTTTTCATGTTTTGTGTTTTGGTTTTGGATCTGGATCTTTCTTCGTGTTTTGGATCTGGATTGGTTTTGCCAAAACCACCCTTCCGTGTTTTGGGTTCTGGGTTTTGTGTTTTGGATCTGTATTTTTTTGAAAAAAAAGCATAAAAACAGCTTAAATCACAGAATTTGTGGGTTTTTCTGCTCCTATGCAATTATTAACCTCAATAACCTTCATTTCCACTCATTTCCAGTCTATTCTGAACACCTCACAATATTGTTTTTATGGCCAAAAGATTGCACCGAGGTAGCTGGATGACTATGCTAAGCGACACGAGTGGGCGGCACAAACACGTGGCCCATCTAGGAGTGACACTGCAGTGGCAGACAGGATGGCAGTTTGAAAAACTAGGCCCCAAACAGTACATACTGCAAAGAAAAAAAAGAGGTGCAAGATGGAATTGTCCTTGGGCCCTCCCACCCACCCTTATGTTGTATAAATAGGACATGCACACTTTAACAAACCAATCATTTCAGCGCCAGGGTCTGCCACATGACTGTGGCTGAAATGATTGGTTCGTTTGGGCCCCCACAAAACAAGCTGGCAATTAATGTGTCCCTGCACAAACTGGCTCTACGGAGGCAAGATGTTGTCCTCATCCTCCTCATCCACCGATTCCTTGGATAAAACAGGAAAAAGGGATTTAGGTGTCCCTGGACTGCTTACGGTCTTAGCCAAAGTTTCTGAACTTGACAGTAACTTTTTATGAACGCGCTGCAGGTGCCGTATAAGGGAGGATGTTCCTAGGTGGTTAACGTCCCTACCCCTACTTATTTCACCTTTACATATGGTACATATGGCAAGACAGTTGTTGTCCGGATTTGGATAGAAATATTGCCAGACCAAAGAGGTGGAATGTTTGGTCTTCTGCCCAGGCATGACCGTGATGGGCTTTTTCATCCCACGGACAACAACTGTCTCCCCCGGAGCCTGATTTAAACAAACCACATCACCATCAGAATCCTCCTCGCCAACTTCCTCCTCAGTGCCAGCTACACCAGTATCCTCATCCTGTTGTACTTCAACAGTGACATCTTCAATTTGCATATCAGCAAGTGGACTGTGGGTGCTCCTTTCAGCACTTGCAGGGGGCGTGCAAATGGTGGAAAGAGCCACCTCTTCCCGTCCAGTGCTGGGAAGGTCAGGCATCGCAACCGCCACCACACTTGGACTCTCCTTGGGGATTTGTGATATCTTCTTAGAATGCACAGTTCTTCGCTGTGCTTTTGCCAGCTTAACAAGTTTGATTTTTTTTAGCGGGAGGAGGGCTTCCATCGTCATGTGAAGCTGAACCACTAGTCATGAACATAGGGAAAGACCTTAGCCGTTCCTTGCCACTCCGTGTCGTAAATGGCATATTGGCAAGTTTACGTTTCTCTTCAGATGATTTAAATGTTTTTTTCAAGGTCATTTTCCTGAACTTTGCCATTTGGGATTGTATGTGCCCTCTACTATGACATTGGGCATCGGCCTTGGCAGACGACGTTGATGGCATGTTATCGTCTATGTCATGACTAGTGGCAGCAGTTTCAGCACTAGGAGGAAGTGGTTCTTGATCTTTCCCTATTTTATTTTTATCGGAGAAAGTTTGGTCCTCCATTTATGTTATATTGATATATACGTGCGGCTAAGGCGCACACAAACAAAGAAAATAATTTTTTATTTTTGTTGGAGACTAGTGCACTTTGTGGGTTACACCACCCTTTAAGAAATGAGCCAGCCGGCCCTTTACTTATGGGACACAGGCGCACGCTTGGCGCTGCTCCTTCGTTGATGCACGTGCAGCCACAGTGCACACAATTCACAAACACAGAAAAAAAATTTTTTATTTTGTTTGGCTACTGCGCACACAATTCACAAACATAGAAAATATTTTTTTATTTTGTTTGGAGTGCACTTTGGGGGTTACAGCACCCTTTAACGGACATGCCAGCCGGCCCTTTACTTATGACACAGGCGCATGCTTGGCACTACTTTGTTGATGCACGTGCGGCTACTGCGCACACAATTCACAAACACAGAAAATATTTTTTTATTTTGTTTGGAGTGTACTTTGGGGGTTACAGCACCCTTTAACAGTCAAGCCAGCCGGCCCTTTACTTATGACACAGGCGCACGCTTGGCACTACTTTGTTGATGCACGTGCGGCTACTGCGCACACAATTCACAAACACAGAAAATATTTAATTTTTTTTGCACTTGGGGGGAGCACCCCTGATGGACAGAGCACCCCCTGGACAACACTACAGCACCCCTTTAGGACTGGGACTCTGCACAGGACTTTGGAGTGGACACAGACCCTATGGACAACTGACTGCACAACACAGTCCAGCCAGCCCCTATGGACTTTGGAGGAGTGGACACAGCCCCTATGGACAACAGCAGCACAGCACAACACAGCCAGCCCCTATGGACTTTGGAGGAGTGGACACAGCCCCTATGGACAACTGTAGCACAGCACAACACAGCCAGCCCCTATGGACTTTGGAGGAGTGGACACAGCCCTTATGGACAACAGCAGCACAGCGCAGCACAGCACAGCACAACACTACACTGCACTACACTACACTACACAGCCCAGCCCTAACTCCCGCCCTCCCTCTTCACTGTCCACAGCCGAGTGAGAAAATGGCGCCGACGCGGGTACCTTATATAGGTTCCAAAACCCGCGAGACCCGGAAGGCGGGATGATGACGTTTTGCCTCGATTTCAGATCCGAGTCAGGCGGGAAAAGTCGAGCCTGACTCGGATCTGCCTCGGATCGGGGGGGCTCGGGGGGGTTCAGATTTCAGAAATCCGAACCCGCTCACCCCTAATTTATATATATATGTGCGCCATTCTCGGCATAAGATTCTATATTGCCATAGTTGTTAAATCCTCTGCCCAGTGCCTTCTTTCCCTGGAAGCAGCCTCTGCTGTATCCTCTCCCTGCGCCTGCAGCCTCTGACCCCGGTTTCCTCTCCCTGTGCCTGCAGCCCCTGCCCCCGGTGTCTCCTCTCCCTGTGTCCCCAGTCTCTGTCCCCGGTGTCTCCTCTCTGTGCGCCCAAAGCCTCTATCCTCAATGTTTCCTGCAGCCTGTCCCCGATGTCCTTTCTCTCTCTACATACACACACACACATGTATATACATATATATATATACACATACACTGTATGTAATATATACACATATATATATGTATATATACACACACACTATACATATATATATATATATATATATACATATATACTGTGTGTGTATATAGATCGATATATATATATATATATACTGTGTGTGTGTGTGTATAGATATATATATATATATACATAGCCTCATTCCCTTTCTGTCCAGTGAGTGCTCCGGCACTCTCCCAGCCTGAGCTAACTCACCCTGAGACTTTACTCTTACCTGGTGGTCTCAGGTCAGCCAAGCTGGAGTGGGAGCCGCTGGGACGTGTATTGACTCCTGGTGTCTGTCTTCTGTAGTGGAGTCTGGAGTAGTCCGATGGGCAGTGGGTGCTGGGCGGCAGCTACTATGGAGGCGGAGCCGTGGGTTGTCACTCACGGCTCGGCTCCGCAAAGGACCATGGGAGGAGCACCCGGGCATGCGCAGCATGCTCTCCCATGGCTGCGGCCAACTTCCCCGTCTCCTGTATAGTCAGAGAGAGCTTCTGTGCAGAAGCTCATTCTGACATACACCTGTCTGGCTGACTTCTGCGCTGCCGATCACAGTAACGGAGGTGTGTGTGCTGCAGAGCCGTGGAATGCCCCTAGGCATATGCTTAGAATGCCTATGCCTAGGGCCGGCTCTGCCCAAATGGAACATAAAACTTATTTATAACCACAAGCTCCTACGTGTGGGTGAATATATATTGCTCTAAACAGAATTGACTATGCTTGCCATTTTCGATATCTGTTGATATTTGGAGTGATTCCAACTTCCTAAAATCTCTAGTGTATTGATGGTATATGCATTGTGATGCTCTTTGAGTTTTAGTAACAATTAACAAAGTGCTATTTTGTGTCTTATGGTTGTAATTTTAAAATAAAATGTCTTATTATATGTGTGCTCATGCAATCATTTATAAGCGCCCCCTATGATATGTTATTTAGATATATCTAATTTTCATCAAAATGAGTATGTAATGCAGCTGTCGAGATGCCTCCTGTCACAATACCGACAGCGGCAACCCCTTCTCCTCCTAATCTTAACCCTCCCTTCTTGTAGCCTAATCCTAACCCTCCCCAACCAATTTGTCTGAACGACACTTTTTGTCTGTTTTCCAGGGTTTGTGAGCAAATGGTCGACTGTCATTTGCTCCGATACATTACCAGATTTTTATTGCAACCAGCCAGATTGGACAGATATCTGGCAGATAATTGTGTAGTGTATGCCCAGCATAAGGCAGATCCCTCAATGTAGTCAGCAGCTCACACGTCCCACCTGTAGCGCCAGCTGGTCCTTTAACTCTGTGTTGTCTCATCTGCATTGTTTCTCTGCCCAGCAGCTCTCCTGTATTAACCCCTTCAATGCCGCGTTCAGCTAAGGCTGTGGGGGTACATTTGTATTCATTTCAGTAACTCAGTTGATTTTCTGATACAAAATGACCAAAAAAAATACTGATACAATTTTACAGAAAATTTAGCTTGGAAACAAAAAATAAACATAACTATAGAGGTATATGTTGTGGCTGTTTATTTTCTTTACAGCTATAACAAAAAGGAATTGCACTTTAAGCTACCTCTAACCAGCCGTGGGTGTGAACAGGAAGGCATGTGAAACTCTGATTGATCTTGAATGGAAATTTAATTCAAGATTATATTCAGAAATAATGTTTCCTACTCTTGTCCGCCCACCTCTCTGTGAGTCCCCACTTAGTATACTCTGTTTAAAAATGAACACGTTGGGTGGGTCAGGGATCCCCCGTTAAGTACTGGAAAATTAAAGTCTTCACTTGGAATCTCCCCTCCCCTATAGTAACATAACTAACTGAACTTGGCAGCAATCCCTTAGAAATACACAATGAATGATGCAGTCCCTTTAAATACCCAAGTGTGCTAGTGCCAGTCACATAGAATGCTTTATCTGAACATTTCACGCAGATGTTATGTAGATATCAGACAAATTCACTCATCAATCACTGAGCTGCTGTATAAGTGTCCTACATATCCTACATGATTTTCAATGTGCCATTACATAAAAAGAAACTGTCTATTCAACCTTACACAATCTTGCTGCATTGTTTGTATTTATTTAATCTTCATAATTGTTCATATTTATTAACACTTATTATCAATATCACTAAGATAATAAAAGTATCAAGCTAACCACACTCTGCGACATTGAGAGAGACCAGACAGTTGCTAACAGGGAGTGTAAAGCCAATATTAGTGCGATGCCTAAATAATCAATCTTCTTATTATTAGCCAAGCGCACACGTCTATGGACAATGCAGAGTCATATGCATCCCAGTCGCATTTACACTTGTGGATGAATGTCCATATGATTGTAAGCTCTCACGAGCAGGATCCTGTTCCCTCTTTCCCTCACTGCCAACAACATCACCAAACCTTTGGGTTCCGTCGTCCCGCTGCTGCTGATTTGGGTCTTATGACTCCTGATGCAGCAATGTATAAACCTTTTCATGTTCTGCAATGCTTTGTATCTGCAATGGATCGTCCCAATTCCGTGTTGTACAAACACCAGGGTCAGGGAATTAGGGAAATCCAGCATGTTAGAAATCCTCTATTCGCCCATCCAGACCAAACAAAATTATCGGGATCGGCGAGTCGTGAATTTTTAAAATGCTGTTTTTCCCCGATCTGCCAACTGATTGCGGATTATTGATGGCTGCCAAATGGTGAATGGGATGGCAGATCGGCTGATCAGATCAGCAGGGAATCGGGACCGTATATGTATGGCCCACATAAGCTAAGTTTGTTTTCTTTGTTTGTTTGGTGCCTTTTGTGTGTGGTGCGGACACCTTGTGGTGCCATATAAATAAAGGATAATAATAGTAACTGGGTGGTAATGGGGTGTTCACATGTATGCTATGCTAAATTGTGTAAGGTGGGTCATAATGTGTAGGTGGAATCGCGGGCTTTGCTGAGTTGTATGTATGCAGATATAGGGCTTGTGTAAGTGCTTCCTAATAATAAACATTCATATGGATAGGGGTTTGCATAGGTGCCTACAACTTGGCATATGGGCAGAGATCCACATTTAGATTTGTGCAAGTGCAAATGCATCCGACTTGCGTTACAACTCTGAGTTGACCCCTTAAGCCAGATACACACCTGACAGATTTGTGAATGACTAGACAAATTCCGAGCATACACCCTACACAATAATTGAGCCGATCTCTGTACACACTAAAAATTCCAATCAAACCCTGTCTGACGGGATCAACATAGCGTGTTCATATCGGGACCCGGTTATAGACCTACAGCCGGGCCCTGGTGCAGCGTACACAATATCCGTGGATTGTATAATGTGTAATTAGCTTTAGAGTCCTTTAAATTTGCTCAAAAACCTTTATAAACAAGATTTAGATGAACTGTTCTTATCATCAGTCCTATGTGTTAGTAGATATTGTGGCCTTATCCAGGGAGAATACGTACTATTATTCCTTCTTCCTTCCTTGAGAACAAGAACAGACGGAGTAACGCGTTCTGTATTTATCTTTCTCATTAAGCCTTTATATTTTAATCAGGGAAATTACAATTGTTAAAACTTCATCACATCCTGCATGTCGTGTACGTACATTTAGAAGGAAATATTAGTATACAGCCCCACGCAGACACAACCCTATGTCATACAATAGTCCAGGATTACATGTGGTGGTTCCCAGAATGAATGTGTTTATATAAGGATTCTAGAAGGAAATTATGATCACACCCTTGTGAAAGTGAGTCACCATATGATCCCCATAATAAAATATGTGCTCTATCTATCCTTACAGTTTTGATAAATCATTACACTGCCAATCATTTTATTGCCAGTCATATTAAAGCAATTTTAGGGATAACTTTGTGGTGCTGATTTCGAATATGACATCGGTTTTGCTAGCTTGGCTCTAATTTTTTAAATACACTGACAAAAAACAAGAAAAACACAATAGAAAACTGTCATGTGACTGACTACTGGCTGGGTGGCCGATCACTTATATACAGAGGGGGAATATTCTTGAATGATCACGGAGTGAACACCAGTGGCGTAACTAGGGCAGGGCGAGCGGGGTGCTTGCCATGGGCGCCGTGGGACCGGCGGCGCGGGGGGGGGCGCCGCCGGCCACGGTCCAGCCCGCCCTAGTTAGCCTCCAGTGTAGCGCCGACCACAATGAGTGCAGTCAGTGCTACACATTTACACAGGACCGGCGCTAGGCTTCCAGCGCTGGTCCTGTGCTGCACACCTGAGCCCGTTCCCTCCTCCTGAGCGCTTGCCCAATAGTGCCAGGAGGGGGGCTCAGGTTGTGCATAACACACGCTTCGCCGCCAGCGCTGGCGGCGATGTGTGTGGTAAACAGCAGCGTATGAGAGTCAGATAGACTCTCATTGACTGCTGCAGCACCCACTGCAAGAGCCGGACTTCCGTCCGGCTCCTGCAGTGGGTAATGGGACAGACGTCATGACGTCATAACGTCTGTCCCATTATGCTGAGCGTGCCAGTCCGGGAGGACTGGCGGGCGGCAGCGGCGGGAGCGGCGGCGCGGACTGGAGGAGCAGCAGCAGCGTGGATTCAGGTAAGTAAGTTTTTATATATATATTTTTAAAAACCTGTCAGCACTACTGCGGGCACAATGGGGGTGGCTACCACTGGGGGGACCTCTACTGGGGTGGGGGCACAACGGGGGGGGTGGCTACTACTGGGGGCACCATTATTAGGAGGACCTCTACTGGGGGGGGGCTATTACTGGGGGCACCATTATTGCGAGGACCTCTACTTGGGGGGGCTATTACTGGGGGCACCATTATTAGGAGGACCTCTACTGGGGGGGGGCTATTACTGGGGCACCATTATTGGGAGGACCTCTACTGGGGGGGGCTGTTACAGGGGGCACTTAATCGGGAGGGGGAACCTCAACTGGGGACCACTACTTGAGGGGGGGGAACTACTATTGGGGGCATTATAAAAGGGGCCTACTACTAGGGGCACTGCACTGGGGGGACCACAACTGGGGGCAATAACAGGAAGGACCACTACAGGGACCACTGGATAGGGGTGGTCACTACTGGGAGCCTGCATCAGGGGGACCACTACTGGGGGCACTGTATGGGAGGGGGGGACTACTGCTGGGGGCACTATATAAGGGGCTTACTGCTAGGGGCACTGCGGGGACCACTACAGGGGGCACTAGATAGGGGGGATCACTACTGGGTGCCTGCATAAGGGGGACCACTACTGGGAAACCTGCATTGGGGGGACTACTGCTGGGGGCACTATATAAAGGGCACTGCATAGGGGGGGACTACTACTGGGGGCACTATATAAAGGGCACTGCATAAGGGGATACCACTACTGGGTGCACTGCATTGTGGGGACTGCTACTGGGGGCACTGCATAAGGGGGAACACTACATAGGGCACTGCATTTGGGGGGACCACTACTGGGGGCACAGAGTAAGGGGAACTAATTGGGGGCTGTATAAGGGGGACCACTACTGGGGATACTGTATAAGGGGCACTACTATGGGCCTGCATAAGAGGGACCACAACTGCATACTGGGGGTACTGTATAAGGGGTACTACTGGGGTTAAGGTGCATATGGATAGGAATGTTCAGCGTGAAAATAAAGGTGTCATGTTGACACACCCCATTTTTAAGTGACCACGCCCATTTTTTTTCCGCCTTCGACGCACGCACATATCGGGATGTTGGGGGGGGGGCGTTCCCTATTATTTTAGGGTATTTTTTTTGCTGGGCTGTGTTATTATCCATCTAATGATTGATTATTCTTAAAAACAGATTGATTATACATCTTTTTATACTACATAGAGGCATCATCTTTCATTCCAGAATGAAGATATTAGGCAGATGATAAAGCATAATTAGGTGTAATTTATGAGAACTTATGCAAAGGTAAAATGTGGTATTGCCCATAGCAACCAAACAGATGTTTTGTTTTCTAAACTGCAATACTAAATTACAGTATCTGGTTTATTGCAAAAATGCATACAATTAGAAGTATGGGACATGCTCCAATCTCTGATTCAATAAGGATCGTAGTTGCTAATACGCACGCAATCGGCCGATTGTTTCGCACCGCGTCTGAGTACGCATCGCAGTGTGTGAACCAGCCACTGCAATCGGGACTGCAATCGCAGTGGCAACGCAGATCCATCACAGAGTGATTGACAGAAAGTGCCATTTGTGGGTTGTGATGGGGGGGGTGTTCGGCCGAACACAGGCGTGCCAGTGCATTCGCACACCATTTCAGGGGCGTGCATAAATTATCCACTGCAAAGCCATACGCAGTGTGAGGTCTCCTAGCGTGTGTGGCTGTTAGCAAATTCTGAGTAAGGTCAGGGCTTGTGCAAGTGTGCGTATGGGTCCGATGGTACTCGTTTGTACCGATGGTTTTGCTACTCTGCTAAGTTTTACAGATGTGCGTGTGGTAAAGTGGACGTCCTTTTGTGGCGCTGAGTTTGCATTGCGATTGCAGTGGTTTGGCTTGTTATCGCAGTTGAACTGCGAGCGTACACTGTATTGTGATCTGTAGTGAATCAGGCCCTCTATCAACTCAGGACAGTCCTGATTCACAGATTTTGAAAGGATGGAGTTTAACCTAAAGTGGGAGGTTTTGGTTAGATCATCATGAGGCGGAGGTTGTGCTGAGTGTTCTTCCGCACTGGAGGAAACACAACAAAAAAACACCCTCTACGCCTCATATTTCATTTAAAAAATCTCACCACAAAAATAAATATTCTTGCATTATTCTGCTACATTTTGCACACTGGTCTAGTTTGTTCCTAGCAAGGAACTCTGAGCCTGATTGAGAGATGGACGCTAATGTAATCGCATTGAGATTTCGTACGGAATGCAGCTGCAAAAATATGCTAATGGTGCCAAAGATCACCTGGGCATAAGGAAATCCAGTGCTGCCTTCTCATCTATGTACGCTGCTGCTTGCCTGCGTAATTATAGGTACCATTGACACACATCGAGTGGCCATCTTGACCTTGCGGCAGGTCTGACCAGCCGCAGACTTGACAGCTCTCCTGACAGGCAGAGAGCTCTCATGCTGCATAGGAGATTGCAATGGCTAATTTATTCACGCCCATGTATTAGCTTTTAAATGGTCAAACGCTGCTGAGTTTTATTAACCACCCCCCGTTACCACCCCCAACTGGTGACTACCTGTCACTCTCTTTGCGAATGGATCCACAGTGCGTGTGTAATTGCGAATCACTCGCAGCACGTGCGCAGTTTAGCTTATGCGCATTTGCAAACAATCGCCCTCTGTCTCTGTCTAATTACCCGCACTGGTGCTCAGTGTCTGTGGAAGTGAACTGCACATGTGCGGAAGTACCTGCGGTCACTTGTGACTTCAGATCCCATCTCTGTGGGGTATAAAGGATGCCCAGACCTTGCTAGGTTATTGTTCAGTCCAGGGGCAGACTGGGGCTGTAGAACAGCCCCGGCATTCCTGCATGGTCCAACCTCACAGGTGTGTGTCACAAGTCACAGGGTGTGACCTCGTTGCATGCCCCCATCTCTCTGCATACTGGTCGAGCAGAACAATGGAAGTTCCAGATGGCCAGTCCGGCCCTGGATCAGGCTAACTGCATTATTGCTCACTGTGCATTAACCTACTCTCTGACTACCATTTACTGACCTGGCTGCTCTGTTTCCCTCTACGATTCTGCTCAATCCCTTGTTTATACATTGCATTAAATAATATCAGAGCGTTGGACTTTTCTAAGCCTACACTCTTGCTGAAACCCTTGTATTTGCATTGTCCACAAGTGTATCAGATCCTTGGATTGTGCTTTAACCATGCATATCACTCACATGTGCTACTGTGAATTACTGCTGTGCATGCTGCTGATACTGTATGTGTTACCAACTACCATATTAAGTATATATCCTCCAAGAGTACCCATACCGTCTACTCTGCTTATTTCCCTAATATTGTACATCTGTTATGACCAGCCCTGTTTCTGATCGGGTTTAGCATGGAAAGTCGTCACTCACTATCAGGGCCGTAACTAGTCTGGTGTGACCTGTGCCATGGCACATGGCACCACAGGGCGCTGTTTGGGCCTGTCAATTTTCCTGTTTATTATCATTCTTACTTGTAGCTTCCTCTTCTTCTATCCCCAGTATCTCCTGGCCTCTCTTCCCTGGCCCTTCCCCATGAGGCCATGGCCCTTTTTTGGGTGCATTATCTTATGAATTTTACCACATTCCTCAATACAAAACAGCTTCAACTCTGTTATGTTGGTGGGTTTTCTCCCATGAACTGCTCACTTCAGGTCCTTCCACAACATTTGATTGGATTAAAGCTAGGACTTGGACTTGGCCATGACATAACTTTAAATGTATGACTTGTGTGCTTTGGGTCATTGTCTTGCTGCATTACCCATGTTCTCTTGAGATGCAGCTCATCTTGATCGAATCAGTGCGGACTGCACTGACCTGGACGGTGGCTGGTGGCAGGGCCGTAGCTAGGGTGGTGCAGCTGGTGCCATCGCACAGGGCACCACAGGTCAGGGGGCACTGTTTCTGCTTATTATCAGTCTCACTTGTAGCTTCCTCTTATTTCATCCCCAGCATCTCCTGGCCTCCCCTATCTCTTCCCTGGCCCTTTCCCATGAAGCGATGGCCCTTTTTTGGGTGCATTATGTCCCTTTGGAAAATGAGGGGGGTGCCAATGCTCTTTCTGGCACAGGGTACCAAAAAGTCTAGTTACGGCTCTGGCTGGCGGCACCCCCTCCCCTGCCAGGTCCGACAGCGGCACCAAACAAGTACACCGGGTAGTACATTCACTGACAGTGAGTGTACTACCAGGCGGTGGTGTGTTTGTTTTAGCAGCCAATAAGAGTCAGACAGACTCTTATTGGCTGCTGCACCCAGGGTCGGCGCCGGGCTGGAGCTCACTCATGAGCTCCACCTTCTGGCTCCCGCAGTGGATGAAGTGAAAGACATCATGACATCTCTCCCATAGTGCCGAGTGGGGTGGGAGGAGTGGACAGTGGTGGGTGCAAGAGCAGGGATTCAGGTAAGTATAATTTTGTGTGTGTGTCTGTGTTTTTTGTGTAAGGGGCACTACTACTGGGGGCACTAGTGGGTGCACTGTATAAGGGACAGTACTACTGGGGGCACTGTATAAAGGGGCACTACTGGGGGCACTGTATAAGGGGTGCTCACTGCGTGATCACTCGCACTCATTTGGGGGTGCGGAGCAAGGGTAGAGGCCTGGAAGCTTTTTGCGGCCATTTTGTAGGTGTGCCAAGCCCAGGGTCGGCGAATGCAGACTTCCTTAACCTGACAGAGAGGTTCCAATGGCCAGGCTGATGGTCGCGATGGTGATCCAAAGCAGCATCTACGGACGATGCACTCGGATCGCAGTTGCATGCAGGAGGTATTTCTGTTTCCTACAGACACCTCCTGCTGTATTCACAATTTTAGTTGGAAGGTATTGTACAGCCGCTTCCCTGCAGCATGCAATACCGTCCACATCAGAATCAGGTCCTATATATTTAATGAACACTTCCATACAAATTCATTATATTGGACCAATCATTAAGTAAAAGCTGCAGGCTTGTGTAAAGATTTGTGTACACTTCCATTCGCGTACCTACGTTTTCTGCTATCAGCATTAAAGCATCTTTAAAAGCTTTAAGAACATGAATTGAACACATAAAATTGACACCTACTCTATGACTGTCTAAACTTACTTAAAAAAATAAACTCCTTTAAAACCCACTGCTAGATGCATATCTATAGTACAGTACTTGCAAATCATTTAAAGTAGGAGGATATGTTCAGGCACAACTAGAATAGTAGGGAAATCCCGATTCTCAGCACTGTGTGCTAGGAGTATAATTACATCCTGACCACCACTAGCTGAGGCATCACTGGGATTTTCCCCAACAGTTCTAGCATTAGTGCAAATCCACAAACAACTATTTCTACGCATAAATGGCATGATTTTAGTATCCTAGGTTTCTCCAGCAACTATGGGTTAAAAATACTTAGTATGTGGTCAGTATGGGGCACATTTTGCACAAAGACGCCTTTACTGCACTTTGGACGCTCTTAAGTGACCCCTCCAAGCGCCACCCTGCCCCCCTTAAAGCAAAACTTCATAAGTGCAAAAGAAATTTCTCCTTAGGGTCATTCTCTCTTAAATCCTGAGACTCCTTAATATTTGCAGGTACTCCCTGCAATGCATGTTAGATTGCCTATAACCAGCTAAGATCAGTATGGTATGGTGTTTGGTTGTTATCAATATTGCATGGCTAGAGTTAGTGACCAAATTAGCATGAATGGGGAGGGATAATATATATTTAGCTTAACAATGGTTAAGGCTGCAAAACCATATACCAGACAGGTATTTAAAAATTAGTCTAGTGTGTGGCACTACCTTTTCTAGAAGCATATTTATTAAAGTATTTGTGAAATATCTTCCGAAAACAGCCATTTTCAGGGAGTACCTGCAAATATTAAGGATTTTCAGGATTTAAAAGAAAAGGACCCTAAGGAGAAATTTATTTTGCGTTTATGAAGCTTTGCTTTAAGGGTGGCAGGGTGGTGCTTGGAGGTGTCACTTAAGTACAGTAAAGGCATCTTTGTGCAAAATGTGCCCCATACTGACCACAAGACAGGTGCGGGTGTTCAACCTCTAAAATATAAAATGATGAAAATGATGATGATGATGATGATGATCAGAAGCCCCTTCTGATTGACTGAATGTGTCTGACTTTCCCTGTAATATTAGTGTTGCAATCTATTTACATGAATACAGTGATATTCGCAATCATTCCACAGCACATTTCCAGTTACATTTTTAAAGGGGAAGGTGACATTGATGTATTGATTTAAACTTAATAAAAGTAAAATTTTGCCTTTGCCTCTTGGTCTACTTTCCTTAGACATGGTGAATGCAACTTTAGTTGTTAATAGCACTGTCTGGACATGTAATGCATTTTGTATGAATTGTGTACTTTTTTAACATTTAATATTTCCACTGTGAAGTAACACCACCCGGTGAAAACCAGGCTCATATGCTACCCTAGTCGAGATGCACACATCGGGGTATATTTACTAAGGTGCAAGTTTTTAGAAGTGGAGTTGCCCATAGCAACCACCACTATTTTTATCCACAAAATGGTCCGTGTCACTCGTTCAGTGTTTTGTTTTCATCAATATAGTTTATTGAAATTTTCACAGGGTAGGAAAGGAAGGTACAGAAGAAAAAGGGAGGAGAAGGGAATCAGGAATCAAAATGTCAAATCTACAGTAAAAATAAACAATCCATAATGTTAATCAGCTATACAATTTAATAATACAACATTTATGACTGGGACAGAATATTTAAATCAGCAATCACCAGAGAAGGCTTTTAAGATACCTTAAGTAGCAAGGCGGCACTCTCCCCTTCGGTTACAATTTCATACCATTTGAGTAATTTTACCAATGGTTAGGAGACAGAGACGGAGTATGGGATGCATAGAGTTTCCATTTGAAAGCCATATTGGATTTTACAAATGATATTATATATAGATGATAAAGACAGGCATTACCAATTTTGCACAATGGCTGCCAAGGAGGGTCACATTTGGAAACTAACATTTAGGGGTCTATTTACTAAGCAGTGTTAGGAGACAAAGTGAAAAGTGATAAGGTGCCAGCCAATCATCTCCCAACTGTCATTTTTCAAACACAGCCTGTGACATGGCAGTTAGGAGCTGATTGGCTGGCACCTTTTCACTTTCACTCTGTCTCCTAACACTGCTTAGTAAATAGACCCCTTAAGACTTTAAAGGACAAGACAGAGACCTCTCAAGATAAAGACTGTACTATGGAACACCCCAAAACACAGGAAAAATATCCCCTAACTCTGAACAATTTTGCCAACTGGGAAAGCTATATTTTATGAAGCTTAGCTGGAGTTAAATATAGCCTGTGAAGAAATCTGAATTGCATCTCTAGTGGTTATAACATATAGATAGGTAGTGAGCAGCAAGGTATATTGTTTCCCATTGGTGGGTCATAAATGTTATCTTCAGATCAGTTTCCCATTAAAGTTGACCATTGAATTTGGCTCAACTTCCTAGTCACCCAAGGAATGTCAGTACCAAAACCCTATATCTCCTCTAATGTTGTCTTTCAGATGGCAGAAGACCCACTGACTCCCACTGAGCCATTCACTTTGAGCATACTAGAAACCCAGTGACTTATGCGGAAATAGGTAAACAATTCACCAGGGTAAATTGTATTGGGCCTGAAGTTAAGGGACAAGGACCACTGAGTTAGAACAAAGAATATTAGCAACCCGAGTGATGCAGCTTGTGTACCATAAAGAGAGGGCTTCTAGGGAGTGGGTGCTGGTAGGTAAGACAAGGCATTTGGAGGATGTGCGCCATATTGTTCAGTATATCTATACCAAGATAAAGGAGGAAGTCTGTATTCCAGTGATATCTATAGTGGAATCTAAGACAAGATAATGCCTCATTCGGGATATTAACGGCTAAGGCCTCTGTCTTTTTGGTTTTTAATTTATCTTTGGAGGCATAACTGTAATTATCAATAACCGTGTGTAAGGCAGACAAGGAAGTCTCTGGGTTGGTAACAAATAAAAGAACATCATCAGCAACTAGACATAACTTATGAGCAGATGAGACCACAATAATACCGGGAAAAGGCTCTAGGGTCTGTATGGTAGCCATAAAAGACGACTGGCAAAACAAAAAAAACAAACATTAATGGCGAGATAGGACACCCCTGTCCCGTACCAATTTTTATAGGAATGGGAGAAGATAGCAAAGCATTGCTGAGAATCTTAGCTGTGGGATCGCTATTTAAGGCAGAACTAGATTATTTACACCTGCAAACCAAAGGTTGTAAGCATGGAATTAAGAAACTTCCAGTGAAGGCGATCAAATGCCTTTTTGATGTTCAATAGGAGGAGGATAAACTCCTGGACACTACTCAACATCAGTTCTGCTAGGTCAAAACCCCTTCAGGCATTGACAAAATCCTGTTTACCACAAACAAAGCCAACCTGGTCCAGATGGATGACCTGGGGAATCAGAAGGCATAATAGGTTGGCTATCATTTCAGCATATATTTTAATGTCAGAGTTGAGAAGGGCAATGGGACCTTTCCTGGTTTAGGTATTGTTATAATCTGGGCTCCCAACATTTCAGCTGAGAAAAAGCCCTGTTCGACAGTGATGTTGAATAGGGAGGTAAGAGGGACCTGCTGGCCACAGTGATCAGGCACCCCATCCCAGTGCGGCTACAGGGCAGCCGGGACTTCAATAGAAGCAGCAGCCACGCGGCTCCTGGTAGCTGCGCTTCTGCTGTGTCCCGATCACTGTGGCCAGCTGTAATTAAATATAACCACCCCATTCTATCTTTAACCATTTTATTAAACCAATAGAAATCTTCTTTTCTGCAGTAATCCAAATGGAAATGATAAATAAGAAACCTGAATAAATGGCCTTAACTTGACTTTATATAGCCATGCTGATAATGAATTAAATACTCAGCTGGAGGGATCAATACACAAGCAACCAATCAGGAGAGGATAGATGGTGCTGCTGATGTCATCATCATTCATTTTTACTCCAGGCGTCTAGTACCTGCAACAGATATATCTCCTAAGAGATGTATCAAGTTTAATGTAATTGCATCCCCAGGGAATACATGCCTGTCCCTGTTCTCTCTATTTCATTAAAGCCTATTGGTTTGCAAAAAAACAGTATGGAAATTTCTGCGCACCGTAAATGAATTAATGTTGAACTGTATATGAGACCCTGCAAGTCCATATTTTTCTGGTTTGACCCTAGGACATTTGTTTTGACGTGTTATGAAACATGTTGAACATATATTTGTGAATATTAGTATTTTTTAATACCACAATCTTAAAATCTAGCCATTTTAACCACATAACTTTAACATTCTTTCTACTCTAAATACTCACTTTAACCACAGGAAATATAAATATAAAGGTCTTTAAGCAAGAATTTTACACACAGTAGCTAACAAAAGGGACATTTTCCACTCCTTGGCACATCTAATTTTGTGCTTCCACGGTCACTAATCTTGTCTAAGGGGCATATTCAATTGGGGGCAAGAAAAGCAAAAAACCCGCACCTGCGAGGTTTTTCCTACAGGTGCGGGCTTTTGCTATTCAATTAGGTGTGTTTTCTTTTTTTTTTACTTGCTGGGAGCTTTTTATTCTCGCACCCCCAGAGCAAGTGTGATTTTTTTTTTCTAAAATTGTTAATTTTAGGAAAAATCAGCAGGACTTGCTGTGGCAACCCTGCGGTACCCCCCCTAAGGACTAATTAAGCAATTGGAAGTTTCCAATTAGCTTAATTAGTCCTTAATTACTTACTTTCTGCAGCGCTGTCTTCTGCATCCAGCATCGGAAGCCGGGTCTTCTGCAGCAGGGTGAGTATGTCAGTATGTGTGAGTGTTTGTTAGTGTTTGTAAGTGTGTATGAGTGAGTGTGTGTGACCCCCGGTGAGTATGCCCCCCCAGTATCTATGTGCCCCCCATAATGGGTGCTGGGAGAACTAGATCTCTCAGCTGCCTTTGCTCCTCCCACCAGCCCCTGGAGCCTCCCAGCAACTCCCGGAACTCCCAGCAGCTCCCTCTCCAGTGAGAAGAAGAAGGGGAGGCCACGTGAGCCGCGGAGACCACCGGAAACTGGTAAGTGAAGATTTTTTATTTTTTAAATTCACACGGCATGGGATTTTGCCCTTATGTATGGCATTTTTCATTCATATAGAAGGTGGGGTGGAACGTGCTGTAGCGCACGCAGGGGGGGTTTCTGAGTACCAAGAAACCAGGCCAATCCATCCCCGCAGCGCACAAGTATTATTTGTTTTTTTAAAGTGAGACAGAGAGCTTTGTCTCTGTCTCATCAGGCTGGTGAGGTCTGTGAGCTCCGATTGGGCAGCTTCCGAGTAGCTATGGAGATGGCTGAGCAGTACAGGGGAGCTGCTGTGGCTGCAGCTCCTCCCTGACAGCTCCCATGTGCCTTTGAGTACCAGTGATGTCACTCACTGCACTCCTCCTCATCTGCTCAAGTCCGGACAGCATGTAATTAGCACTGCCACAAACAACATCACAGGTACCTGCCAGCTCTGATGGTCTGTAGTGTGTGTAGTGTGCAGTGCAAGGTGTCTGTGTGTAATGTGCAGTGCAAGTGTCTGTGTGTAATCTGCACTGAGTGTCTGTGTGTAATCTGCTCTGAGTGTCTGTGTGTAATCTGCTCTAAATGTGTCTGTGTGTAATGTGCAGTGTGTGTAATGTGTAGTCTGTCTGTGTGTGTAATGTGCAGTGTAATTGTCTGTGTGTAATGTGCAGTGTGTCTGTGTGTAATGTGCAGTGTGTGTATGTGTGTAATGTGCAGTGGGCCTGATTCAGAGACGGACGCTTTTTTTTGGTGCGGCCTCCTGACCGCTCGCATAGCTGTGGGTGACCACCCACTGCTATTGTGAGCGGCCAGGATGATGGTCGCGATGGTCAAGACCATCACGACCATCGGGCTTAAAACGAGACCCTTGCGGTAGGGTCTCGTTGCCGCAAGCCCCAGAGAGCTTCCGGCTCTAATAGAGCCGGGAGCTCTCCCACTGACATCACTGGTGATGTCAGTGGGGCCGCCCACAAACGACAGGTGTTCGCTTGGGAACGTCTCCGTTTGTGAAGCCACCCACCTGCCACGCCTACAAAATATCGACAGCCGCCCCTTTTGTAGTGAGCCACGGAGCGAGTGCTTTTTGTGCTCGCTCCGGGGCTCGCACACGCGCAATGCATCGGGTATCTTTTTAGCGTCTTTTTCGCCCGAAAATGCATCGTAATATGATGCACTAGGACACACCAGGAGATTGTGCTGATTAAATTGATATGTGACACTTGTATATATGTATATGACTCAATCACACACATATATACAAGTGTCACAGATCAAATTAATCAGCACAGTCTCCCGATGCATCTTAGTCACATCACATTGTGACTAAGGTGTATATTTACTAAAGTGGAGATGTTGCCCATAGTAACCAATCAGATTCTACTTAACATTTATCTAGCACCTTTTAGAATATAATAGCTAGAATCTGCTATGGGCAACATCTCCACTTCTAAAAACTCTCACTTTAGTAAATAGACCCCTGAGACACATTTTCATCTGAAAAAGGTGCAAAAAGATGCCCGGCGCTAGCAGATTTACATGGGACCTGGCGCACCAAGAGGGGATGCTTGGCACGACTGCTGCAAGAAAGTATGAGGACATATGTACATACATCTGTATATATTTAGACACAGTGGCCAACCTGCCTGTACTTTACCTAATGGGAGGGGACAGGGGCCCCCAAAATCATGAGTGTGCTGGGCCCCAAGATTTCTGTTGCCGGTCCTGCCCACGTGCCGAAAAGGGGGCATGACCTAAATAAAGGGAGCACGGCCTTGTGGGGGATCCAGATAACATCACTTCGGGGGCAGCCCAGTATCACCGGAGATGCTGGGCTGCCCCCGAAGTCTGGGCAGTCTGCACTGTCAGCTCCTCTTCTATGCATTGACGGCTCCTCCTGGGTGCTGCAGGAGGATGTCACTGTACAAAGACAAAAAACAGATATTGAAGCGTTGTCTATGAAATATAATACAGATTTATTCACAGAATTAAGGACATAAACCAGACCTATTACGCAATGTTAAGTAAATAAAATTAAAAATAATTAAAAGGGACCCATTAGGACAATGATTTAGGAAGTCATTGGACACAATGTAAAAACCTATATAGGAAAACACAGCTATTTGGCAACACTGACTCTAAGGAAACAACATAATATCAGTCCTGCACAAGCAATTAATGCATTGATATAAAAAAGTAGCAATCCTTGAATTTATGACACAGTGCAGTAATTAGAAGAATTCTTCCAATATCTGTGTTCTTTGTTAGTTCTCAGAGAATAATTGGTGATGCATATTTGCTAAAATTAATAGTCCATTTTAATAAGATGGTACACGGAATCGAGTACTTTCAATCTACTGACAATAGTTAGCTGAAATGAAAAAAAATGGCAGTTTTGTACCTCCCTTTGATAGAGACACCGCGCTGTACCTCCGATGCTTAAACACCAGAAATGTGTGTCCGCTGAACGACTCTAACAACCATGTGGTGCACTCACATGTGTGGCCAGATAAATCCGGACGTATGAGAACGGGATTCAATCCTCTATTCACCTCGATCTGTATGCTCTAGGACAGCGGCCGTTCGTGCTGATGCTGACAGGGGTAACTGGCACGTGCAGTGTGATCACACTGACGGCTGACTGCTGCCACAACAACGCATTTCTCCATCTCCAAATACCTCAACGGCTTCCTCAGGAAAAGGGCAGTGTACAACCCCTGTATTGCCAGCATTTAAATAGTGACTATTATTAGTCTGTTCAGCTGTGTCTTGTCAGTAATTGGATTTCCACCCTTCAGCTAGGGCTGTGTGCCTTATCCCATGTACTTAATTACATAGACTGCATGGTACTGCTTTTCTGATAATGTCCACCATGGGTTATCTATTTATGTGAACTTAATTTTATCTTCATATAGCAAATAACTTTGCAATAAAGCCGGTTTTCTCTGCTGCATCCTTCTTTTTATATATGTGTGTGTATATATATATATATATATATATATTATTGCCAACAATCATCATTTAAAACCCAAAATACTATTTATTAATACTTTCTTAACCACTAAATCTGTGTATCATAAATATATAAAATAAATTAAATTAACTAGAATAAATTAAATACAAAATAAACTAATACTGTAGAATGACTCCACAAATACATTTAATTAATACAATTATGACATAAAGAATAAAATAAAAAATATATATATATATACATTTATTTTTTTTTCAAATAAAAAATATAATATCTAAAGTGGGAAAACATCCCACTAGATTTATACATAAATCGACATATATGCATGATAAAATTGACCTATACAACCATAACTATATGGACTAAACACAAATTCCACAATTATATACAGATTAAAACTGATGTTAATGCCTATATTGAGCTAGTTGACCATACTACTAATAACTGAGGGATAACTGTTGGTCTAGAACTCACATCGGCAGGTGTAATAATAAAGCTATCCCAAAAACTCACACTACCCCAACTGGCATACGGTAAGGGATACTGGACCTCATTCAGAGTCGGTCGTTGCGGCCGCACGGTTGTAGAGGAAAGGGGCCGGATATGCAAATGAAGCAATCACAAGTTGCAGTCCTAAGATGAGATCGTTAGCTGAACGACCGAGGGTAAGAAGCGGCCGTAAGACTAAAGCACGCCCCCTTCTCGTTCACAACACACGTCATCTCCTGGGATATAAGGATTAATCGCGAGCATCGGGAACCATCGGAGCTGGTTGTAGAGCTTAAGGTTGACCATACACTCTCTTAAGCACTACGATCAAGTCAGTGTAAAATCCTCCCATGTCACGTGTGCCATGATACTACTTTGTTAATTATGCACTCCCATTAAACGCCGTTCGCATAATTAGGTAGCCTGCGTTTGGATCTCCACTCCCCCGTTTTCAAGCACCTTCCCCTATTACCACCCACAAACGGTTCAATCTGTCACTCAAACTAACGACCTGGCTGTGTTCAAGGATAGAGAAATTTCTGATCGTAACAGCTAGTTTGCGCATGCGCATTGCAAACTTTACGCCCACTAATTAAAGAAATTGTTTAGGGTATATATAGGTAACTGTTGTGACCATTTACTATCCTCCTGATGAAGTCCTGAGAATTTAATAGGACGAAACGCATTGAGGTTATATGTGGTGACTGATGTTATCTTCTGCCAGCGGATCCTGTGGTGTGACAACCGATATTCACAGATAAGCTTTATATACATTTTTATGATGTACGGGTATTTTTATTTTGTCCTGAATGCTGATTAAATTGTTGTGTTTATATACTACACTATGGTCCTTTTTCTTTTCTCCTACATCCATATTGCATATATGCTACGGCCGCTACCTATGTGACATGAGATATCCAGCATTGAATGAGAGAGCGGAGTTTTGAGGACGATTATTGATTGTTCATGTTAACAAAACTGTGGTGAATTCCACTTTATAAGGTACACCTCCACCACATAGAAGGTGAATTAACCTGGTGAAGGGTATCTTGTTTCTTGTACGATATTGCACTAGGAGGCGCCCTTTTCCACTTTGTATTTTTTATATATATATATATTCAGGCAGTCAGACATATGTTGGCTATAAATAATACAGTTTACTTTGTAGGCTGCCGGCTCCTCTGTGCCTCCGTGTACAGTATGTCTGCTGCTTGATGCAGGCAGCGTCCAGTGCTGGCCGTGCCTACAGATGGTCCTGAAGGTGCCAAGGTGGGCCACAGACT